>KK113534.1:463652-501777 GCA_000611955.2 Stegodyphus mimosarum | reverse complement strand
AATGGATAGAAATGGGCATTTAATATATAAGAAAAGGAACAACACAGACAGAAAGGATTTATCATTCCAGTAAACTGGAACTGATGGCAATAGTTTGGACAATTCTTGTTCAGACTCAAATTTATTACACAGTAGACTCTCTTTTTACCAGATTTCCATTTTAAATGGTTGTAATTAATTTAATAGCAAACAAAAAATTGAAAAAAATCTTAAATTCTATAATTATGTATTTCAAATACAAAATGAAAAGCAATTAAATTAAAAAAAAAAGAAACACTTTGTGCATTAATGGTCTTGCACACTCCTCTTTATTAAAAAATTATTGGGTCCTAGAAAAGAAGGTATTGAAGAAGATTGACAGCCCTCGGTGAGGAAGCTAACTATGATTTAAGAATAAACAATTTTTTGAAAGCAATAATATAAAAGAAGCTATTTATATGATAGCTGAGTCATGGTCAAAGGTTGCTGAATATATAATGATTAAATTTCAACTCTGGAAACTTTGGTCACCATATCAAAGAGTATATATCAATAGTAAGCAGTCACCAAAGTTGAAGAGACAGACTTTTCTACTAACAACTTTGTACTGTCATTCAAATGTCTTAGTAGACACCAAGATGTTGAATATGTGGAGCGGTGTGACTGGTCCTTAATATATGAGTGCATGAACAAAGGCCCACTGTGTGTAAAAAGTGCAAGGTAAAATGAATATACAAAAAATTTTGCCCAAATTTAAAAAATTTGCTTCTGACATCTTGAAGATGGCTCATCAATTCTGCATGGTAATGGAATTATGACAGCTTTTGCATCTTTAAGTTACATTAACATTTTGGAGAAGACAAAAATTGCTGAAGATAACATATATACTGGTATGCCAACAACACTGTAAGAAAATTCAGGAGCTACGCTTTACCTGCAGAAATCACTGCAGCAGCAATACATGTAAGCTATGGTAACTGTCAGTTTTCTGAAACATTTGAACATGATGTGCTGCAGTACATGACACATGGACATCATAGTAGCCATTTCATCAAAGAACACTGACCAGGGCACACTACATGGGGCAACAGACAATGCAAAAACGGCAAGAACAGGATTTAGCCACTGCAGGCAGGACTTATTAGCTTATTCCCAATGTCTCCAATGAGTTACAACAACATGCAGCAGGACAAAGTCCATTCATGGAGTACCTAGTGAGATTTGCATTGCAAAATACAAGGCAATGTTGCTGAGGGGAAAGGGCCATTATGGATCACTATATGCTTGTAAACTGACAGAACAGTTTCATGCCACACCATAAAGTATTAAATGCTGATCTGGCAAATCACAGTACAATCATGAAATTAAATGACATGATCTCCTACTTCCAAGTATAGGATCTGAGTGGACACTGTGACAGTATATCAATTATGCACACATAATGCACTATCCTTAGCACATGCCTAGCTACTTAAATATGCAATTTCATATAATGAAACCTCAATTCATGAAATTAAAGGCCATTTATAACCACAGTAACTTTTTTTTAACCACAGCAATTCATGTAAAATAGATTAACTCGTTCTAGTACTACAGAGGAATGCTTATCTAACCTTAATAGCAGTAGATTTGTGTAAACATTTGTAACATAAAACTAACAGGAGTGATTAAAGATAAACATGATACACACAATATTAAATAGATAAAGACAAACTTTAATTTTACCATATGCATAAGAAGTAAGCAAAAAAAAAGAAGGGAAAAGACATAATAGCTTGGATGAAAAGTTCTCTTAGTGACACTCATTCACTCACTGGGATTCTATTTTACTCGAAATGTGTCCAGTGTGATATGTTGTGAGATTTTAAAATGCTTCTAAAGTGAGAGATGTCAGATATTGTCATTCTGAATGCTTATGATGTAGCCACTGCTTTATCAAGAATCAGGATATTATCATTACATGAACACTTTGCACCTTCCCCATTTTGCACAAATTTCACAGATCAAAGAATATGATCATCTTTTCTTTCCCTCTTCTTGCTACAAGGACATTTCCTGTATAATCTACCTTTTGTTGCTGCTTTTGAAGTTGTCCCAGTTTTTCTCATTTAGTAAATTTTTGTGACTATTCAGTAACTTCTGATATTCAAATTCCTGACCCATGGTTTACCTAGAGATGCCCATTCAAGAAAGAAACTAAGTATGAAAGTGCTCAAAATTTCTGCTTATAATCACAATTCGACCACAATTTTCTAGCCAAATTCATGGTCCTGCAAGTCACTTGCGGCCAGGTTCATTTATGAAATTTGCACATTGTAAAATAAAAAAAATCTGATGTATACACCACACGATTTCCTTGTATGGAATATTAAATTATATGCAATTTTCCTGCATTTCATTTAAACATATAGAATTAACAGCTAACGAATTTTGAATAACATCTACTTTGTCGATAGCACATAAAGCAAAACAGAATAAATGCACTCGTTAAAGTTCACTATACTTACTTACCATAGCCAAACTTCGGCACTTAACACAGACGATTCAACGCTGCTTACCTAATGTGCATGCGCTACTAATTAATTCAGTTCTCACTTCGCAGTAAGGCAAAAATACATAAAAATTCAAAATGTTTTCATTAAAAATTTAAACATATAGAAAAACATAAAACACCAAGCACAGTTAAAACAAAAAAACAATTTTTACAATTAAAATTACAATTTGTACGGAAAAACAAGTTAATAACTTAAATGATAATTGCAGAATGAATCAAGCATAATTTAATTCGCAATAATAAAAGAAGACGTTACTTTGTTGTTGCGAAGCTTTGGCAAAAAATCCACTATTCTGCTAAGCTTCAAATGTAAACAAATATGGGCACTATCATAACCAAAAATTAGGCTTAGTCGCACTTAAAAAACTTTTAAATTATTGATAATTCCACAATTCTTGCATGCAGGTTAACTAAAGGCATAAAATCTTAACTGAAAAATAAGAACAGCATAATTCAATCATTTTTAAAGCAAAAAACACACAATTTACAAACCTATAAGAATAAAGAAACTGAACTCACTGAGATCAGTAACAGAGTGGATACATATATATATTTATATACTTTTGGTGCGGCCGATTGCAACCAAAATGAGAGATGCACATCTACATGTTATAGTAGTCCTATATACAAAATTTCAGCATTCTGAGGATAGTCGTTTTTGAGTTATGCGAGATACGTACGTACACACAGACGCCACGAAAAAATCTCTTCAGAATCCATTTAAAATCAGTTTTATAATTTTTTGGGAGGGAAAAAAGTCCTTTATTCTGTGCTTATGTTTAGATATTATGAAAAAACTTCATTAATCCCATTCGATACCAGTCAAAATGGATATTTTCGTTGAAACATGAGACCCAAAATTTTTCGTGATTACAATACTTCCTTTTTACTTCGTACAAGGAAGTAAAAATTATGTTTTCAGAAGTCTCTCAAATTAACTCTGTGTCATGGGTTAGCTCAAAACATCTTTGAAAATCATCTATAGCCAACTTGAGTGTTCTTTTGAGACATTACTCACCATCCAAGACTTTGTTCAGGCAATTTGGTTGTAAGACAAACTATTCATGAAGAGAGGTAATGAATTTAAATTCCACTGCATAGAAAATACAAGCAGAATTATGTATTTAATTTAAACTTAGAATTAGTATGAAAATTAAGCCATGGGGGGAAAAAAAGAAACTTTCTACATGTGATTTAAAATGATAATGTGCAATTGTGTACTCTAATATTATAATGACAGTGTGCATTGGTGTATTGTAATATTGTAATAGAAATTATCTACTACACTGTTTATAACAAACAGAATAAAAAATGCAATAGTAATATTACCAACATTTTGCAGTATATCAATAGTACATCCTGACTGTAATGCCCAGAGGAAACGCAACATTGTGCAGTATATCAAAATTATATCCTGATTGTAATGCCCAGGGGAAATGTAACAGTATGTAATATGTACACATATATGTGAATTAATAATATGCATTGGCACACTGAAAAAAAAAGGGGAGGGAACAGTTGTATATCTTCTGTTTTATTGGGCCAATTGATGAAATTCAAACTGTGTTTTTCATGTCTCGAAAGCATAACTTAGGATATATATTAGATTTATATACAGCATTGTTCAAATATAGGTATTCTGACACAAAATCGGACTTTTTCTGAAATGACATGCCAATATTTTTTCCATATTCCGATTCTATAACTCAAATTATGCCTAAGTTTTAAATTTTGTAAAATCTGGTACAAAATTTACGGTAAAAGAATCTTGGCACATTTTTTTTCAGTTTGCACCAAGAATAAGTCACTTGGCGAACTTCTTAATTTATAGCAACCTATTTTCCTTTCCCTCTTTTTTCATTGGACAAAGTGGGGGAAAAGTCATTGTTCATATTTTCAAATACTTAAACAAAATGTGTAAACCACATTTGGCATTATTATCACTTATAACAAATAAGCAAAATTTTAAAACATGCAAATATGTAAGACAGAAGAAACTTTTAATCTGAAGAAATTTTTAACCAAAAAAAAAAAACAAATTTTTTGCAGGTATGCTTAAAAATACCTCTACTTTAAGATGATGGTAAAAATTTTATAGGTTATAATTCAAAATTTTTTTCCATAAAATTGATTTAAAAATACAAATTTTTAAAATAAATCATAAAAAAATGAGTGAATTTTAGTTGGAATGAACTTAATTTTTGAAATGTGAAAGGAAGAATAAAAAACGTTTAATAAAAAACAGATATTAATAAATATATACCAAATTCAATTAACATGGAGGAGCTAAAACTTTGAAAGCTAATTTTTTAAAAACTACTAATGCAATTTTTATAAAACTTGGCAGTCTGGCATAATATGAGCCGTAGAAACGAAATATGGAAAAAAAATCTGTATGTTATTTCAGAAAAAGTCCAATTTTGTGTCATATTACCTATGTTAGAACAATGCTATACGTAAATCGAATATATATTCCTAAGAATTCCTTTCAAGAGATTAAAAACGCAAGTTAAATTTTGTCAATCGGCCTAGTAGAATGGGAGATATAGAACTGCCCCCCTTTTCTTGGCACAGTGTACGTTGTAATAGTGATTATATCAATTGTAACATTCAGTATAACAGGAAAAGTACAGTATGTCCATCAACTCTGCTCTCATGGCTTTGACCAAAGTTGGCAGTTATTTCCCTGCCCTTTGGCATATGCATAAAGGCCATAAGCTCTGACTATAAGACAGGCAAGCCTGCCCAATGTTTTAATAGTCACAATTATATGCATTTATCCCTCTACTCCCATTGAGAAGGTATTGTGTAATACATCTAGTCTTACTATTTTAATACAAAATACTTAGATAATTTTTATATCCTCCCCCCCAATAGAAAAACTCATAAGGGTGTGAAAAAAATTTAGAAATCTGGTATTTGCACTTTTTAGCTTCTTTTAGATTCAACTAGTAATGCAAATTAATCATTTGGGTACTCTTTATTTTCCTTGTAATTTTGGTACATATGGTAAGCAAAAAAAATAATTTGTATCCCAGTGAACGTGCACATATTTTAATTCCAGAGTTTTCCTAACATAATGTCTTTGCAGTACTAATTCAATTAGCAGCTGCAAACAGCAATATGAAAGCATAAATCTACATGAAAATAATAAAAATAAATCAAAAATTGAAACTCCATAAAGAAATGCTGATATCAGTTATTAAAGACATGTCCCAGCTCCTAAATATGATTTGAATATAAGGCCAGGAGCCTTCTTGAACAATATTAAAATAAGAAAAATATCAGTTAAATGTCGAAAAATGACAATAAGAAAGCAAATGTGATAAAAAAGAAAGTTATATGGAGAAACTACCAGTGGAACAGTTTGGATTCTGCAGGCACATACACAATGAAAAAAGGCCATATAAACTACATTAAAACAAAAGTGTTATAATAAAATATGGTTTGTAACATAAATACTGTCAGTATGAGAAATTTTTTTTGGAGAGATGAAAAAAATGGAAGTCATCAGAAATGAGAAATGTTTCGGTGATCTAGATTTTTAGCTATAAATGGATTAATTTCGTATTTCCAAAAGTAAACTGTGTTTTTAAAAAATATATGACTCAATCACATCAATAATAACATAACTTCAGTTGGGTGTCATTTTTAACTGATACTATTATTATGAACTGCTTTCTTTCTCTCACAGTGGGAAGTTAAATGTCAAAGTTTTAAGATACTTTTCCATTAATAGTACTTTACCAAACATAAATCCTACTACTAAGTGTAGCCTGAAATAGTAATGGCAACCCAGATGATATATTTAATGCACTCCTGCTCAAAAATATCATATATTTGAAGAAATTTTCATGACTTGCAATTATGTTTTCTCTTGGCGTAATCACTGGCTGGATCTCCCATTTAGGTGCTAATGTCACAACTAAAACAGACTTTCATCTTGTAATTATTCGAACTGTCTCTCAAAGTGGATAATTCCTTTTTCCTAAAAAAATTAATAGCAGACTCTTCATCACTTGGCAAATGCCAAATATTAAAATCTACCTCAGTTAATTCTTAAAAAACCAATAATGAGTCAAAATATTGAATAGAAAATGTGTCTAGATCGAAAAATGACAAATCAAAACGTTTGACATGGTTTGTGAATAAGATTGTCATTACTGGCACACTTCAGCACATTTTTGCTACTGTTAATAGAAAAGTACCAAATTTCATTTATTTATATATACTCTCAATATCTGTTTTTCATATTTTACTTTTTATAAAAGAAAGCAATTGCATATTTATAACTTCATTAGAAGCTTTGCGAAGAACCTTCCCAGTACAAATCTTTTAAATCAAATATGAACTACGGCAAAATTTATAACTTTTTTTACAATCATTAAACACTTTAAATACTAATAATTTCTAAATTCACTAATATACACTATAAAAAACTATTCAAAATGGATATGCAGCAAAATTGATAATGTACACATTGCATTTTCTACAAATATAAAAGCATTTTACTATTATCTTACAAAAGTCAACTACAATTATTCTGTTGTAAATTATAAACAGCATACAACATTTTGTATTCTATAAATATTAGAAACTGATACTAATACCAAAAAAAAAAAAAAAGATTGAGCCAACAGAGAACTATTGTTAAAATCATTTCCCCTTAGAAACAAGGGAAAAAACCAGCATATTTTGGGTGAATTAGTTTCACACTAGAGCTAAGTTCTCCAGCATAAGAGTTTTAACAAAAGTAACATTTTTTAACTGATTATTTCTAAGTTTGTAACAATTTTAAAACAATTTCAAAATTTTTTTATACATATTCAGAACTTACTACAGCTTAGGACTGGCAGTATCAGTAAAGCTTAAATATTTAAATTAAATTATTAACTGAGTCAATTACTTAAAGTTACTTCTAAGAAAACTTTCTGATCAGCTTTAATTATAGTTTATTTGAAATCAATATTTTCTAACAGCCAAAGATTATTCCTTTAACTCTTCACCAATGGAAATTTTTTAGTATATGATTTAGAAGCTTCTGATATATGGTAAAAATGCAAAATATATGCACAAATGATTATTCTGTCAGTAAAAAGAATAGTAAACTGATAAGTCCTATGAAATACATAATGTAATAAAACTAGTGTGCCTTTGTGTGTGCTTTTTAACACACTATGTTTAGCATAAGCTGTCTCTAGAAATTATATAACACCACATATTTCTCCCCTCCTGGTTTTCAAGCAATAAAATTAGTATGAGAATAGGGAAAATATGTGAATTAGACTATTAGTTACATTTTACCTTTTTTGATAGAAGAAGCCATGTCAACAGATCAAAAATGAAAAATCCTTCAACAATTAGCACCAAAGTCTTAATTCATACAAAAAAGAAATAACAAGAACCGACAACTCTAAATTGTACACCAGAGTTTATATTCCATTAATGGCTATTTAAGCAGTAAGAAAATGAAATGTATCATTCAATTTGTTACTGAAAAAAGGATCACTGAAAAAAAAATCAACATCAGTTTCAGTTGTTTTAAAAATGAAAGAATCTGAAGTAATTCTTGTAAAATTATTAGAAAAAAATCTCAAGACAAAAATATAATAAACAGAAGACACGTCATTTTTTCCTTTTAAGCTGAAAAACATATACAGTATATTGTCTGAAACCAACAAAAGAAAGCAGATGTACTGTAAATGAGTACTATGTTCTCCATTCCTACACTTTATAAGATGGAAATTGTTTATTTTATTAATTTGTTTGTAATTTTGGGGGGCTGGTGGACCGAATTTCTGACTGTACTCTCTCTCTCTATATATATATATTGTGAATGCAATATATATTTACAAATGAAGAAATACACACACACATATATATTGTGTAAGATAAAAAATATGAAAGCAAAAATTCTAATTTTAATTGGCTATAACCTCTTTTATTTTTTATTTAATTTGGGGACTTCATCTCCCTCTCTTAAAAAAATAGTGGTACTAGTCTAAACTGCACCATTCAAATTAATCATGCAATCTTACATAATGCTTAATGCAGATATCTCTTGCCCAACCAAGTAATTATAAGCCACAACTCATGAATGAAATTTTTCAACTCCCTCCCTTCTTTCTCTGAAGTACTGCAACACTCCTCCCTTCTCACTTATGCTTTCATGCTGTTAAGACACTTTGCTGCACTCATCTATGTGCTGCTATGATCACTTCTATCACTATAGTATCAAATTGTAAAATGTTCTGGAAATAGGCACGACTGGAGTGCCAAGTGAATTTGGCCACAAATGAGAATTTAAATATGGAATTTAATCCAGCTTGATTGCTTTTTCTTTAAAATGGATGGACTAAGCATCAAGTATCTACACTAAAGAACATTACTATGCTTCTATATCTGAGTGTTCTTACTTCAATGCTTACAAAATTGTGCTTTCATATCATGACATATAAACCTACATAAATGAAGAAATACAAAGTAAAAAGGTGTTCAAAACCTAATCCAACTGCATGTTGACAGCATCAAAAGTGGTGGTAACAATACAAAATATATAAATAAATAAACACAATAAAATTTCTCACGTATTCAATTAAGAATAAATCACATGCAAAAACCATAAAATCAGAAGCACAGTCACAAACAGTAAGAAATGGGGGGAATATGAAAAACCGAAAATGAAATATAAAATTTACAACTTTCGCTGCATCGTCATCAGGGGGTTGGTGCAATGAAAGAAGTAAATAATAAAACAGCTGGTTTCTGAATTGACAAAGACACAAACTAAAGTTTAAAAAAAAATCTTAGAAAAACAATTACTGTCTTTTATCAATCCAAACCCTACATGGTGAAGTAGGCAGTACACAAATTGCAAAATTAAAAAATCAAAAGCATAGATTTTTTTTTAAAAAAAATTGCAAAATAATGGACAAATTAAAAAATTATTTGAGTACACCGAGTCCAGAAACAAAACTTGCAAAAATAATAGTCCAATACTTGAAAATAAAGTTTTTAAATGTAATATTAGAAAAACAAAATTATATGCAAATTTTGAAAACATACAGGCCAAATTTAAAAAATAATAGTGGAAATCATAAACATGCAATAAAGCTTAAAAATTTAAAGTTACAATATGAGCCAGATCCAAAAACATGCAAAACAGAAGTAATCCAACATATAAAAATATAAATGAAATAAATGAAAATTTGATCTAAAAAATATAAAAAGAAGTTGTCGTATGTTACATCATATAGAACACACTGAAACTTGGGCTGTTTTGAGGCTGAAGTTGCTCATTTAGTTTATAAAAGAGATAGAAAACTATTAGACAGTCTAATCTAAATTGTTAACCAATGTTAACAATTTAGGTTAGACTAACCAATGTTAGAAATTTGACAAGAATGCCCAAGTCAATTACATTACAAACATCTAAACTATACCATCATAATGGTTTAGGTATACCTTATCATTAAAAACAGCAGTTTGGTAGCAAAAATAATTTTTAGGTCGACAACTGAAATTTTAGCTAGCTCTTTTTCGATGAAATTATGAGTCATTTCGTTATCTTTTAGTATTTTAATTAATAAACTAAGATCTTTTATAAAATCATTGCTGTTATTATAAATATGTTGCACTCTTTTTGTTTGATTAATAATAATGTTAGCAATAATTTTTCTGGGACTACCAGAATTCCAATTAGTTTAATCGTTTTGAAATAAAAAAATATTTTATCAAATATTAATGAGATTGTAAATTTTTCGGTCAAGATTAATCTCCTTAGATGTCTTGTTAGTTTTACTAAGCTTAAGGTATTTAGGATACATATCTTATTTTTCAAGTTTCATTTTAATTGTTAATGGCAAGGATGCCATCAATGTACCGTTAAGTAAATTTAAAAAATTCTGGTGTATGGTAATTATTAATAAAATTATACTCCTTAATGAAAAGGAGCAGATTACAGATGACAGTAGTATAGTTGGTTCATACAGGAATATCATTAATTTGCAGAAGAATTTTATTTTGATGATAACTGTACAATTAAGATTCAGAGTTGCCATTAATTGAACTTAGGTTTTTAATGCTGGGAAATAGATGATACAGCTTAATTAAATTATTGTGGATTCCATTAAGTGGCAAGGTGGTGTACAAGTTCTCAAAATCATTGCAGTTAATGTTGAAAGTTTGTTGTTTGTTAATAGTTTTTAATAACTTCGATTATTGTTGATAATTGCATTTGAAGCAGATTTTGATGTTGAAGTCACTAATTGGGAAAACATTTTGATACTTTTTAATTAATCTGCTACATTTAATAAGGTCAAAGTTAAGATGCATAAAATCAATTTTACAGTAATCAGTAAGTTTTATGCTTAGGAATTCTGTACTTAATGAAATCTTTAGCTAGGTCAGTGCAGATTTTATAGTCAGAGAAGAGCAGTTGCTGTTTAAAAAAAAATTGTCTATTAGTTCTTTGATTTTTAAATGTGAAGATAATTTTTAAGTTTATTGAATTTATTAATAATTTTATTGAATAAGTCGGATGATGATGCAAAAGTTGTTTCTTAACTTTTCCCACTACCACAGTAACCTCTACTGATTCTGAATAACCTCAGACTTTCATAAATGCTGGTATTGCTGCTAAATTTATGCTGTAAATTATAGTTTTAGACCATATGGATAAATTGTTTTGAATTTCAGCATATAAGTTTTTTGATCAAATCTTTCTTTTAGTGACAGTAATAATTTCCAAGATTTCAATTTCAATATTATTAAAATTATCCTGTTTAAAATGCTTCAGTACAGTTGTGTAGTATCCATTTGCTTTATTAATTTTATTTGAGTTATACTTTTTAAGTAAGAATCTGTAGTTATTGATTCTAAGATTGAGAAGTTTTGGTTTGTCCAATGTTTTTCAAGTTACAGATATTGCACGTTATGGCATAAATGCAGTTAAATGTTTTTCAAACAGTTTGATCAGAATTTGCTGATAAACTGGATGCTGTTAGCTGATAAATTGGGTGTAAAAAAAATCCACATATGGTTTTGTATTCAAGTATTGGATTATTATTTTTGCAAGTTTTGTTTTTGGGCTCAATCTACTAAAAATAATTTTTTTTGTCTACTATTTTGCAGTTTGATGCAACAATTTTGCAATTTTCCATATGGCCTACTTTTGCCTGTGGAGTTTGGACTGATAGACACAGAATAATTTCAGTTTTCCTAACATTATTTTAAATCTTTGTGTCTTTTGTTGGTTCAGAAACAGTCTGTTTTATTTATTTACAATTTTTGTTGTATCAATACCCTGACGACGATGCTTCAAAAGATGTAAATTTCATATCTCGTTTTTGGTTTTGCCATATTATGTTCCCTCGCTATTTCTTGCAGTTTGCCACCCACTTCTGGTTTTTGGTTTTTTCATGTGATTTATTCCAAATTTTATATATGTTGAATTTTAAGCATTTCCTAAAATTTTACTTTGCATTATATACATACATATATATAGAGAGAGAGTCTCAGTACCACGTTTCAGAACTTCTAGAAGAGGTAGGGTACACCCCAACAACTTGGAATGATACAGCAATGCTTGGTTTGAAAACTTTTTCTGATGCTGTAGGTGGCATTGTGCAAAAGCTCCGACAGTTCATGCAGGGAATCATCATTTCGCACAAGGACGCAGAGTTAATAGGATGAATAATCATATGAATGCAGAGTTACTTGATATGGCATATGGGGCTGCAGATTGTAGTAGGCCAGCTGTACAGTGCTTGTACGTGGAACGATATCCTATGAGGCATATATCCAGCCATAATTCTTTGCAAGGCTGCATTGGAGGTTAGTTGAAACAGGTTCCTTCCAAAAAGCTGCCATGAATCAGGCACAATCAGCACTGACTCTGGACATCAAAGAGAATGTGCTACATCAGGTACAGGGGACTTCAAGTTTGAATACGCGAGGTATAGCACACACAGTCAGGATTTCCCATTCCTGATGAATGCATATGAAGACACTGATTTGACAAACCCGTTGATAATGTCAAGCAGCTGGTTGCATGAATCGTAGGAACTGACAGAGAAATTTGAGATATGCCTGGAAAATTCCAGAATATATGGAATTCCATGCACTGTAGATGTGAGATGTGCACTGAAGTTGGTGGAAGATACTTCAAATACTATTTTTGGCTCACGTTACTTCTATTCATTTATTATAAAAACGAATATTAACTGGCATCTTTTAATTTCTGGTGTTTTTGATGTACACCAGCGCATCAGGAAAGTATTTCCAACCCTGCATTGCTGTATGATTCTGAATTACTGGGGTGCACCCTACCCCTGCCAGAAGTTCTAAAATGAGGTATTGAGACACCCTGTTTATATATATATATATAGGGTGTCTCAAATATATCTATATACACACAAACACACACACACCTACAGAAAAAAACTCCCCCCCCCAAACAGCCAGATGACTGCTGATTAGGCATTAATTGGAAACTATAACCATTTAATCACTAAGAACATAGCTCAGGGTGCAATGTAGAGGATGAACAATTCTTTATACCCACAATAAAGGTGATATTTTAATGAAACCTTAGAAGATGGCTTGAACGGTCTACCTCCCAAGGGATATTTACCTCAGTAACATTCTTAATGCCCACATGCCACAAAGACACTATGTACTTACAAACATCCATGTCTTCTTCAAGATTTAAACTCTAGTGCAAGACTATGGGCAGTGGCTTCTCTCCCCCTCAAAAAAAGGCTGGCTCATGTAACATATTTACAGAGGGAAAACTTACTTAATATGATTAATTCATTCATCACTAATATGATTAATTCATTCATCAACTAATAATGTGGGCTAAATTAATACAGCAAACAACAGGAAAAATTATTTATTCAGATAGTGTAATACTGAAGGGAAAATGCATGCACATAAGCTACAGAAGTTTACAAAAATCAACTGCTTAGCATTTATTTAATACATAAATATTTGAAATATATTTTAATAGGAAGAAAAGTATATATTTTGGATTCCTTTTACTTCTGTCATAAAATTTATAATTGCTTTGTCAAGATTTTAGTTGCTTTTAAAATTTTGTTTCCTGCATTAGGATCGCAATCGTAGAGAAAATTTTCTTAGCAATTACAATCTGAATCTCAAAATCTCAACCCATGTTTCAGGTTTTAAACAAAATCAGAAAAGCAGAATACTTTTCCACCTGAAGAGAAGGAACTTTGTAGTCCTTTGTGTACTTACTTTTATTTGAATCACTGCTCTACTAATAAAAATCATTTAATTCTTTTAACTTGATATGAAGTTTAATAAATACTGCTAATAAAATATATTAATTTCTGAAACTGGATTATCATTAAAAATGAGCACTGCTTCACCATTTTACCCCCAAACATGATCATATATCATGAATGCAGATGCCTACATACTGTTTCTTCATTGCAATAGTAATTTTCCCAATCTATTTTAACAATACTACCAGATCAAAATAAGTATATCACTGCAGATCTGTTCAAAAATAATTTTAAGTAAGTCTCCAGTTGATTAGTCACTTTCTTAAAGTATGAAATGATATTTCATTCAAGTGCAACAAATAATTGCACAGGCTGAATTTACATTAAGTTGAGGTTTTTCTGAATATATTCAGTATGGGAAGGAGAAAACATTTTTACACAATTGATTGAAAAGCTCATGATGAGGTCTCATTTACCCAAGGTCTAACACGGTCCTTTGTCCAATGCCTTTATTTTTAGACAGGTCTTAAAATTCCACTCATCTGATACATATGTTCACTCACATGTTCTCTACTTAGAAAATGAACAATGAAAAGTTAAAAGTTGAAAAGTACTACTTAAGGTTAAAAATACTCAGCAGGCTTGTTACGTTACTGTACATTTCTATAATTTGTGAAGCAAGGATGGTAAGTTTTTCTTCTGGAGTGGGAAAAACAAAAATTGATTTCTTCCAGGACAGAAAAATTTGATTTTTTTAATTCTACATTTCACTCAAGTACATGATTATTAACTTGATAAGCAATTTTAATTGTATTAGTTTCTTTAATTTTACATTTCATTCATTCATGATTACTTGGTAATTTAACTGAAATAACAACTGTAACTTGTTTAATTAAGATGAGCAAAAATACAATAAGAATTCTTTAGGTTCTTTATACAAATTTCTTTCCCACTGCCCCCAAAAAGTGGCCTTATATTTTGTCCAACATAAACTATAATCATGAAAACAAAATGTGAATTATGTTTTTCTTGTTCAAATAATTTTGAATAAAAAATATATAATTATTAGGTTATTTAATGAAATACTCTGCGATTCACATCATTGAAAAAAATCTGAAGGGAGCCTCTGCGAGAAGTTTTGCCATGATTATACAGGTTGGTACATCAGACCATGCTCATAATGTTAATTATTAATGCCTCAGCAAAAGTCTACATTAAAGTTTAAAAATAAAAAAATAGAGTACTCGTTATCATATAGGAAAATTATCGAGAGGCAAATTTCAAGTACAAAGGGGGGGGGGAACGCTACATTGGAAAAAGTAATGTAAATTTAACATGCAGCTCTTTCACCAAACTGGGGAATGACTTGGTTAAGTATGGGAAAAAATTCTTGTACTGTACTAAACCAATTATAATTTCAAGATATATATATAAAAATATTGTAGTGCTTCAATCATTAAATATAAATTGGCAAGAAAATTTTTAGTTCACAAACAAATGTCTCTTTTGTTATGAAATCATAGTTGGATAAACTTTAATTCACAGACTCTAAATACATGCACTACAAGCTCTAAGATGCAACAACAAAGTTTCCCATATTACAGAATAACTACTGTGAAAATACAAATAAAGATCAAACCATAGATGTGAGGCTAAATATCTACCTGTAGTTATTTGATATACTAAATCATTTGTTTATTTGGCAGAAATAAAGCGAAAAAATTCCATAAATAGTACACAACATAATTCTTTCTGACTATGTATGCAAAAGGCAACAGCCATTTTGAAAATGGACACACACTAAAAATTCCATGAAAGAGCAATGAATAAATTTTATCAATCAAATTTAAAAAACAAGAAACATCCATAAAACACAGTCCTTACATAATTTTTTACATTGTTTTTTGTACCATGTAAACAGTAAACTATTTTCACCTTAAAAAAAAATCAGAGAACTGCACAAATTCAGCATTCCACATAAACTTGACAATGCACAAACAGTTTTCTCCCCATGTACACAGCAATGCTTTTAATTTTTTCATAAAATTTCATCATTTAAGAAGTGCAATTTCTTGGAATGCAAATTTCTGCATTCTCTTCTGTCAGTCAAAATGCCATATTTCTGAAGAAATGTAAAGCTTTCACATCAGCCAGCAAACTCCACAGTCCCATTATGATTCATTACAAGAAAGACAGTATTCAGTGTAAACATTATGTGCATCTTGAAGCCTGAATTTTGAATTTTAAATTTGTTATTTACTTAATTGACTTTCATATTTTATGTGCATTTAACGAATTCTTGATCAACACACTCAGCATTTTAAAAGCACTCAGCAAAGGTATTATTTATGTTCCCAATTTACAGAAACCTCGGCGATTTAAAAGAAATGTATTCTCACTAGGCAAAGCATGGTCTCTCAAATTTAATAAAAAACTCAGCAACTTTAGGAAAAAGATATTCAATTTACCTTTCAAATTTAATATGCATGTTTCCGGTTAACAAACAAAGCAATTTAAAAAAAATAATAAATGCAGTTTTTCATCCCTAGGATTATTACTAATTACTACATTGATTCATGAAATTAACACTAGCCGCAGTCATGAAAATAGTTACATGTTGTTCTTTTTTGCAATTATTTTAGCCTGCTCACAGTGCAAGCTGCTAGTATTCATAAATAAGAGTTACCATTTAGAGCTCATAACGGTAAGCGAAATAAAAAAAATGAAAATCACATTTTATTAAGATAGGCAAAGGTATCATCTTAACAGCATATGATGTATACCTATAAATTTAAAAATGTGAATAAAAAATTATTTCTTTTTCACTGAATGGTGCTGAAATTACTTTACTAATTACTTTAAATATACAGTTCTGCAATGAATCAACTTTATTTAGAATTAGAAATGTAAACAAATTGAGCTGTGCATTGCAGTATTTTCATTCTTTTATACTTTGTAAGAGACTGAATGCTGATGAGCCTATGATTTTGGTTGAAGAATATTTTACTCCTGCAAAAAGAATTTCTTCCTTTCCTCCTAAAACTTTCCACAGTATGGGAATTTACCATATATGTGTACAGTTGCCTTATTGCATGCAAATAGAATATAGTATTTGTTTCTGTTTCCCTTTAAATTCAGCAAAACTTATTATTACTTTTTAGTTCAGATAACAGTAAGTTCTCTGCTTTGAGATTTATACTGTACTGTACACTGTGCAAAAAAAAAGGGGGGGGCAGTTCTATAGCTCCCGTTTTACTGCATCGATTCTATATTCCATATCTCAATGCTATGACTCAAATTATGCCACACTGCCAAGTTTTGTAAAAATCGCACGAGTAGTTTTTAAAAAATAAGCTCTCAAAATTTTAGCTCCTCAATGTTAATTCAATTTGGCATGTATTTATTAATATCTCTTTTTTTATGAAACTTATTTAATTCCTTCTTATACAGTTCAAAATTTAGGTTCATTCCAAATAAAATTTCCCCATTTTTATGATTTATTTTTTAAATTTGTATTTTTAAATAATTTTTATAAATTTTTCAAAAAACATTTTGAATTATAACCTATAAAATTTTTACAGTCATCTTAAAGTAGGTGTATTTCTAAGCATACCTGCAAAAAATTAGAGCTTTTTATTCAATATTTCTGAAGATATATGTGAATTTATATTACTGGGCACGTTTTGAAATTTGGCATATTTGTTGAAAGCGATAACAACAAAAATGTGGTTTATGCACATTGTTAAAATTATTTGAAAGTAATGTGACTTTTTTTCCTCTCATCCACAATGTAAAAAGGCAGGAACGATGTGACTTTTGTCCCTCCCCTGCACAATGTAAGGGAAGGAAAATAGGTTGCCCCCCATGTTAAGGAGTTCAAGTAAATTATTCTTGGCTCAAACTGAAAAAAACTCGGGAAGTTAAATTTCGAATTTCTCCGTAAATTTCGCACCAAATTTTACAAAATTTAATATTTAGGCATAATTTGAGTCATAGAATCGAAATATGGAAAAGTAGTATGTTATTGCAGAAAAAGTAGGATTTTATGTCAAAATACCTATATTAAAACAAAGCTATATATAAATCTAATATATATCCTAAGTCGTGCTTTCGAGACATGGAAACAGCCAATTTGAATTTCGTCAATCGGCCCAGTAGAATGGAAAAGATCTGAATGGAAAAGATTACTTATCAAAATACTTACCTTTCTTACATTCACTCTATCAAGTCTCATTTCCATTAACCTACTTACTTTTTATTTGTTTTATAATTTTACTTCATTTTTATGACTTTTTAAAATTTATTACTTAGCATTAATACTTTTATCCCTTTATATTCTATATAATTTGAATTATTATTTATTGTTTTATCTACTATTTTTTCACATTTCTGATGGCCTTCCATAAAGCACTCACATTTCTAATTTTAGAAATAAAACTATAGCTGCAGTATTAGAACAAGCAGAGATCTTTTGACATACAGATACTCAAAAGAAGAGCTCTGACTTATATAAGCATTTGAAAATATCAACAAAACTTTAAGAATAAAATTTTAAAACAATAGACAAATTACATACATTTCTTCACAAAACATCAGTAGCCATTTAGATGCTTTGATCAATCTAATGGTTCCAAATATCAACATATATATAAAATTAATAGATTTAAATGATAAAAGAAAAGGTAAGTTCAGTTTTATCATGGATATTTTTTATTGTTTAGAAAAATCTTACAAACTGCAATTCAAAAGTTCATATGAATGAAAAAAAAATCAAAATTTCTTATTTTGTTTCAATCAAAAATCATAATCAACCAGTACACAGCATAAATGCAGTTTTTTCCCACAAAGAATGTATACTCAAAAATATTAAATTGGTTAACTACATCGTAAGAATGAAGTATATAAGTAAATTAATACGGCAAGGTTTCTGAATGCAGAAAGAATCCAATTTTCTGAATACTTTGTTTAAACAAAAAATAGTTGAAAGCATAATTTCCTTTTTATCACACTAAAGGATACTAAAATATATGTGCATCAACTTAACAACTAGCAATTTATCATATTCAAACTCTAACAAAGTTTAATACACATATTTATTAACAGTATGAACTATTTTGACTATTTTGGCTCTACTAGTATGGCTTTTGCCACCTTCATATATGAAGGTCTATTTCATTGGTAGTTGAGATTGTTTTACTGTTCACCACCAGATATTTCATCTGACAGCTTGTTTGAATATGTTTCCCACTCACCTTGCAGATATCTGCTTTTCAATGCCATAAGTAGAATAATTTGTTAATAGGAATAACTCAAATAGGAACTTGTTGATACATTACAAGGCAGTTCTTCTAACACCTATAAACAATATTTTGTAGACTCTTTTCTTTTGGGGGGCCCTAACCTAAAAAAATCTAGGGCTGAAAGAGTTAATGAATTCAAGAAATGAAACTTACCACAATCCACTGCTTTTCCAAAACTGCTCAAGAATTCCAGATGGAATGCCATCATTTACAATAACTTGAAGGTGAGAAATGCCTTGAGACCTGTCATATGTTAAATCATTTTTGCAGACATTTGTTGTTGTTACTGTATTCTATAAAAATAATGAAAATATTCATTATCCAGTAAATTATATAAAGTGTTGCTACAAAAATTCATTCTATGACAAAAAATAGAAAAAAAACTTCCATTTCCTGCTACTGTATTCTACAAAAATAAATAAATAAAAGGATTTAATTTCTTTAATGAAAAAGGTTCTCTTCTGCTATCTGGACCAAATTCAGAAATGTATGTATATATGCATGTATTTATAAATGTATATGCTCATGTATGCATGTGTATATTCTGTACATACATGTACTTTATGTGTGTGTATACTGTTTTACATGTATACACACACATAAAGACACATGCATGCTTACATACATTTCTGAATCTTATCCCAATAACAGAAGAGTACCAAAAAAAATCAGCATATCTTAGAAAAATGTCATAGTTTAAAAAAAATCACCTAATGCCAAAAAAATTGAAGCGTAAAGTAAATAAAACTTCCATTTTAAGACAAAACACATACATCAACCTAAGGCATCTGAAGAGATGAATCTTATTTTTAGAGATGTACACATTAAATACATTATGATTGTATATAAAAAGAAAATACAGATAAAAAATATGCATAAATTATTTTTTATGTGATTCAAAAATCTTTTTAACAACAGTTGGTTTTTAACAACTTCAGGTTACACTAGTTTGAGTACCCTTGCTCCCAAATTATATACAGTCATTACTTCCTGATCAGTTATAGTTTTGCTATTCTAAATTTGTTTCTTCACCCTTACTGAAAACAAAGTTGTGATAGTTTAGAACTCCCATTCTGACAAAATAGAAAAGTATTGTTTTTAGTTGCAGCCATAGTAAAAGTTAAAAAATCCAGCATGTTTCCTTTAAATGGGCAACAATAAATGAAAAGATCCATATTAGAATGAAATTTAGTCTGAAACAGTAACGGTAATCATGACAAAACATTCAAATGAGAAAATTATTAGTATCCATGAAGTGAATAACCACCCCATCAAAACCAAGCAAGGGTTCACTCTCTTTAATGTCTTGGCATTGTTGACTGAAGTATCATTTCAAAGCTGTATTAGTTTTAAAACATAATTTCACCTTACGGTTATCTGAACCAAGTCTTTCATTCTAGACAACAGCTTTCTCTGAAATAATTCAATGACAGACCTCAGCATTTGGCAACTACCAAATTATAAAGTCCATTCAAAATCTGGCATGAAAAGGGTAACATAACAAGTCACGATGACTGGCACAGCTTACACATATAAGTTTGCTATCAGGCATGCTGCATACATTTTGGCTTCAGCACCATTAACAGAAGAAAACCAAAATTCAAACTGTTATAATCTTGCTGTAATCTTCAGTTGCACAAGTGTAATGACTTTTGGCAAAATATTTGTTCTGTTATAAAAGCAATAATCGATGATAATATGGTAGATTGATTCAGTACCAGATGAGGAAACCTATCATTAAGAAACCTTAAAGCCATGTGCAATTCTCAATTGACATCTAACAATCTGAGGGATTTTAGGTTGGTAGATCTTTATTCTTTTATTATAACCAATAACATAGTATTAAAAAGCGCATGAAACTTATGCTACAAACCTTTTTGGGTCAGCCAATTTTTATTAAGGAGTCACTAAAACTTTTTGTCAATAATGTTCCCTTTTGATCCAATATATCCTACTTGCCACTTCTACATACATGAGACCAACTTCTGACCACAAGCGATTAAGGACACCAAATACTGGCAGTTTGACCTGGGTGAATAGGCTAGCTACATAGCTGGCTTCATGGCACCACTCATGTGCAACACAGATATGAGTTACCTCCACCAAAACGCTTTTAAACAGATAGCACTAATGTGCTTTGCCTTATTCATGAAGGCTTCATTCTCTATACATGAAGCTTTTGACACTTTTATACATTTTCTATACACTTCTATTAACACATAAAATTCAATTACTAAATGAAACTATTATCTATGAATATATAACAACTTCTGCTTTAAAATAGATATTTCCTAATAATTTTTTTTTATTTATTTATATGGTAATTCAGGGTTTTCAAGATAAAGTAATTCTTCAGTATGCCACATTCAGGAAAAAGCAGCACACCACTGATATAACAACCTTTTTCAATTACATTAAAATACCTGGGCAACCAATTACAACACACATACTTCAAAACTTCCAAATTTGAATAAAGACTTGTTAAATAATATGTTTCTCGAAGGAAAGGTAAGATAAATTAATAAAATTTACAGCTAATTTTAAAGTTTCAAGATGTGTTAAAATTTTAGTTAAAGCTTAATAAAAGTATTTCAGGAAATTCACAAACACTTAAATTTCCATAGTTCGTGAACTAATTTCCTCTTCTCTCCCCTCCCCCCCAGTTTGGTATCAAATGTATAGCTATTCAACAACTTCCACACAAACATTTTACTTACATATATAATAAGCTGGCACCAATTTAAAAAAAATGAAACATATATTTTAATCATTGTTTTGTCTCCAGAATATAGGGCTTAGTTTACTCAATTTCTTCTGGCAATTAAAAAATCGTTAAGTTCCTTGTTAACATTAATGATGACAAGGACTTATGTAAAATCAAAGTGAATAAAGTAAGAAGTGTAATAAAACAAAACTTTTTTTTTATTTAAAAAATACAAGCAAAATTTTCTTTCCTTTCTATATAAAAAATAATTAATCTTTTCAATACGTGGGCCTATTAACTTCAAGTAGATAAAGTTAAGAAATGCTTGAACTTCATCCTATGTTTGATACTGGATGAGTGAATAGAATTTTCTTGGTCCTTTACGTATTAACCACAAAGAAAAACCTCTTTAGCATTTGATAACTATCGAATCATACAATCCATTTTGATGCCTTTGTCAAAATCTTACATGAAAAAGATGTCTGAGCCAAAACATAACAAGCCATAATGATTGGCATAGCTCTTAAATGTAGGTTTGCTACTAAGGCATGCTTGCATACATTTTGACTTCAGTTCTATTAACAGAAGAAAACCAAAATTATAAAGTTTTCTTGAGCATTCCTCTTCAAATTCCTGAAAATGTCGCCATAATTATTTAATGCTACAATTCTTCAATAGATTTCGATATTGTTCTATAATTTTTCATACTTCTCCAATTCGCTTAACCTACAACACATAATAATACTACAATACTAAGTACATACACTGTACTACTGGTGTAGTCAAAAACTATTAGTTAAAAGAAGAAGAAATACACTCCCAGTTAATTTTCATACAAATGTTTTCATAATACAAAAAGCTGCTTACTTTAAAAAGTATTATTTTCAATAATATTTTTTTGCTTTGCTTGATATTAGTACTCCAACTACCAAAAGTTCCATATTTCAAAACTGCTTTGTAACAAATATATTCTTCACATTCAGTATCAATCAAATAATAATAGTAAGGTATTTATATATTAGCCTGTCCACAGCAAAAGTTGGCTAGCATTGAAATATCAAAGTTGGTAGAGATCCCACCAAAGATGCAGCAATTATTCCTGTGAAATTCTGAAGAAACCAAAACATCTTTATTTATTAACAATCCATATTCAACCCACTTTGTTTTTGTGCTTTCTGAAATAGCTTTTTTCGATTTTTACTGTTTTGTTAGGCCATCTAATCTTATCAGAAGCTTTGTTTAGAATTCTATGAATACAAACTTCTTACAGGTAATTAATTGTTCTAGTCTGTTATCATTTAGTTGGCCATATTCAGCTAACATAATTGTGTCAATTAACACTTTTTTTTTAAATGATAGGATCCTATAACTTTGAAAATAATCCACTGCTTGCTGTTCTATAGATAGTATGTCTCAGATTTTAATTTTTTTTGTCAAAATAGAATGAAAAAATACAGCAACAGTTTATTTGTATTTTTGTTCATAAAAACTAAAGGTAGATTATCAAGAATCAGGCAGGGCAGTATCAAGCAAAAGTGCAGATATTATGAGTGTGTTATGCATACTTGTTACTAGTTAGGCCCAAATGTGCTTTAGCCCACTGCTTGGCGGCGATTGTTTTTGAATGAGCAATAAACGCGCCAACATGGGTAACTCCGTATATCCGCGAACATGGCTGACTGGGTATTTTGAAGCTACGGAAACATGTAGTTTTCGCGCATGTGTATTTCCTATTTTATAAAGAACGGTTTTATTGGTAATGTGAGATGACGTAGCGATTTATTCGAAATGCTTACGTGTTAATTTGAGTAGTTATTTCAGTTCTCGTTTTATTCTTTGAATGCGGTGTTTTTCTATTGAGTGTTTGCTATTTTCGTACGTATATTTCGCTAAATACCAAGTCGCTATGGATTTAGCTGTGATGCTGAGAGAGGTGAGTGAATGTACATGTACATTTATTACTTTATTGGAAGTGCAAGTTGCTTAATTTTTATATTTTGTTGCCTTTTATTGAAATAATTTGGCTCAGCTGAAGAACAGAACGCTGGTATCGTTTGCAATTTATTTTATTTTGTTGATTTGTGCACATTGCCTACATTGTGCAATTCGCTGATGTTTTTTTTAAGTTAAAACGGAACGCTGTGCACATGGCATTTTCTTGTAATTTATTTTCGTTATTTTAGCTTATTTTGTTGATTTGTGTACGTTGCCTACATTGTGCAATTCGCTGAAGTTTTTTTTAAGTTTAAAAGGAACGCTGTGCACATGGCATTTTCTTGTAATTTATTTTCGTTATTTTAGCTTATTTTGTTCATTTGTGTACGTTGCCTACATTGTGCAATTCGCAGATTTTTTTTTAAGTTAAAACGGAACGGTGTGTACATGGTATCGTTTGTAATTTTAATGCCCTTTTAAAAAAAATTCCTTCTTTCTTGGATGCCATTTTGGTTACGTTTCTGCGGAGCGTGTCGTGAAGGTTATGTAACGGCATAAAATGTGTAAGTATTACAACATAAAATGTAAATAATTAATTTAAACCTAACTGACAAATATTTTAATGATCGTAATGTTCGTTTTGCATATTATTTTATTATCTTTTTGTGGCAACAGTTTCCATACTAATTTATGCTTTAGAATTCTATGTTTTGTTTACAATAGGTTTTCGCGGAGCGTGTCGGGAAGGTTGCAATTAATTGCAAAGACGTTTCGCAGAAACGCGCCGAATTGGCGATTTTCAAAACATCGCGAAGCAGTGGGCTAAAGCGCATTTTCACCACTAGTTATGTCTTAAGAATACTTAGCATTAAATCATGCTGCTTAGCAAATGGCCGATGGGATAGTAAATAAGTACCAATAATAATAATAGAATTTCAAATAAAGTATCAGATAATGATAAATGGAAAATGAATCAGAAAGAATCAAATATTTTTATGTGCTACTGATTTTTTTTATCTCACATTCTAATTCTTAACATGAATAATTTTGAACTAAACACTGTATATACAAATAAAATAAAAATTAGATTAAATGAACGACTGCATTCTAGTACTGAGTACTGCATTCTAATTTGCATTTATAGGTACATTAATATATAATAAAAATACCCTGGGCCCAAATGCACTTTAGCCCACTGCTTGGCGGCGATTGTTTTTGAATGAGCAATAAACGCGCCAACATGGGTAACTCCGTATATCCGCGAACATGGCTGACTGGGTATTTTGAAGCTACGGAAACATGTAGTTTTCGCGCATGCGTATTTCCTATTTTATAAAGAACGGTTTTATTGGTAATGTGAGATGACGTAGCGGTTTATTCGAAATTCTTACGTGTTAATTTAAGTAGTTATTTCAGTTGTCGTTGTATTCTTTGAATGCGGTGTTTTTGTGTTGAGTGTTTGCTATTTTCGTACCTTATATTTCGCTAAATACCGAGTCGGTATGGATTTAGCTGTGATGCTGAGAGAGGTGAGTGAATGTACATGTACATTTATTACTTTATTGGAAGTGCAAGTTGCTTAATTTTTATATTTTGTTGCCTTTTATTGAAATAATTTGGCTCAGCTGAAGAACAGAACGCTGGTATCGTTTGCAATTTATTTTATTTTGTTGATTTGTGCACATTGCCTACATTGTGCAATTCGCTGATGTTTTTTTTAAGTTAAAACGGAACGCTGTGCACATGGCATTTTCTTGTAATTTATTTTCGTTATTTTAGCTTATTTTGTTGATTTGTGCACGTTGCCTACATTGTGCAATTCGCTGAAGTTTTTTTTAAGTTTAAAAGGAACGCTGTGCACATGGCATTTTCTTGTAATTTATTTTCGTTATTCTAGCTTATTTTGTTTATTTGTGTACGTTGCCTACATTGTGCAATTCTCAGATTTTTTTTTTAAGTTAAAACGGAACGGTGTGTACATGGTATCGTTTGTAATTTTAATGCCCTTTTAAAAAAAATTCCTTCTTTCTGGGATGCCATTTTGGTTACGTTTTCGCGGAGCGTGTCGGGAAGGTTATGTAACGGCATAAAATGTGTAAGTATTACAACATAAAATGTAAATAATTAATTTAAAGGTAACTGACAAATATTTTAATGATCGTAATGTTCGTTTTGCATATTATTTTATTATATTTTTGTGGCAACAGTTTCCATACTAATTTAAGGTTTAGAATTCTATGTTTTGTTTACAATAGGTTTTCGCGGAGCGTGTCGGGAAGGTTGCAATTAATTGCAAAGACGTTTCGCAGAAACGCGCTGAATTGGCGATTTTCAAAACATCGCCAAGCAGTGGGCTAAAGCGCATTTTCACCATGCCCTGTTGATAACAAAAAACAATAAAAAAATTTTAATATTTATTTTATAATAAACTGGAAAAGTTTCATAACTTGCTTTCCAAAATACTATACTATTATCAACAGAACATGCATCTGAAAATTAGTCAGTTAAATATATTTTCAGCACATTATATTCACTGTAATGCTATGAGGATGACACATTATATCAGAAAAACTGTATATGCTCTCATGCTGTTGCTTGCTATCAAAGAACTATGCAGCTAAGATATTCTTTTAAAACTACAATTCACATCTGACATGGTAAATAAAGCAAACTGCAAGCAATATTCATAACACTAAATAATTAAATGCATGGAATAAATTAAGTTAATATTTGGAGGAAGAAAAACAAGAATAGTTCTCAAAGTCTGCTTTGTTTTTCAATTCTGAAATATACTTCTTTAATGATCAAGAGTTTCATCTCCCCCCCCCCCATCTTTGATTACACTTCACTAAAAAATTTATACCCCAAAATAATAAATATATATTTTATTACTGCTATTAATTATAATTTAACAGTTTCAAAATCAAATTCTCCTTTAAAATAATATAAAATATAAAACTACATAAAACAATATAGTTTAAGTTTATAGAAAAATCAAGCAACTTAAAAAGAAAATGCTTTCTTTTATGGGGAGGGAAGAAAAAAACTAAAAAGTGTGATTAACACTCCGAAGAAATTAATGTCCATTTTGGAAAATGGATGTGATATTATATGCAAGATCAAATTTTAACATTACAATGCGCATCGGAACCTTGAACAAAATGGAAAATTTATATTTAAAAATATTCCAATGCTACAACACATACAACATATCTATAGTACCTGCCCATCCACTACATAAGGCAGGTGTGTGATCTTTTCCTAATAATTGAAGGTTGAACTTAAATTTTTTTTTTTAATTAATCATCTGTCAAAATAAATATAATGTTCTTTCACTATAGGAGATCATTTTGTCACCCACTGATCAGCACAAATTTTCTCAAATGAGTTTTGCTGTATGCTCACTTGGAATCACTTTTTTCATGCATCAGATTATTTTGAAGCCATATTTTGCAGCCAGATTGTTATTCATTTGGTTGTACACAATATGCACCCTCAAATATTTATAATAAAATATGCAGAAATTTCTCAAAATTCTGGATTGTTATGGAAATTTTTCTAAAATCTCCAATGAACAGCCTGATATACAACTAATCACTTTATCTATGCCATTCTCATTAATCCAATCACTAATTCACATAGTTACACAAATGAGACTAATACAACTGAGAATCTACATTTAGAAGAAAACAAATTGTAATTTGCACCCCAACTCTACATAACATGATAACCTCATAATATGAATCAAAGTAATTTTGATTATTTTCTTCCAAAATTCATAAAACATACTAGTAAGATCTTTGTATCATACTTAGAGAATTCACACATAACAGAACTTTTTCTCATTTTCAATATATGAAACTGGAACCAGAACATGCTAACTATAAGTAAAAATAACTTCTAATATTAAACAACATTTTATGACGATTAAATACTCTTTAAAAGTCAAAGAAAAAGTATGTGAAGAACAAATTCCAAGATTAGGAACTTTTTTATATGTATTAAGAATTCCTCATGCTCAAATAAATAAATATATCCAAAATTTTATGACTCACCCAAGTACTCTCTTAGCTCATAAATACCAGCACTTATTTACAAGCAAACATATGCACTTAAAACAGGACTATGAAGACAATACTTCGACACTTATCACTCCCAACATTTTCTCTTCAACTCTTCACTAGCTCTCCAATAATCCAACAGTTTTCATACAGTTCCAAATCATATCTTGATATATTTGTTGTTCAATAAACAAGCTCACATCAAATTCATTTGCTTGGGTAGAACCTGAAGATCCAAAATAAATCTTACATAAAAAGCACACACAGACTGCTCAAGACAGTAAAAGCTTTGCAAATTTTAAACAATCTTCTGTAGAGAGTATTCAAATATATATTTAAAAACATTTATCAACAAAAATCATGGAAATGCCAATTCAGTTTAAACAAAATGCATAGTAATCTATAGATATGAAAAAACCTCAGGCAAAGCATAAGATTATTCATTATTATTATACTGCAAAAATACAAAACTAGAATCAAGGAAAATGCAAGAGGAAGAGATGCAGTATAGAAGAAGAACACTTTTACCCACAGATATTAAAGGCTAAGCTTTCAGAATTAAAGAAAAATTGCTCATGTAACAAAAGTTGATGGAATAGTTCAAGACAAAAGAATTTGGGAAAATCAAAAGGTAACTATTTGATATAACACAATCTAAAAAATATACTTTCACAATGAAAAACATAGTCTAAAAAGTGCATATCATCAAACTCAAAACAAATCAAGAATGATAACCAGTAATTTATTTTTCATTCAGGTGAAACAAAAGTTTTAAAATTTGTTAGCTCATAATATTAAACTTAAATCAACTTGTCATGTGTAATGAAGATTCTACCCAAGTTTTTAGGGCATTTAGCAATTTTCATTTTCCATTTGTTACATAAGCATTTTTTTCCATTATTATAATTAACAATTACGCGGTTAAAAAATCAACAGTCTTGATTATTATCTTAAAATAAGTAATCAGAAGAACGATTTCATTCTGTGATGAAGGAAGTTTAAACAAAAGCTTTCAGTAGAACCCAAAACTAATCGATAAACAAAGTATCACAAATCACAATCCATGTATATAAAATTTCATACAGCAGCTAAACACAATCTAAAGCTGAAATCAAGCAGAAAATAACTACGGTCAATTTACTGCAACTGTCAATATAAACAAACAAGAAAATGATACGCTTTATTAAAGTTTGAATTTTTTTTCACAAAATTCAAATTTTCTTACTTTTTCCCGTAACTTCGTCCTTCTTCCGCTAACAACTGTACTACTCACTAAGAACGCAAACAGGAAATTCGAAATTAACATAATATCAGCTGAAAAATCAAAAAACGATTATCACCAATACAAACACGAAAAAGATACAACTAATCAACATTATAACACTGTAACAAACTAAAAGTCACAATTGAATTGCCATTACTAGCTGAATTACCACCTAGAAATATCTAAGCTTGTTCGTAGTTCATCTTAAAAGTAGGTGGCGCTATTTTGTTTTCTCCTGCTTTTCAAAACGAAACAAAAACCTTGTTCAGAAGTGAAAAGAATTAATTAAATGGAATTTTCGTTACGTAGTGAAAATAAAAACTTGCTTTGCAAATTTAAGATATCACGATACTGCTAAGAATCGAAATCTGAATCTCATATTTGGCAAACAGAAAATAGTTAAACAATAAGGTACTTGTACTAAAAATATTAAGCTTTTTTACATTTGTCATAAATAATTTATTTTAATTATTGAATTACGGATGCTGTACTTAAATAATTTTAATTTTTCCAGTTCGTACATTAGAAGGCGATATTATCTATTTTTGAACCTTTGACTACAAGTGTTCAAACTGAATTACACTTTAGAAACAGCGAAAATCACTACCGAATAGCTAAGTTTCCTTTTCTTTTTTTTTTTTTTTTTTTTTTTTACTACTTTGAATGACACAAACGATAAAAATAAAATTCAAAAATAAAATCATCACGAACAACTACTTGTTGCCCTTCTACGTAAAAGAAACATAAGTATCAATATTAACAAAACGAAGTTATTTTTACGAAATAATTAGTAAAAAACATGAAAAATATAAAATACGTGAAATTTAAAATAATTATTGCTCGTACAATAACTGAGCGACTACTCTACTCCGCCACCAATAACTAAGTTACTTTAGGAAGGCTGAGAAATAGGTAGTGATTAGCATTCCATTGTTAACTATTATCAGATAATTATGCGATTGTCAGAATTTAAGTGAAATCTTTGAATCTGACAGGTAAACGTGTACGTCTGCTCCTGCAAGAATGTTTTTAATCCTCATCGGGATTTGAGTCCGGTCTCTCTAATTTGTTAAGGTTAGGTTTTTGTCGACTGAGAATTCTCTGGAGCTAAAATAAAACTAGTTTCAAGCAACCAAGGTATGTGTTAAGAATACATTAATTACTTTAATGTTTATTTATTTATTTATTTTGTATTTCCTCGCTCATGAGCAAGCCTTACTTAAATGTTGTTAGCATAGTTTAGTAATTTGTTCATGGCAACTGGGCTATATATTCAACTACTAAGAACATATAGTAACTTAGAGTTTCAGAAAGCAGAGCTTCCTTTTACTCTGCGTCTGGTGAAGACCATTGCTAAAAAAATGAGTAGTGTGAACAAAATAAGATGAAAATATTAAGTAAAGTCGCCGCCATCAGTCGACGAATGAAGTTGAGTGAAGCTGGTGGAAGATCCAAAATTGAAGCGTCTAGTATGAGTAAAAATGTTAAGGATAGAGAATGTCAGATGTATATTTGTGTTTTTCTCTGGTAAATGGAGAACATTTAAGAGAATTGATTCAGTTGCTAGGATGAATGAGAACTGAATAGAAGAAATTTCTGACAAGTTTTTTTAATACAATTTTGCATTGTGTCTACTTTGAGATCACGGTGGATATACGAATTTGGAATGAACCAAGGTCTCGTTGATAGTTCTCCAAGTGCTTTGTTTTGAAGAACTTGGATATGTTGAAGGTGAGTTTTGTCAGCGTAGCTCAGATAGGAATAGCATAGAGTAATGCTGGTAGAAATATAGATTTATATAAGAGGAGTTCATTTGAAGTGGCCATATGACTTCTTCTGCCAAGAAGTGGGCGTATAGTTGAAAGCGTCAGGTTAATTTTTGCGCGATTTCCCTGAGATGCTTCTGAAAAATCAATTTTTTATGTAGAATGACTCCTAGATGTTTAACTTCATCAATCAAGTCAATTTCTTCATCAAATATTGATCATCAATTGTTGATGTGAAATTTGTTTAGCCTTTACGAAAAATTATTGCTTTCGATTTTTCAGTATTAACTGCAGTTCTCCAAAGAGTGAGCTAATTTTCTAGAAGGTAATGTTGAAGAAGGAGCCGGACCACTGTAACTGTTGAAGCTTGGGTCATAATTGCTGTATCATCTGCGAAAAGAGCTATGGTATTTTGTGGGGTTTTAGGAATACCGTAAGTGTCAGTGTTATATAAATATGGCGAAAGTACTGACTCCTGGGGCACTCCAGCGAAAATATTTCTCGTGGTAGAAACAGTATTCCCAATTTTCAATGTTAAGATTTTTTTTTTGGAAATCAGAAGCAATAAGTCTAATACAACGATCTGGAAAGTTCAACTTGATAAGTTTGTTGGTAAGCCCCCGATGCCATACCCTAACAAAAGCTTTCGCAATGTCAAGGAATGGGGCTCCGGTAGGGAATTTATAATTGAAACCGTCAGTAATAAGCTCTAGAACAATGTAGCAGCATTACTGTTTTTTCGTGATAAAATTTGTTTTCTTTGAAAGTGATTTTATTCTGTGAATAATCACCGCAGGTATACTTGTGACTGTGACTTGGCTAGTGACTGTTTTGAAAATATATGCGAATATTTAATTAAAGGATACTTGATGTTGAAGTGTGATGCATATTTCCAAACCCTACCCCACTTTTTGAATTTTTGACGTCAGGAAAAAGTAGGCTAGTTTGGCCGGGAGAATTCTTGCTTATGCGCTAAGCAGTTGAAGGGCGAAACTTGCAATAGCGTAAGATGTTAGGGATTCGGAAAATAGGTAATGAAATAAACATAGTAAAATTCTCGTAAAAACTATAACACACTATATACTTACACATCAGCTAGCAATATTATAAAAGTTGATAAATTAGGAATATTTGTAAATTCAAAAGAGTTGTGGTATTCTGGAATATAAAATTTACTTAGAGATTAAATATCATATTTAAGTTCTGACAAGATGCTCACATAAACATAACTTAGTAAATTAGTGTATTCACTTGCTAATGCTGTTAAGTATATAGTCTTAATGTGTGTTCTTTTATATAATTGCATACGTTGACCTGTTTCTCTAATAAGAAAACATCACTCAGATAAAATGTATTGTCACGATACAATGAGTGCGACAAGAAATGTATGTAGATGCTTGGCTAGGTTTTTGCGTATGATGAATTACACGCATGAAGATGGTTGATTTTAAATAACAAACCTTTAATTACAATATAGCAAATACTCATTAAATGAACATTGTTGATATTTCCGTGGGAGGATAAATCCGACTGAGCGCGGCGATGGGTGAGAGTGAAGTGTTTTTGAAGGCGTCCCGAAAATCTCAGGTACAGTTACAGCTAGAGATTCTGTCACGAGATTGGCGAGTTACAAAAATAAGTTCCTTTAGTATCGCCACAGTACTCCGCCTCCAGTGTCAACGAAATTAAATGCACCGAGGGTTAAATCGGACCCTTTGTCCAGAAAGTATATGCTCAGGAGTACTTTGCTTCTGGAATCCAAGCACAGGTGATGATGCAGGTGCATGCAGATGATGAAGGCACAAGCAGCTGAAGGTGCATGTGTCTTCGAAGGGAGGAAGGTGATTGAAGTATTAGTCTTGACAGTTTCTGGTACAAAAATAAAGGCCGGTTTAAGACAATCAATGCTCACCACTTTCTCTTCGTTACCGATAAGTATGCGATAGTTCTTGGATGTGCGACGAAGAACAAGATGTGGGCCTGCATAAGTAGGCTCCAAAGACTTTTTTTGATGTATCACACTTTCAAAAGACATGCAAGGATTTAGCCAGCTCTTTGGGAATAAATACAGTTCTTGAAGAATGTACCCTTGTGGGTGTAGGAGATAATGCAGCCATGATTTCACGCAATTGCCTGAGAAACCCATGAGGTTCGACATTGATTGATTTTTGGTAGGGTTTATAAAAGTTCCAAGTAAACGTAAATTGGCACCGTAGACCATTTCAGCACTGCAAGAACCCAGGTCTTCTTTACATTGTATAAAGGCTGTAGAAGATTAATAAAATAAATAAAAATAATAATTGGCAGAGTATCTTTCTTTTTGCTGCAGATTAAATATGTATGCAAAGGCGCCTGCTTTGCAGCGACATGAGCGACGAAGCGACGACAAAAGTTTAACATGGCCAGAAAACGGCGCAATTCCTGGTGTTTTGAGTTCTGGAAAATTTTGAATTTCAGTAACTCTATTACTAAATACATATAAATAGACGCAGATTAAAATACAATGATGCAGTTGCAGTGCACGTGAAGCACTAAATACATATAAGGAGCACTAAATAATTGATGTTAGGACCTGGATTCAAATGATCTACAGCAGAGATACATAAGAGAAATAAAACGACGACGCACACACTGCACATATATGCGACGAATATATGTGCAGTAACGAATATATGTGCGGCGAATATATATAAATGCGACGAATGCACATATATACTATTCATTTTGTGGAAATAACCGGTACAAAATATCACAAAACGCTTTGATGTACAAAAATTATCCAGTCACACGTTACTAGATCCTGATCACCGACGAATATGTTAAAGTAATCCAATAAGCACAATAATACAAAAATGTTCACTGAAATGCAGTTCACACATTATCACCAGACACTGTTATAAGAAGAAATTCTCCTCTTCCCTTGAAATTGCTTGGATTCATTCCGATTAAACACGTGCATAAGTCACCATTTGTCACTGTCTGCTGAGTGCGACAGTAAATATATGTAGAGGCTTGGTTAGGTTTTTGTGTATGATGAATTACACACATGAAGATGGTTGATTTTAAGTAACAAACCTTTAACTACAACATAAGAACTACTCATTAGTTAACATTGATGATATTTGCATCGGAAGAAAAATCCGACAGACAAACAGACAAAGAAGACAGATGTCTTGTTTTGCACCCGCTAAGTCTTTCTGCACCAATGGGCGAAAAATCAAGCTAGGGTGCGAAGGAAAGGTATATAGAAAATGGGCAATTTCGTATTTCAGAGGAGAGTAAAAAGGAATTTCGTATATTTTATACGAGTTCTAAGGTCCAGGAAAAAAATATGGGACAGAATAAAATTAAAAATAAATGGCCTAAAAGTAATGGAGAGGAAAAAAATAAATAAAAAGGGCCTATAGAAAGAAAAGGAAAGGAAGTAAGAAAACGTCCTAAATACGATTCTGTCCAAACAAAAGAATATATTAAGAAAGGTAACATATAGTATTGCGCCGAGAACGCGTTCCGAAAATCTCGGTTGCAGTTACAGCTAGAGATTTGGGCACTCGGTTGGCGAGTAACAAAAGCAAGTTCCTTTAGCATCGCCACAGTGGATTATACGATGCATACAGGATTATACGAAGTTTTGAACACTGTAGGTACTATCATAATCTTCAGATATCTTTTACATTGGAGTTTGCTTTATGATTGTAAAAGGTATTGTATTATGAAATTCAATCAAAGCAACTTCGTTAGAATAATAAGAGATGTGAATGCTTTAATTGAATTTCCTTTTCATTACCTACTATTTATTTCATAGTTTTGAAAGCACATTCATACTTGACAAAAAATTGCAGAAACGTTTTGGTTGTTGAGCAATTATTTTTTAATATCGAAATAAAAATTGACCAATATTGTGCTTCTCAACTTAATATGACTACTGAATTCAAAATGTTCTAAAAATAGTTTGTTAATATTTAGTTTGTAATAGATGTAGCTAATGCAATAGAGAAAATACATTGAACTAAAAGAATGCATGTTAATTTAATAGCTGAACTATTTCTCTTTCCGACAGAAATCCAATTTCAGTTCTGAAATATCAGGTAAATATAACAAGCATTTTTAAGCTTAAAAATATAAGCTAAAGGTTTGCTGTAAAATTGTATATATAAGAAGACATAATTTTCTTTTATTCCCAGAAATAAAAGGAAGAATTATCACTGATGAATATTTTACAAAAATATTCCTTCATTAAAATAAGCAAAGATTAGTATAACAATAATGAAAATATTATCCTATCTGTTTACTCAGCTGATAGATCTTCTGCATGCATATTAAACTTATTCCATATTTTCTCAATAATGAACTTTTGAAAGTTCATGGAATATCACTGCAGTTCTGACCTGAATTTGGTAATCGCATTGTTTTAAAAAAATAATTTTGGTTACAGATGAGGTTACCATGTCTAAATTATCAAATACAAGATATTCTTTCAAATAATGCCGGACTTTTCACAAAAAAAAGAAGAATTCTTTTTGTTTCAGAATTTTTAAAATAGCTTATGTCTGAATTATGTCAACAACGAAGGCTGATTGGTTACTAATTTGGAACAGAGTAATACTTGCACACAATCCTCATTTCTGACAGAAAAATTATATTATTTTCTTGCAACAAATATTCGCAAAATTCTTTATACATCATGTGTTTGAAATTATAGTTTACCATAAAATTAACAAATTTTTAGAAGTTCACCGAACGGTTTTAAACCTTAGCCTGTCAAATTATTTTTACAAATACCTTTAAAACTCTCGCTAATTTTGGACATAATTTTGAAGGCTTAAAATATAGCGAAAATGACCCTAAAGCTTTGAAAAATACGATCTACTCCTTTTGCTATTTTCCTTCCCTCCCAGAATTTTATTTCAACGATTCTGACTAAAATTAGACGGATTGCTGTTGTAAAAGCATAAGTAGATACGAGCTGTCAAGAAGTTGCAAATGACCGTCTGATGACCTTCTCAATGCCACAGGGTCTAGCAGGTACAGCTACAAAACGTAAAAAATTTTCTTTCCTATAAGACTTATTTTCAAATAAATTGGTTTTAAAATTTTATTATTATGCAATTTTTTAATCTAAGTATTTTATTATTAGGTATTTTTTTTAATCTCATTATGCATTTTTTTAAATCTGTAACAGTTTACGACTTCTTTCATTTTACGCCTTTATTCCCTTTTAGGTTGCGTATGATTTATAGCAAGTTTTCTAAGTTCCTGTTTTGCAGTCTTTAAGTCTGTTCACAACTATTCTTACAGTTTACTAGACACCACCCTAACAGTTTCTTAAATTTATTTTTTACTCATAAAATTCTTTTAAATTTTCTACTTTAAAAAAAAAATCTTTTCTTCACTATGCATTTCAAAAAAAAATATTTTAATTATTTTGGTTCTAGGGCATTATTAAACAATAATTTTTATTAGAATAAATATTTTTATGATTTTAATACTAATAATAATATACGAACAACAATTTAGGTTCACTTTAGTCGAGTGAATAAGACTGCTGGATGTTGGTAGTTTGTCCTAGGCATGTCGCTCTGTCGCTGGCAACTAAACAGGTTAGGGATATTGTGTCTTTATGATTTTGCCCATGCATAATGTGAGTTCAAGCCAATTTTATTCAGAAAATTCCCCAGATAGTCTATGACTATTTTGACAACTGCCAAAATTAATCTATGAATATTTTCGTTATATGACAACACAAGCAAAACCATTTTCTCTACAAAAATATATGCATCAGTGCTGCTTATTCGCCTATACTGAATTTAAATGTATCGTTTTTATTCTTTTTTCAAAGAAAGTTTTGTCAGAAATGGTCTATTTTGTTCTTTTTTATGTAAATAACTATATTTCGTATGAAGGCCAAGAAGTGATGGTCGCTTTATTATGGAGGCACTTTGTTACGCTTTAGTATGGAAGCTTTATTGTGAAGGTGGGAAATTTTGCTTCCTATGGAAGTGACGGATAGTTACAACCATGCCTTCACCGGGATTCGAATTCGAGCCGTTTGGTATCGCAGATTTCTGTAGAAACAATAAGTCTTCTAGTCACTCAAGCTTCAACGCATTCAAATGCGAACGGTTCTCAGAAGTTATTCGGACAAACTGTAGTCAAAGATAAAAGTGACGTCCGCCTTGTTAGAGAAAAAGTCTTTCGGTGGTGAAAACGGTCAATGTCTACTTCAACGAGTTGGCTTCTATTACTGCTGATCTAGTTCCTTAAAGAAATTGCACAGACCTATTTGTTCGAAAAGTCGAGTTTTATACTGTTGCGTTATGCGGGTTCGTGGATTTGAGAGTATCCGATGAAAACACGATGCAGAACAATAAAAAACACAATTTATTTACAAGAATCACTATTTACAGCACAGTTCCAAAATTACCTTTAAAAGCGTCGAAAATCTACAATAAATACGCTGAAACAATCAGCAACACAGCTTCAGGCTGTAACTGTAAAGGTAGCTTCACGGCAACACTAAACTTATACCGTGGAACAATCACCAATACACTGTCAAGCTATACTGGAATAAACACCGTGGAATACTGGAATAAACACCGTGGAACAATCACCAATACACTGTCAAGCTATACTGTAAAGGTAGCTTCACGGCAAAGCACTATCTCGATCGCTTTCCGTTCACAAAACTCTCGCGTAGCTTAGCACTCACAGTAAGCAGCTATTCTCACAATTCTCACATACTCACACACTCTCCCCCCGGGGGTCGACGCAGAGAATTCTGTGAAGCTACTGGCTAGGATCTGTACCTAGGCAGTCTCGGCCACGGGGGTATAAAATTCATGAGCTTGGCGGTTCCACCTCCCCCGGGAGATATTACGGTGCGTGCAAGCGCATTGGCCCGGATCAGGAGGGTGGCGTAAGTCGTTGACCTGATGGTTCTGTAGCACAGTGAATGTGGGGCACTGTGTTTGCGGATAATAATTCCTGATGGGACGCGCAGCCCGCGTAGTACTGGTAGGTAGCATTTTTAACGACCAGTCAGATCGTCATGCAATCAGGTCGTGTTTTGCCGCCACCAAAAGCCGAGAACAGGGAGTGGTGACCCCTCGGGCCCAGCTTGTCGGTGGTGGCTGGAAAAGTGTCCGTGAATCTGGATTGGGGACCCGGACTTCCGGACTTAATGCGAAAGTAATTTTCCTAAGTGGGACTTATGAAAAAAGTTCAGCGACCCCAGTGCTGAGATCTTGCCCCTGGAGTGGGGGTTGTTTCCCGTAGTTGCATATGTTGCAGGAGCGGTGTATAAGAGGTATTAT
>KK113534.1:402445-451536 GCA_000611955.2 Stegodyphus mimosarum | reverse complement strand
AGGGAAGGAATGCCTTCATGGAGGAATTTTAATGGAAACTGGCTCGTATACACGTTGCACATGGGGAGAACCACGAAAACGCCCATGCAGCCAGCCCGTTCGCCTGGAAACGAATCCAGGTCAAAACTAAGCTCGATAACGAAAAGGATTGAAATCTCATACTAGACGAAAAATGGTAGCCTGCTGTAATGCGAAGTTATTGCTATTTTAGTAGCATAAACTGCCTTTCGCGACATTGTTTATTTATTTTATTTAGCTTATGTCTTTAAAACTATGTTTCTGTTTTAAAACTATATTGAGATTCTTTAATCAAAGGCTACTTCTTGCTGAAGTGTGATTTATGCTTGTAAAAGAAAAGTCGGTGTCTTATATTAACAGTATATAGCCTTAACAGTATAATTGACATATTTTCCTTTAATACTAATAGTAAAATATTTATCCTTGCGGTCAATTACAGGGAATAGTTCTTCATAAGAAGGTCCCAAAGGTTTTTTTTTTTTCACCCAAACACATGAGAACAGGTTTTAAGTCCTTATATATAAATATCTTTCAGTTCCAATAAAGCATCAGCTCCGTAACATCAGTTGAAATTGACTTATAACTAAAACCACAGTCAGACTTAGAACTGGACACACAAAATTGAAAGTTGACAGAGAGAGTAAGAAACCTACAGGACATAGAACTGACAATTGCATACACTTTTTATTATCCGGCCATCCTTGTTGAACTCTTAAAAATTGGGGGTCTTGTTTAAGAGACCGAACTTCTATGATGATAATAATTTGCAGATTACCAGGGCTGTCATCTTCGCTCACGGTACTATTTGAATATTCTTTCTCATAGACATGACAACAACAACAACAACAACATCTGTTGAGAGAAATTTTTATGAGTATGTCTAAGGTTCCACGACTTGCATCTGTTCTGCCTGGATACTTGGTTCGCTAAAAATCTCTCCAAGAAGTCTGAGACTCTGGCCATAAATTGCTTGCGCAATAAAATGATTTGTATCTTCCTGGATAGCAGTACGCAAACACAAAAATACTATTGGTAATGTGTCAGTCCAAGACGGGTTGTTGTGAGCATTTAATGCTGTTTTTAATGTTCTATGTAGGTTCTCAACTTTGCCATTATACGACGGATGGTAGGCAGCAGTATGTTGCAAATTGATACCACGGATTTTGAACAAAGCTCGCAATGTTTCACATTTAAATTGGGATCCACGATTGCTAACGAGTTTGTTTGGCATTCCAAAACGCGCAATCCGCTTGATGTAAAAGGCTGCTGCTACAGAATCAGCTGAAAAACTATCTAAATTAATTGTTTCCATTCATTTCGAAAATCTGTCGATGCAAGTACCACAGTAAATATTCTCTTTGGATGGGGGAAGTGGTCCCATGAGATTCGATATGGATTATAAGAAATCTTTCCTGGTAGTACTTCAAAACTCCCTAATTTTGTTTCGGTATGCCAGTTGATTTTAGCTGTTTTGGCAAGGAATTCAGGTTCATGACCACAACTGTATATGTTTCCTAATCTTGGGCCAAAGGAATTTTGACGTCATTAGCTTCATAGTCGACTTTATTCCTAGATGTGATAAACCGTGAATTAGTTGAACGATTTATATTCTAAAAGCTTGAGGAATATGTGGCCGAACATTTTTGGTTGATGTATCACACTACAAATATTTCCCCGAAGGTGGCGTATATTGCTTTAAATCCAAGGAAGTTGTGTTTTGTAAACTCTTCAGTTCTTCATGTTGAATCTTTTCATCAACTGTTTTATCGTAATTTGATGAAATTCCATTCACCCTAGATAATGTATTAGCAACAATATTATTTTTATCTTTCACATATTTGATATCAGTCAAAAATTGGAAGATATAATGAAGCTGGCGGACTAGTCTTGGTGCTGCTTTGTCAAGTTACTGACGAAAGACGAATATTAAGGGTTTGTGATTTGTATAAATTGTAAGTGTTCTTTCTTCTACATACTGCTTGAAGTGTCTCCTGGAAGATATATGTTTAATAGTTTATCATATGCCATATTTTTGCAGAGAGTCGTTGAATCTTTTAGAAAAAAATGCTATTGCTTTCGAAGATGGGCATTCGTATTGTTTCAACGCTGAACCAATTGTCGTATCTCTGAGCATCTGCAAATAACGTCGGAGGGAGTTCAGAATTGGTAAAGGCAACAGTGCAGTTCACCAGGTCATTCTTGCACTTTCCAAACTGTTTTCAGTTTCTTTCAACTTCATGAATTGTTTCTGGTCGTTTATGGTTGGTAGTATTATGAACTCTTCCTGGCAAAGGACGGGAATCCTCGGTAAATACTTCAGGTTTCTGGTTCATATCACTAACTTTATCTGCCATAGAAGCTAACTTTGTTACATCTTCGTCATTAATAACATGTTCTTTACTGAGTCAGGTAGTTTTCCAAGCCATAATGTTTCGTTAAATTTTCAGACACATCCTGAGCAAACAACTGATATTAATCTCCTCTGTTTCCTGTCGCCAAGCTCAATACCAGTAGTCAAATGCTTAATACTTACATTTTCACTTTCCTTAAATAAATTTAATAGTCTAATTTTATGATCAGAATACTTTGTGGCACTTTCGTTCAGTACAATATCCCAAATATTTTCGACGAACTTAAGTTCAAGTTGTGAAGATAAACAACTAGATTTCATCTCTTCTGAAGCAACATGACTGATTTTGAGCTGGGCTTCAACTTGAAAATACCATGTGGCCAACTTATAAATAAATAAATAAATAAATAAATGAATAAAGGGGGTATTTTTTACACTCACTTAATGAATAGAGGCTGTATCCCAGTGTACGGTACGCTATTTTGGCGTATTTTTGGCGCCATTTTTCGGCGATACTTATTTTCTCCTTGTCAATTTCACCCTTTCTCTCCCGTTAAAAGATGGTAACTTCGTTCTCTCCTTTGGTTTGTGTGCGTAGTAAGTGTTTATGCCTTTGTTGATTTTATGAAAGTGTTTTTTGTCTTTCTAAAATTTTTGAAATTTATTGTTGTTTTGTTGTATTTTCTTGTTTTTGGTGACTATTTTCGGAGCACGACTGCATAGAGTTCAAGCTGAGTTTCTAGGTCTAACACGAAGATACATCGACCGCTCGCCATCGGAACATCGTCGACGTCACGTTTTCCGATGTTGCGATGACGAACGGTCGGTGTCCCGCTGCGTGTTAGGCTTAGGTACTTGGCGTGTGCTTCGCGGAGTCGTGTTTCGCCAATAGTCGCCAAAAACAAGATGGCGGACAAGGAGCGTACCGTTCACTGGGAATTAACCATGAATAGATTTCATCGATTCTTTCGCAATAGTTTCAGAAGACTCATTTGCTGTCATTTTAGAAGCAAAATTAGGTCACTAGTATATAGCCTTTGACTGCCGGTATTCAAATGGAATTAAAATTTAGAAACAGCAAGTATCATTACCAATCGGATGAGTTTACTGTTTTTATTTGTTTAACTTTCAAAATGAACTGCTGCTCAGAATGACATAAATAATAGAATCAAAATTCAAAAAACAAAAATCATAACAAAAAACTACTTTTTGCCGTTCAACATAAAAGAAATATAAATATCGATGTTAACCAAACGAAGTTAATTTTACAAAATAATTAAACCCGGTAAAAATATAAAATACTTGAAGCAAAAAATAATTATTACTTGTGCAGTAACTGAGCCACAACAGTTTTCTACTCTCTAATGAACATAAAATTGTAATAGATGAGTTACAAAAATAAATTTTAAAAGTATTTTTTTAAAATAAACTTTTTGTTATGTGGCGCACAGACGATCATTCAATACCAAGATACATAATATGCTGTAACTGAAGCATCTTTTATTGATTATGATAATAGTGCAAAAATAGCCAGCTCATTGTATTACACATGACACGACTTAGATGTATTAAAAGAATCATACCCATTCCACACATCATTGAAGAACAAAGCCGTAAATACGTAGATTTAAAGCTTTCGGTTATTACAATAATGTATAGCTTTGATTTAAAAAAAAGCTTATGTTACGTCAAATGGCAACATCTCTGAGAATTGGTAATTTGCCAGAAAGCATGAATAATAAATATCTTATACCTTGTGGAGCGGCAATATTATTCAAGTCGCGTTAGTGGTAAAAGATAAAAAAAATAGATTTTAAACAAAGAAGAAAAATGTTTTACATATACGGCCTTGTCGGTTAGAAAGCTTTAAAGGAAAGGGAACATGGTATCTCTGTATGTAAATAAGAGTCCGAATATATAATACAAGGCAATGTGCCTGCTTCCACATAAGACACAAAAGCAGAAAGAACACCAACAGAAGAACAAAGCAGCAAAATAAAGTATCCAAACACAGTTTGAGAACACAAAGGCAGACAAGAATATATATCCATACACAGTTACACAAAGCACAAAAGCAGACAAAAGAAAATAGTTATACGCAGCTTAAAAACACACATCTATGCATTGTTTTACTTGAAGCAAATAGTGATAAATCAGTTCTTACAGCGAAGATTCAGATAAATGCATTATGTTAACCTAAATATTGGAATCTTTATAACGACACAAATTCGTACTACTTACAGCGAAAAGGTTGCACGATATGATAAAAAAGTTTGCTGAAACACATCCGGGTAAGATTTTAATGAGTATATAGCAATATAACGAGTATATACACAGCTGGCCACCGTAAATGCAACACCCTGAAGGAAGCATGCAAATAACATCAAATTTACAACATGCATTAGCGGAGCTGAGCTATGCAAATTATTAGAATTTCAGCGCAGACGCACACCACGGGCGTCTGTGGCGGCACTTCAAAGCGCTATTTAAGGCTTGGAGTTTTCGACGATTTCAAGTTCGGCAATTGTGCTTTTCTTGTGGTTTTTCAAAAGAACAATCAATTATGGCTCGTAGTAAACAGCGATCATCGTTTGAACAAGTATCCAAGTTCGACAGAGGAAGGATAGTGGCCTACCGAGAGTGTGGATTATCTTTCAGGGAAATCGGTAGTCGTGTTGGACGAAACCAAACAACTGCAATGCGGATATGTGACCGTTGGATGTAGGACGGTACGACGGACCGACGTGTTCGACCGCATCCACCTCAGTGCACCACTTCACGTGATGACAGGAACATTGTGCGCATGGCAGTGATGGATCGCTCAGTCACACCACGAACTATAGCACAGCACATTCAGTCTATAACGCATCATCCAATGTCTGCGTGTACCATTCGACGCCGTTTACAGCAGAGTAGTCTGTCCGCAAGACGTCCATTCTTTCGTCTACCCTTGACACAGAGCCACAGACGTCTCCGACGCCAATGGTGCAATGAAAGGGGGATGTGGACAGCAGAATGGAACGAAATTGCTTTTACTGACGAGTCACGCTTCTGTCTGCAACACCACGATAGTCATCCGACCATCGTGGTGTTGCAGAGTCTGGAGACACCGTGGAGAGAGAATGCTGAACAGCTGAGTTATGCACCGCCCCACTGGCCCTGCACTGCGTATTATGGTATGGGGCGGCATTCTCGCACTCCTCTAGTACGCATTGTTGATACTTTAAACAGCCAGCGCTACATCTCCGAGGTAATGGAGCCAGTTGTCCTTCCTTAACTTCAGGGCTTGCCCACAGCGATATTTCAACAGGATAATGCTCGACCACACGTGGCACGCATTGTCCAAGGGTTCTTCGTCAATCGCCAGATTGAATTGCTTCCCTGACCGGCTCGCTCTTCGGAACTTTCGCCGATAGAAACCATGTGGTCCATGGTTGCTGAACGATTGACCCAGATTACATCCCAAGCTGCCGCACCAGATCAACTCTGGCAACGTGTGGAAGCTGCTTGGTCTGTTGTACCAAAAGAACACATCCAAAGTCTCTTTGAATCAATGCCGAGGCGTGTGGCAGCGGTGATCTCCAACAATGGCGGCTACTCTGGCTACTGATTCTAGAAGGAACCACACTTCACAGAAGTCTATAAATTTAATCATTTGATACTTGGTCAACATGTTATCTACTAAATAAATTTTGTTGTGATATCTCTTGTTTTTCTTGGTATAGCAATTTGGGTGGCCAGCAGTGTATATATATAAATCTTTGTACATATTTATCCGAAGTAAAAGATAATAAATCAGAATACACAAGTGAAGCTTCAGAAAGAGTTCTATGTACAGAGACCCGTCTGCGCGTACCAATTTTGGGGTTAACTTTCCGGTAGAGTGACAGCTTTACGGACTTGAGCATGAGCTAAAAATTAGTCTAGCTTATTGACGCGATTACAGATCTAATCCGCTCGTCCAGCCAGGATAGTGGTTAGTAACCCTGACTGCCGTACCTAAAGGCACGAGTTCAAATCCCGGAGAAGGTATTGATGGTTGTAAATGTATAGTGCTTGTGTGGCATGGGGCCACTCTAAAAAATATACAGCCAGCCGAAAGTTTTTAAGGGTGGTGGCAAAGCAAGAGGGGTGAGAGACACTTGGATCCGTCCCCCCTGGGGTGCTCTATCTTAAAACTGTGGGTGGAACTGAGCTAAAGTCGGGCTATCACCTATGTGGTGCTCAAAGCTCTTGCCAACGACAAGCGCGTTTGACTCCTTGCCAAGATGAATGTCATGGGCCTGTCCTGATCATTACAGACAACTGAGATTGGTAACAGCAACAGATCTAATCCTCACTTCTCATTAGTTTAGAATGACGTCTAAGCCTCTAGTCAATGAGAATGCTTCAAGTTCACATATTTTTCTTCCTCACTTTGAAGTAAATATCCGACACATGCTATTTCGTTGGAATAATAGGATTTTGCAGTTAACTGTTTTTTGTAGAGAATATCCTTGTATTAGAAATAATAAGTAATACTTCATGCCAATATGAAAAAAATACTGTATTCTGTTTGAACGTCTGTGTATGTATGAACAATATTCTTAAATTTCGTACTTGTAAAGTAAGCTCACATTTAGGGTTAGAATTTAAAATCTTACCAAGGTCGTTAAAGACCTTCGTTGCAATTACTTAAATTCAGGGAGAACATTGTAGGATTATTATTACTTTCATTAAGCAGTTATTCTGTTTTAGACCTTTACTATAATTTCTGTTTTTCGTTTTGTCACCAGAATTGTAAATGAGTTAGACAGCATATTAAAGTCGAAGGTTTTGGATTATAAGCGTGTTTCTGCCTCTCAAGGCCACGTTAATAGTTTTCGTCAGCTCTAATAAGATTGCAATTTTTCGGCTTTGCATTATTGCTGTCGAAATTTAATCGTTATTCTGGTTAGAAGTTCTGAGTCAACTTAGAATTTAAGATCAATTTTGTAGTCTGACTACTAGGCTTAATTTAACTTTTGAATATGACTGTTACTTTAAGTTACATAGCCGTAAGTAGTGGTTGATATTGTCAAGAAGTGCTTTTATATTCAAGTTCTGTTTTAATAAAAAGGTTGTTTTAAAACTTTTCAAATCCTTGTTATTTCAGGCCCAGCGATAATTTGCTCCAGATTTGTTAGGAGTTTGATACTAGTTTATGCTACCAAAGAAGGGCAAACCGCCCAAGTGCACCATTTAGATAGTTACTCGAGAAAAATGCTCTCTGGCACTGAACTGAAACACATCAAAAAGCTTTCGAAAAGCTTAAATAACTGTTTGTAAAAGCACCCGTATTAAAATTCTATGACGTTATTAAGGACTAACTCTTTCAGTAGATGCAACTTCTGAAGGATTAGGCGCTGTTACAAGATTCCAGTCTTCTATCTTGTATGAGAAAATGTCCATCATTAGTAAAAGCTAGATTCAGATATTCATCCGAAATACGTCATACGCAAGAAATGTTTGCAGAAATTATTTGGATTGAATTTTCCTTTGCATAGCTGATAATTCCATCTAATCTAGCCTTAGTTCATAGATCTAATCTTAGTTCATAGAACTTCATTTTAGTGTCTTAAGCAGAATTTTTACGAAGAAGTTGATATTGGGGAGTGGGGTAAATTTCCTTCCGACTGCATTCACTTTGCAATGTTGCTACTTTAGGCTTTGTTTCTTATAACGAACCTATCTGCATTGGCATTATATTGTACAGATCAGTGATCGCCAAACTGTTGATCGCGAGTTACTAGTAGCTCACGGGAACATTTTCGGTAGACTGTGTTAACGCTTCGGTTGATTAACCTTGATTCCCCCACTGAGCTGATGCTGACGACAAGAGACGCTGACGACAAGAAATGCTTGTTTCTCCCACGCAACTGCCCTTGTAAGCGTCATCTTCTAGTTGATTTTATACGCGTAAGGTTGTGCGCATTGTGTTTTTCGCGTGTGCGAGTATGTTAGACATTTGCTAACTTGGATAGTTTGATTCACGCATTTTTACTAAGCTAGATCTGTTCTAATGATGGCGTGTTCAAGCAAAAAGCAAACCACTTATCACTTTCATTCGTAACGGAAAACTAATTATTTCTTTACGCGGGTAAAGGGCAAATGTGTGTGTTTATTGTACTAGGCAAGCAAGCGTATCAATTGGGAAAAACGGGAATAGCGAACTTCAAAACCCCTCACGCAGGGATTGCAAATGATTTCCCACTGAATTTTGTTCTAAGGAAAGAAAAGGTAACTAAAATCTAAACTTAATGCTCAACAATTAGCTTTTTAAAAACCATTAAATAAGAATAATGCAGCAACTGAGGCGTCAATAACTGAGACGTTTCAAATGCGATTATTATTGCACAGGATAAGAAACTATGCGAAGACGGTGAAATAATCAGAATTGCATTTTTAGAAGTTGCAGATGCATTATTTAATACTAGTTTCAAAAATAAAACTGACATAATGTCTGCTATTAAATCTGTACAGCTTTTTGGAAATAAAGAAATGAGAAGGGTTGAGTTATGAGTTCTGCTATTACCTCACAACTTAAAACTGACTTTGCCAACAATTTCATCGCCAACAATTTATCTCTGCAATTTGACGAATCGACTAATATAATTGATACAGCTCAATTGACTGTTTTCGAAAGAATGGGCTTTGAAAATTTCGAAACAAGAGAGGAGCTGGTAAAGATTATATCGTTAACAGGTCGCACTACAGGATAGGATATATTTTTAGCACTTAAAGATCTTACGAACTCTGAAAATATTCTTATAAATAAGTTGGTGGGCTTAGCAACTGATGGAGCTTTTGCGATGGAAGGCAGACAGTTGGGATTCATAATCTTATGTCGTAAAGTCAACAGATTTTTGACATTTCTGTCTTATCACTGTGTAATACACCAGGAGTGACTATGTGGAAAGTTTCGAAGTATGAACAATGTAATGAAAACAGTCATAACAGTAGTGATCAAAGTTATTCATGCAATTCATGCGAGCACATGCAATTCAGAGACGTTTGTTCAGAGTACTGACTGCTGAACTAGATTGCTAGTATGGTGATCGAGTGCTTCATATGGAAGTTCGTTGGTTGAGTACAGGCAGAGTTTTACAACGTTTTCAAAAGTTGCTTCATACCTAGTAGAATTTTTTAAATAACGAGGTCAATCTTTCCGTGAAATAGGAGATCCAATTTGGCCGAAGGATCTTGCTTTTCTCGCAGACATCACCGAAAAGTGCAATATCCTTAAGTTGCAGCTTCAAAGTAAAGATAAATATATTTTTGGAACAATTTCGGATGTTGCTTCATACTCAAAAAAGCTGGAACTGTGGGAAAAAATATGACCCAAGGTGAATACAAACACCTTGCCTGTTTGAAAGAAACCCCTGACAAGAAAGGGTCTTTTGCTGTTGTAAGGAGACGATGAACGTCTCCTTACCGAGTGTGCTACCGTCACATTAAGAAGGCATACTGGAAGGAGGGAGAAAATGCCTATATACTCCCCTTTTAAAAGGCTACTGAGGATGAGGGAACCCAATCGCCAAATCCCGGTGGTGACGAAGTAATGTTCACCCCCTTTTAGTTCGGGCGCCACTGTTGAGTTATTACACTATTCTGAAGCAAGATACGTAAAAATGTCATTGCTGGTATTTGAACGTGAACCTTTCGAATACACGCCGTGTGTGCTACCGTTACACCACGTATGCATACTGAAAGGAGAGAGAAAATATAAGTTTTCCGCAAATGACTAGCTTTCGTGTAAGTCAAGTAATCAGATTTCTTGAACGCTAAAATTTCTCGAAATGTTTCTTTCGGCGTTCTGTACAGGGTAGGTTGTAGATGTGATACCGGCTTTACTGGATCATGAACGCTTCTAGAGGAATTTTGACCAGATTGGATTGCGAGCAGACAGTTTGCGTAGTCTGAGACTTAGGACGCTTTTTGTTATCTATGATTATTGTGTCATTATGTCATTATGGAAGAAACATTTGAGTGGAACAGAGGCTCTGTAACTCACAAGCAGAGGAAACTTGGCGCCTAGAGAGAAAGAAAATATAAACGAAGGTGCCCCCTAAAGACAATTACCCGATGTACAGAAAGGATTTAGATTACAGAAGGGAATTTCGTAATTAAACAATAACCTCTGCCTTATCATTTTCCATTTAAGCCATCCAGTATTCTTTGTACAAGTACAGTAGTGTTAAGTTTTAGTATATTTTATTCGTTTAATATCACATTAATCTTTGAGTTATGTTGGAACTCTTCTATTATCAGGACCGGATTCAGAAGTGTATGTATGTATAGCAACGAATTTATTCATTTTACGTCAATTCCTACTGGCAAAATTGCTTTAGCTTACGAACAGTTAGGTTGACGAACGGCCTTCAGGAAAGAATTAAATTCGTGAGCTAAAGTTTCACTCCACTTAAAAAGTCTTAGTAGAACCTAATTTGTGGCGACATCTATTGACGCAATGAGAACTTAAAAGTTTAGTTCATGTTGATTAGTAACGTTGTATTTTCTTGCGACGTACAATCAACAAATTAAGAAAAGAAACGCGTATACAAATACTAAATTAATTGAACGATATGTATTAAAAATAAAATGATACTTACGAAATAATAATTAAATAAAGGATAATAAATAAAATATTAAAGTTGTTGAATTATAATTTATTAGTGTAATTATTTTACGAAAATAATCTAGTTAAATATTTTTACGAAAAATAAATAACGTGGAAATTTGAATTAAATTGAAAGTTAGAAAAAATTTTTTACTAAAATTAGATTTTTTTTTCTGTTTTCAGATTGCAGTTTTTTGTTTACGCTGTTCTTACATTTTGAGGAAAAGACTTTATGTGAGACTTAATTATAAGGAAAGGACGTTCTTAAACTTTAAGGAAAAGGCTTTATAAGCAAAGACTACGATGACAATTATTATTATTATTATTTGTCAAAACATGTCTTCCTTTTTAGAAGTGTTATTAGCTTGATAAATAGCATTTGACAGAAAGTGAGACTTTGATTAGTACAATGACTGCTAGTAGGAATCTGTTGTAAAATAAAAAGGATGAATTAAACTCTACTAAAAGCTCCTTATAAAAGTTTAAAAAACCAAAACTGTTGACAAGGAATGGCCACATTCGTCGTTCCGATGCCCACGTACTCCCCCAACTACTTCAAAAAAGCTGAAAATGTTTTATTAGCGGAATCTCAATTATTGCCCTCATAGGGAAGGGCGCTTGCCCACTTAAATGTAGGTTTTGAACGTCGTTGCAAAGCTTGTATGGAGGTCAGGGGTGGTTAATTTTTAGTTTCATATATTATTTATTATGATAGTGAAACTTAGATGAGCGATATTGCAGACCATGCAAAAAATGTTTTTTTGAACTTGTAAAAAATGTGGCGTATGTATGTAAATAATGACATTTATAGCTAAATACACCTTATTCACGATGGCTTTTAATTATGAATGTATAACAGAAATGCTTTCATGCAAAATTTTATGTGAATTAAAGCATAAGGTTATCGGAAATCTAATTCGGGTGCATTGCTTTGTTCACTTGGTCACTGATGGTATCTTGGTCGCCAGGCAAATGCACCTGACTATTTTTCTTTCATTTTTGGATAAATGAGTAAAATCAATTTATTGCTGCTTTCGAAATATTATTTTAGTGAAACTTTGACAGATGATTCTTTTCCTTAAAAGCGTAAATATAGTATAAAACAAAATCTCCTAGCTATTCTTACAGATCAGGTCTAGAGATCTTGTATAATGATTATATTACGAGTCAAAATTTTAACGGATAGCAGTAGTTTCTTCCGTGATAGAAAAGTAAAACCAGAAGATTTGATTCCTAAAAACAAATACTAACGGACAATTGCATACATATCTTTGGAATTTCTTGCGCATTCTGTTGCCTTAAACTGAATCTTAAATATTCCTCCGTTAGGTTTAGATGCATGTAGAATCTGATTTTAAAAAAGTACACACGTGAAACCTATTTATGCATATTTCTGATAGTTATGTTTGATAAGAAATATGCATAGTAATCAGAAGTGGCAACTTATGAGCTTAATTATTTGAAAACTATCTTTCTGAAATCTGGATTTTTCTTTCTCTTCATGGAGTTCGATACTATCTGAATAGAAGGTTCAAGCATTGAAGGAAAGTTGTGAATAATTTTATTTCAGTGTAAAAGAAACGGTGTTAATGAAGGTGCCGTGTTTTGGTAATTCGCTGATTTTAAAATAATAGTTGATTTTTAATTGTTTTTATGCTGCTAAAAGTGATATTTAAGTATGTGTGTTGCATCAGACATTTTTTTTAATTGTGGAACCTTGTGTAACGAAATTAAGTTCCTATATTGATAACAATGATGAAATCCGACAGAAATAGGCAGTGGAATAATGAACAATACATTGCATTACGTAAAACATTTTTAAATGCCCAAAAATTTGCTTGCGTACGTAATTAATGAATAAAGCTCGATATTTCAGTTTTGTTATGTGATATGGTATAAACATTTTCCTAAATTCACGTATGTCCATTGAACCACTTTTTTTTTTTCTTTTTCAATCATTTTTCTCTTTCTTTCGAAAATCCAGTAATGGTCTGCCCTCATATTTTTATACCACTTACCTTAGTATCCCTTTTCCCTCCCTTACTTTTGCCAATAAAATCTTCCACATTGCTTCTCAGAATTTGCTGCAAAATTTTCTAGAAAGAAAATCAAAAAAAGAAATCAAAGAAATGTCAAAGAAAAAATCAACTTATACTCCTGCTGTAACCAAGTAATCCTAACTTCTCTAATATATCGTCTACTGTCACTTTCTAAATTGGATATTTCTCGCTTCCTAAAAATAACTTTCAATTATTTTTTCATGTTTATTCATGTTTCCTTTTCGCACTTTATTGTAAGATCTAGATCAGTAGACCTAAGACGCAGCGAAATTCTTCCTGCGTAGTGCATGCGCTTTGTATTGTAGTGTATGAATGCGTTTGATTATTGAGCTATATTTCACTCAACTGTAACTAAATTTTCATTGCATTTGAAACGATTTGATCTGTTGTGCTAAAGCAATCTTGAACGAGAAACAGTACAAGAATGGAAAATAAGCTTATTAAAAAGTCTCTAGCATTGTTTTCAGATTTCATTTAAATATTATTTCTGGTTGAATAATACATCACCGAATGCTACATTCAGCCTAATGAAGAATAAAAATGCGCAACTGAAACCAAAATTGTCAAATAAGGACAAACCTATGTGATAGTCTTTATAATATGGACTAAGTTATAAGCTAAATGTTTATTTACTAACATTGGAATGTGATATGTAAATATATAGTTTTAAATTGAACATTTTAGTTAAAGACTTTTGCTTTTGTTTAGTAAAAATATTCTGTAATTGAAATTTTAAGAAGAATGTATTTATTTATTTATTTATTTTTTAATTTAACTAAAATTCAGTATCACTGTTATCTTGAAAATTGAAACGCTGAAAGAGAAATATCACACTGAATGAAAATTGTTGAGGGTTTGCTTAATATTAAATATTTACTAATAATGTAATGCTCCAAAGAATTATGAAAATCGTGAATATTACTGCTATCATAATTTTTATACTTTCATGCGAGAGCAGAATATTAAGCCAGGATTTTTTACGACTATTTGCTGAACATAATTACTATATGGAATTCAAATAAGGGATATGTCTTCCTTTTCAGCTGAAATAAATAATCTTGTACACTTTTAAGAAACCTTCTTTTTCTGTGTTCCTCTTTTTGCGCACCATTTATTTTCGGAGTAACTTAAAATTTTTAAAGAATTTTATCTTATATCTATAGCATGTTTACCATATGTCCCTTTATTTATCAACAGTATAAAAGCTTACACATCAAACTCAACTGAATCTTAGACTTTTATTTTGTCATAAGATATGCATTTCCTTATGCGAAATAAAATTTCTACAGAATACTTAAAGCTACTTACTTCTGAAACACATTTTATTCCAGGGATAATTAATATCTTAAGGAGAGTAAACTATGTAGAACAAATTTGAAATATTTCATTGCTAATAATGCGAGCTAAAAGAAGTTAAATGATATTCCGGAGCATTGAATGATTTTTTTTTCCGGCTCTAAAGACTGATGAAGGTAATTTAGTGCTTTATTCTTAGCAAGCTTGGTATTTTTAATTTCTATATTTACATTTAGAAGATTTACTTTCTGTGCGCAGTTTTATCTGGTTAACAGCTAGATTTAGCAATTAAATTTTAGGGAACTATCATCCCCAAAGCATTAAATTATAATTATATATTTATATAAAATTCACGCATTTTATATAATTTTCATTCAAAATTTTACCGAGTCATGTTTACTTGCATTTATATCAATTATATTTATTATCATTAAAACTTCAAATTATACTTATCGACTCGCAAGCGAAACTATTACAGTTTCATTAAATTTGATCATTTTACAAGTGCTATGGTAGTATTAAAATCAAAAACTGGTTCCAAAAATTCTGCATGCATTTATGTGAGCATATTTAGACATAAAAGTAAATGAAAACAATGAAAAAAAAACTGAAAGGTTTCAGATTTTAAATTATGTCCAAAGAGGCGTTTTTTTTTAACATTTTGTGTGTTACCTTTATTTATTAAATATCATGTTCTTTGCACTTAAACCATAAAATTCAGTTCAAGAGTAATATCGCAGAATAATTTTAAATTGAGCATATATTTAGAATTTCCGATACACGGCCTCACGCGCTGAAGATAAAAATGTTTTTCTGTACAACGTTGCCATTGCTCGCTTTGAAATCCTTGAGTTTGTTAATCAAAAGTTCGTTAAAGTTTTACAAAATATAAAATCGATAATAAAACAAATTCCAAATTTCAAATTAGGGCTTTCAAATGCCCATATTCGCAGTAGGATTACGTCATTCAAAATTCGATGGCTCTAGGTACCGTTGTTTTATCACAACGCGAGAAATATATATACATTAATGCAGATTCTTCATTATTTAATTTCTTCAAATATAATACAGGGCGATAACATTTGGCGGCAACAATATGAAAAGTGAAACGGACATTCAGAGTGATTCGAAGCAAAATCGCAAAACGAAAACAATAGTCCCTTAGGGACAAAGCCCTTTTGGACTAATAATTTAGCATTTCATTACTAATTTCTGAAGTCTGAGTTAATGTAAATTTACATTTCTTATAATATTTGTTGCTTGTTTGTGTTTGGTTAATTTGATTATGGTAAAGCACTCGAGGGCTATCAGCCTAAGGGGAGGGATGCCTTCGTGGAGGACTTTCTAAGGGAAACTGCTCGTATACACGTTACACATGGGGAAAACCACGAAAACGCCCATGCAGCCAGTCCGTTCAGGGGCTTTGGATCCATATACCAGTGTTCAGCTGCTTTACCGCTCGATCGCTGGTAGGCCTGATATTTTAGGACTAAAGGAAATATAGGGGTATAGTGTTTCAAATTAAAACAAGGCTATATTAAAAAGTGTTTAGACCATGGGTTCCCAAAGTTTTTTTGTCAGGTCTCCCTACTACCCAAAATGAAAATTTCTGCGTCGCCTTTCCCAATAATAATAATATTATCTATCTATAAGGTTAGTAAAAAAAAACATAATTTATACAGGTTTTATAGGCCATTTTCACACACGTATAGTAAGAAAAAAGCAAACAAATCAATGAGACTATTAAACTTGCATATTTTTGATAAGATTTTCAGTTCTTGGTTAAATAGAAGAAAGTGTACAACCTAAGTCACTAGCAATACTGTGTTTGCTTCTATGCTTCGATTTTATTACTGCAATTGCTGAAAATACGCCCTTCCGTGCAAATAAGTGATTTGAAAAATATAAGTACAGTTGAAGTACTTGCTACGCTATGCTGAGACAAACGCTATGCTGAGATATTTTACCCAAAATAATGGCTTATCCTTCTTCTCAAGCCATTTTTAATTTCCACAGCTTGCTCTTGTACTGTTTCTGGCCGCAAGCACATTTATATCAAAAAGAAAAATATCCGTCTCTAGTCTACAAATGCTGTTATCACACGAGTTAGGGAAGTAACGTTTGAATTCATGAGGTGCTGTAAATGATTTGATACTTTATGCTTAGTATCAGTATCTTTAAATCCTCCTTAAAGTGCATTTCTTCCAGGATTCCAAATAATATAGGAAAGCAGTACTAATCGTACGCTAAAATTTCACGTTCGCAAAAATGAAATTTATCAGTACATGTTGTGATGGCATCCCGATGATAAATTATATTCGAATCCACCTTGTAATTTCTATTTCAATGAGTTCAATGAATCGAAAATATCTGATGGATAAGTCAATACAATTTGAACACTTGGCTTTAGGAATTCCCCATACAACTGGATTTGATTTTGAATCACTTCAACTCGAAGTTCTAATAATCTTGCTAAAAGCATATCCTTTCGAAAACCAGCGTAATTCCGTATGAATAACAGTGTTTTGCATTCTGTTCCCAAACCTTCACAAAGGGCGGTAAAAAGGCGAGTATTTAACGCTCTCTTTTTAACACGATTGATAATTTTGATGCATAATTTAAAAAAATCGTTGAGTTTGTTTGGCTATATGTCTTAGCTATCAAGGCTTGATGGGATACAACGTAGCGAATAACGGTAACAATGGGATTTTTTTCTCTGACCATCTGCGCTATTCCTGAGCGAGATCCAAGCACTTACGGAGTGCCGTCTGTGCATTCGCCTATCAGCTTTTGTCGTAACAGCTCACATTTTCAAAAGAATTCAGCGAATGTTGTCAATATGTGAAATGATTTTCACTAATCTTGAACTCTATGGAAAACAGCATCTCGTCTTTAATTGTTTCATTCTGTATGCTTGAAACGAAAACTAACAATTGACAATATTTTGCAACATGTGTACTCGCGTCCGACAGAACTGTGAAAAATTTGATTCTTTCACTGCCTGCACTAACTGAATTTTTATATCTTTGGCCATATCTTCAATGCAGCGTTTCATAGTGTTGTCAAAAAGCGGTATTTGTGAAAGTTTTTGTTTAATTTCTACTTCAAAAACCATATCAGCTGCTTTTAACAGGGAGGTATTGACGACTGAATCCCCGATAATGGGACTTTTCTTGCTTGGGGTTTGCGATGCGTAGTGATAGCTTATACGAAGCTCAGAGCGCTTTTTCAGATGACTGAGAAAAAGATCCAGTATTATTCAGTTTCTTTCATACTTGTGCATTTTGCAGTAAAAGCTCTTTCGGCTTGCCTTTTAACGCTCTATGTTTTGCCGACAAATGTCGCCCCAGACGAGAACATCTCCCGTCATCAAGTTTCAGTACTTCCTAACAAGTAACACATTGCGGCTGTTTCTTTGCTTTCATTTTTATTTTTTTGGTACATATACAAAACCGTATTTAATATAATCATCGCTAATTTGCGATTTTTCGCCAATTTCACGCCAAAGTAAAAGAAAATAAACTAATAAGTCGACTGCTTATTTTCGCATCAAAAGTAACTGTACTGCTTGTGCAATCGATACAGTGTGCACGGGCACGGCTCCCGATACAAATGAAGATTGCCTACTTTTCTTTGTACATTTCAGATCATTAGTCAAAAATCAATTAATTTCTATTGTTTGATAAAGTTTTAAAGTCAATTTTAAACTCAAGCAGACAAATTCTCCTGCCAAATTTATGGTAGCCCGGACTCAAACTAATTTTCTCTCCTTCCTAAAATAGCATACAACACGTCTATTGACATATTCTCGTCTAATTATTACAATCCTAGTAGCATTCCGTTACAATGAACGTTAAACGACTCTGCCATTTTGCTCTCCGATTCAGTTTAACAAACAAATAAGATAACTTTAATTCATTTCTGGCCTTTTTGACATATATTAATTAGGTAGATTTTAAAAGTCTCATAAATTTTTACGAATTTATTTTAGAGAAATAAGAAGGTTTAAAATTTATTCTCATTTCCTGCATTTTTATACTGATTTAGTTCCTTTTATGTTTATGCAGTTTTTCTTTTGTCTTACTATGAAAAACAGCAAATGTGTCGGGGAATGGTTTTTTTATGCAAGAATATTTAAATCTTTACTTAAATAAAATAGTTAGTTAGGCTTTGTTCTTGACTTACATATTGAATCAAATTGTTCAACTTCTAAAAAATATCCTCTTAAGATTTTACCATTTCCATAAATTTACTTTTAATAATTTTTTTTACTTGCTACAAACAATACTATTTTTTTTTTACTACAGAGCATTAAAGTTAACTTTTTTAAGTTTCCTAGTTTCCTTTACTTTTCCAGGACATATTCTAAAATCTGTTCTAATATATATATATATTAGAACACACACACACACACACACACACACACACACACACATATATATATATATATATATATGTTCTGTATGTATTATATATATATATATATAGAAATAATACATAGTACACTGCATGTATTATATATAGAAAATATATAATACATGTATATGCACATATAAAATTTGTGATGATTAATTAATATATATCTATAATGCATATATATAATGTATACATAAGTTTCGTACTGCCGAATGCAATAAAAAAAGAGAGCTGCACGTTGCATAACTATATGTAATAGCAGTCCCACATACAAAATTTCAGTGTTCTGCGATTAATTAATTTTGCGTAATGCAAGACACATACATACATACATACATACATACATATGTACATACAGTCGTAACGAAAAAGTCCTTTTTGAGCCCATTCTAAATCCATTTTACAATCGGTTTTGAAAAAACGAGTCGTACTTATTTAACTTTAGATGCTTTAAGTTTATTTTACTTCAATCCTGCAACTACAACGCAGGACGGGTATAAAAAATTTGTTTTTAATTTTTGCCTCTTATTATATATATATATATTTAAAAAAGCATTGATATAAACAATTTCAAAAATTAAAACCAGAAAGGTTGTGAAATTTATACTCGAGCTGCCTCTCTTTTGTGTAAACAGGCGATTTAAAAATTTTTCTTCGAACTCACGAGACCGCAGTACTCCGTGATTGATAGTAGGCCATCTCCGCAGAAATAATAGTAATAGAAGAAAAACTGTTGCCAAATAAGGTGTAAAACGATATTTTATATTTAAGTATTAATATCGGCGATTTGATCACTTTATCAGTGTTATTTTTGAGTCTCTCCCATTTCCGTCTGTCTCATTTCCTGAATGATCGTGTGACGGTTTGAGGCCTGTTCACCATATACAAGAATACGAATATGAAATTCATTCTGCTGATTATGCTTGTAAATATTACTAAGAACAATTAAAAAAACAATATCTTAGTTGAAGAATTGCTCAACTGAAATGACTTAAAGCAAAACCAGGTTCCTAAATAATGGAATCAATTTCGAAATAACGGTCAGGAATGAAATTGCAGTGCGTAACCTATGGAACACTCGGAGACTGAATTTGTGATGACGTCACAAACAAAGCTTATGACGACAAAATCACGTGATCTCGGATGCCACATGCTATATTTTGCTAATTTTCCTTTCTTCTCTTGCTGCTTTAGCTCAGAAATGTTTGGCAACACTGCACAGAAATTTGTTTAGAAACATTTACAGATTCTTCTCTGCTGCAAAATGAAGTAAAATCTAAAACGGTAATTTGGAGTATTTTTCATTTCATAGTGAAAATTAATGTCTTAACTATTTAAATCCAAATAGGCTTCATGATGTGAGAGATTGAAACAAAACATAGGATATAGAAATCCAAAGTTTTCATAACTTAACGGACATCCTGTTCCCATGCTGGTATTTAAGCCTGCCTGTAAATGAGTCGAATATCTTGCCTTTCTTATTATTAAAATCCGTTTCATATGGATCATTCGGAACACTCCTAATGTTGTTCACAGTTAACTAACAAGATATCATATCTAAATTATCAAACAGCATTCTGTTTATTTTTACGATACTTTATTTTTTAACGTACTGTGGAATAACATAAACACTTAACACTTCATCTAATGATGATTTGATTTCGCACATACCATGTCTCCTTCTTAGTGGGTTGGACGCTTCAATTGTAAATTCACTGCAGTTTATTTCAAAATATCGTTGCGTGCCTATGGGTTCGTAATAGATTGAATGCACAGAGCTCCGATGATAGGTTAACAAAAATTATTTTATCGAAATAAACACTTCAAAATTCTGGAATCTTTCCACAAAATTAGTCGTGCAACTCTTCCCAATATCACAGTGTGCAATCAGTAGTTACACTTCAAACTACTAAGAACACTAACACAATGCAATGCAAACCTCATCTAAAAGGCGAAGCTTTCAATACTCCGAAGTCGCTCAGGGCTAGTAACTCACAACAACTACTACAACTCCTCACAGCAGATGCTCTCTCTCGCCTTATATAGTTTTCACCCGACCGCCGAGATATTTCTAGTAGTTTTTGCTTCTCGAAATTACTGGAAGACATAAGGGGGTCGAATTACGGTTACAGTTAATACAGTGATCAATTACATTTGTTCATTTTCAGTACGTATTATTGTGATATAGGAACCGGACCAAAATGTCGCCAAATGGTTCCCGAGTTTACGATTTTTGGCAGTTTCTCTCCAAGTTACCGAGATACCCATTCGCTCAATGTTAAATGGACTTATCCCTGTATTTTTAATTTTCCGGCATAGTTTCTTACTATAGATTTTTTTTGTTACATTATTCAGAAAAATGCAACAATTTCTCATATAACTGAACTAAAATCATCTAGCCATGTATAAAATTCGTAACAATATTTATTTAAATTTTTTAATTTTAAGATTTTTATTTCAGCATCTTTTATGAAAGCGGAACAATCAAACTCACTTCTTCTATAGCAACTTTATACCCGTTATTATCAGCTGACTATAATTTATTGACATCTTTATTCTTTTCAGATTCCATTTGAGCTTTAAATCTGTGGCAAGACAGTTAAATTTGTTAAAGAGTTTAAAGATATATTTCTAGTGTATATAAAGATTTACAATTTGACTTTTGTCGCAATCTCGAGTCTTTCTGCAAAACCTTGGTTGTACCTTTTTATCCAGTTTTACTTTTTTTAGTAATATCTGATATCTTTTTTACATCTTCTTCTGCTCTAAAATAACTTAAAAAATGAGTATCTGCATAATCGGATGCATCTTTATAGAAAAGCGAATTGATAGAAATATGTAATCAGTACCAAAATCCTTAAGGCTCAGGGCTTGTAACATGAGATCCGTATTCTGATGACTTTTCTCAATGATAGTGCCTCCTATTTTCAAACACGTGTTGTTTATAAAATCCATTCCATTAACAAATGTTACGTGGCTCTTCCCAAGGAGGTAACAGAACCTTCTGATTTTGCAATTTAAAGCCTGATAAAGAAAACCGTATGAAAACCGAAAACAATCATCTCAACTCCTGATTGAAAATTCTGTTTTTGTGTTTTCCTCCTTGAGATAACCATTTTGCTGTTTTTCAATTTTTTATATTCATAACTCAATTGTAATAATAATTCGTATCATCTTGATCATAAAATTTTCCCTTTATTTAGAAATGAAATATGGTTTACTTATTTTTAAACATTTACCCGTCATAGAGAGTATATCTTTCAGTTTATCGCAAATAGCAGATGCAGGGTTTTTTATTATATCTTTAACATCTATGAAAAAAATCTGATGTGTACACTACATGACTTTCTTGTACTGAATATTAAATTATACGCATTTTTTCTTGCATTTCATATAAACTTATCGAATTGAATTAAATCTATTTCTTCGATAGCGTATAAACCACAATAGAATAAATGCATTCTTTGAAATTCACTATATTTGTTTACCATAGCTACCATAGCTGGCGCTAGATTCACTTGACAGCGTTACATCTCAATCATTTTGTAACTCAGAATGCGCAAAAAATTATATCACCTGAAGAATTATCTAATCGTTGCCACATGTTCTATTCAAATACTCTAATAAATCTAAAACGATGTATAAGAAATTAAACAAACAAACAAAAAAGAAACAGTTTTTCACAGACATCAGTATTTCTCATTCAGTTAATTCAGTTCTCACTTCGCGACAAGGCAAAAATACATAGAAACTCAAAATATCTGTATTAAAAATTACGAAATAAATCTTAAACACTTATTTCCTCGAAAAAATTCCAGAATGGATTAAGCACGATTTAATTCGCAATAATAAAGGAAAGCGTTATCTTTGTTGTCGCGAAGCTTAGTTTCTCTAGGTTGGCAACAAATCCATAACTCTGCTAAGTTTCAAATGTAAATAAATATGGTGCTATGCTAAGAATAATTAGGCTTAGCTGTACTTAAACAACTTTTAAATTGTTTATAATTCTACAACTATTGCATGAAGATTTACTAAAGGCATAAAAACTTTAACCAAAGATAAGAACAATATAATTCAATCATTTTTAAAGCAAAAAATGGCCAATTCACAAACATATAAGAATAAAGAAACTGAAGTCACTGAGCCGAGTAACAGAGGGGGTGAGTATATACATATATTTATATACGTTTGGTGCGACCGATTGCAAACAAACTGGGAGATGCACATCTACGTGTTATAGCAGTCCTATATACAAAATTTCAACATTCTGATGCTACTAGTTTTTGAGTTATGCGAGATACATACATACATACGTACGTACGTACAAACGCCACGAAAAATTCTTTTCAGAATCCATTTCAAATCAGTTTTATAATTTTTTTGGAAAAAAGAGTCCTTTATTCTGTCCTTACGTACAAATGTCACACAAAAACGTTGTAAAATTACGTTCTAAAGCGGTCAAAATGGATATTTTTCGTTGAAAAATGATACCCGAAATTTTTGGCGATTACAATACTTCCTTTTTACTTCCTTGTACTATTCAGAAGAGATTTTTCTTGGTGTCTGTGCGTACGTGTTCGTACGTACGTACGTACGTACGTACATATGTATGTATGTATCTCGCATAACTCAAAAACGCGTAGCCTCAGAGCGTTGAAATTTTGTATTGTAAAGTTTATCCTAATTTTATTAACGGTTATTTTAAGTTATGCTTCTTTCCTATCATTCTAATTTCAGCTTACAATTTCCTACCAGAATGTAATTTTAGAAACTCAGTGAATGCAAATAAGTAAGAGTACTATTTAAGTCGATGTTTCACCGACTTCGGGAGAGAGAGTTTGATTTTCCTGACTAGCGCGCGTTTGCCTTTTTCTACTTTCTGTCTTAGATACTACGCTCGGGCATACTTTAGACACTTGTTTAGCTTCACCGATTTAATTAATATTTAGGGGCCAACTACTTAAAATCCTGATAGCTTCGGCTATATCTTTCACATAGCCTAGTTTAATGATAGCTTTAACCATGAGTTAGTTTAATTTCATAATCATTTAAGTTCAAGCCCAAGTGGAGGCTTTGTGTACTTTCCGAGTTAGGAACTGATTGTATTTATTCTGAGAAATAAAGGGTAGTTAACCTTTTTTAAGTCTTTTGTAGTTATTCTCACACTTAAGCGATTATTCGCTTGTCAGTGTTTGTGGTGTTCTAAAATTGAACATTGAATTAAATAAAGTAAAACCCCACAGTATATAGGGCTGCTATAACATGTAGATGTGCACCTCGCAACTGGTTTGCAATCGGCCGCACCAAAAGTATATAAAGATATGTATATATATATATATATGTATCCACTCTGTTACTGAACTCAGTAAGCTCAGTTTCTTTATTCTTATAAATTTGTAAATTGCGCATTTTTTGCTTTAAAAATGATTGAATTATGTTGTTCTTATTTTTCGGTTAAGATTTTTGTGCCTTTAGTTAACCTGAATGCAATAATTGTGGAATTATCAACAATTTAAAAGTTTTTTTAATTGCGGCTAAGTCTAATTCTTGGTTATGATTGCAGCCATATTTGTTTACATTTGAAGCTTAGCAGAATAGTGACTTTGTTGCCAATCTAGAGAAACTAAGTTTCGCAACAACAAAGCAACGTCTTCTTTTATTACTGCGAATTAAATTATGCTTGATTTATTCTGGAATTATCATTTAAGTTATTAGCTGGTTTTTGCGTACAAATTGTAATTTTATTTGTAAAAAATGTTTTTTTAACTGTTTTAACTGTACTTGGAGTTTTATGTTTTTCTATATCTTTCAATTTTTATTGGAAACATTTTGAATTTTTAGGTATTTTTGCCTTACCGCGAAGTGAGAACTGAATTAATTAGTAGCGCATGCGCATTAGGTAAGCGGCGCTGAATCGTCTGTGAAAAACTGTTTCTTTTTTATTTGTTTAATTTCTTTTGTACATCGTTTTAGATTTATTATAGTATTTGAATACAGCTTGTGGTAATTCTTCAGATACTATATTTTTTTCACACCATGAGTTTTAAAATGAATGAGATATAACGCTGTTAAGGAAATTAGGGCGAAGTGTTGGCTATAGTAAATAAATATATTGAACTTTAAAGAGCACATTTATTCTATTGTGGTTTATGCTTTATTGACAAAGTAGATTTAATTCAAAATTCGCTAACTGTTAATACAATATGTTTAAATGAAATGGAGGAAAGTTGCGCATAATTTAATATTCCGTACAAAGAAGTCATGTAGTTTACACACTAGATTTTTTTACTTCATACAAGGAAGTAAAAACCCTCTTTCTTGGAATTTTTTTCCCCTATAACACCTATGACGATTCATTTATATATAAAAAACCTTTAACAATAAACTGTAATTTTTTTCTAAATATCCTCCTTCTTCAGATTTAAATATTAAATTGTATTCAACTTCTTGCTCGTCCAGGTTTAATACGAGTAACTGATTCTTTTGATTTGTAATTTTCATGTTAATGTTCTTAACATCTTCATGGTTTACATATGTGTTTCATTTTTATAACTTGGATGAATTTGAAAAGATATTAAGTAGCTGTATATGTGTTTCGAAACATTCATCGTACTATTATAGGTTGTCTGAGTACTAAATTTTTGTGCTTTGAAAGTATTCTGTTAAATCAAAGAGAGTACATTACAATGAAACTAATAACTGACTCAAATGCAAAACATATATCAGGTTTTTATTTAAATAGATTATTATTTAAATAGATTATTATTTTAATTATTCTTTTAACTGATTTAGTTAGAAATTTGTATTTAAATATTTTCATTCGCAAGTGTATTTTGAAGTTATGCAGTAAAAATACTGTTGTTTATGAGTTTAGAAAGTGTCATAATATTAGTCTTTTTAAATATAATAAAAAAGTCTTAAACTCCCTGTAGTATTATTAAAGATGTTATTTAAATAGATTATTATTTTAATTATTCTTTTAACTGATTTAGTTAGAAATTTGTATTTAAATATTTTCATTCGCAAGTGTATTTTGAAGTTATGCAGTAAAAATACTGTTGTTTATGAGTTTAGAAAGTGTCATAATATTAGTCTTTTTAAATATAATAAAAAAGTCTTAAACTCCCTGTAGTATTATTAAAGATGTTATAACTTTTTAAAATACACACCAAAAATAAATTACATCCCTTTTAAACATTTGAAGAAAAACTAATAAAGCTCATATTTCTCATTTTGTGTTGGTATTTATTATCTGATGAACTTGCAGTCTAACTTTATCAACTGATTTATTATTTTTATCGTATGTTTAATTTTTGAGAAAGGCACAATATATATTATCAGCTGGTCATTATAAATTTGAATATGGTGAAAATAAAGCTTTTATATCAGATTTATTAGCTGTATGTGATAAATATGAATTCTAGTTTCGCAGCTTATGAATGAAATCTAAATGATTTATTAAAAAAAATCCCAACGTACCATTCTGAAGAATTTGTAAATCAGTTTATGAGAGAAAACCGTAGCAATAAATGCATATTAATTACGTTTCTGGATTTTACATGCTTGTTATTTTAACTGATAAGATTTATCATAATTGAAGATAATTCTTAGTTTGTAAAATATGAATGCAAGTTTTTTTATTAGGGAAATTTCATATGGATTTTTAATTTGAATTTAATAGTTGGCTTTCAGAAAATCCTAGACGCTGGACTACTCTGAAGTTTGTAGTAACCTTTGATGCCGTTATTCTCAATAGAAAGGAATTTTCAGTTATATATTTCCATAACATTTCTATTACAAAAAATTTAGGGAATTACCTACCAAGGATAAAAACCGAAGTGCAAAATTCTTTTCCCTTATTCGTTAACATTGTTATTTATGCAGTATGATATGTGAATTTAAATTAAAAAAACTGCGAAATGGATTATTTTTGTTTATTAAAGAAAAGCTTACCATTAATTAATAAAATTCCGGTAGACCTTGAAACGGATAAAAACTAAGAGTTTATGGCAACAGTTAATTAAATTAATGCAAATTATAGACAATTCAAACTGCGGGAAAATGTTGGAGGAAAGGACAGGGAAATGTTAAAATGTGGTGTTTCATGGAACTAAAAGTATATAAAAATTATTATGTACAACCAAAGTAATATATGTTCAGAAGAAATAAACAAGGACATTTTACTGCAAATTGATTTAATAGGTAAAAATGTTTAAACAGATCTATAGAGAAAACTTCAAATTTCACGTATTTATTAACTTACCTAATTTTTATTTAATAATAGATTATTGAAAGGAAGAGTATAGGGTATTTCTCCCGACTTCTTAGCATGCCTTCTTTGTGTAATGGTCAGCACACTCGGCGTGTACTCGAGAGATCCAAGGTTCGAGTCCCGGCTAGAGCATTGCGCATTTCTTATCTTTCCGACCTCAAAAAAAAACTTAATATGTGTACAGTAGCGCCCGAACTAAAATGGTGGTTGATGATGATTCTTCACCCCCAGGATAGGGCGATTAGATTCCCTAATCCCCAGCCGCCCTTTAAAAGGGGGAGTATATAAGGTATTTCTCTCGCCTTCTTCGCATGCCTTCGTGGTGTACTGATCAGCACATTCGGCGCGTATTCGAGAGGTCCGAGGTTTGAGTCCCGGCGAAGGCATTGCTAATTTTTCATGACTCCTGCTTCATAAAAGTCCTAACATCTCTACAAGAGAACTCACCTGAGATATATTTCCTAAACTGACTAAGTTTTCAAAAAACAGCAATAATTAAAATCATGCAATAAGCAGTTATTCACAACGATGCTTAAGTTATTTAATTTATATTACATACTGAAGGATCTGAACAAATTTTTAATTTTTATTCAAGATCATTATTTTATTAATTATTTTTATCTAATTACAACTTGTTAAAATATGTATTTTTATGTTAAATAAAAGTACAGTTTATCCAGAAGCTCTGAAAAACAAGTAAGCAGATATATGTTAAAGTTTGGGAACATGCATGCAGAGTTTGATGCAAGCAAAAATTAAAATCTCGTCTTATAAGCATCAAATGCATATATATTCAAGAAAAATAAATAAAAATACTTTATTAAACAATGATTTAATTGCTTAGGATGCTACACGGAAAACACCTCATTTCTCTGTATGCGTTAATTTATGAAACTATTCTGTTATTTTTTACTGTGATAAATTGTTCAAGAAAGGTGACGGATGATATTACAAGAGATCTCTTTTCTGAGTTCAGTGTGTTAAAAATATTTTCAGTCAAACGGTAAACAAAAGTATTCAGGGATATAAATGTTTAGGTGTTTTATATGAGTAACTTATACAAGCTGAATAAATTTGTAGTTTTCATTTAATTTCATTTAACTGTCTTTATATAATCAATTGTTTGTTCGAATGTATACAGGTTTAGACGAATATTCCATAAAAGAGTTAAGTAGACCAGTTTCAGAATTTTAGAAAGTGTGAAAAAAAGTTTCAATATATAAAAAGCCGATCAATTTGAAAAATTTAATAAACGTAATGTTTTATTAAATCAGAGTTATATTTACTAAACGACATCGTAACAAAGGGCGGTAAGATTCCGAGGATGCGAACTGGTGTTCTCAGTATAAGCTTGCGCTGCGACACTAAAAATGGCTGCCATAGTAACTGGAAATCCTAGAATCCTAATGAGGCCTTCAATTTTCATGATTAATGAGCACTTAGTCAAGATAAGCAAAGCGTTAAAATATCTTGGCATTATTTTATATGATAAATTCAGTTGGATCCCGCACACTTGAAAAATAAGACATCTCGGCAGTACAACAGTCTACTTCGGATGACAGGGAAAACTTGGGGCATCTTCTTTGCAATTCTAAAACTGCGGTATCACACAGAGACATTGCCACTGAACACGAGCTTGGTGTACCACTTAAATGCCGAAAACGTCAGACAAATTCTGAGTCTGCAAAAGCGAATAGCTTCTTAACATCCACAGCATACTGGACTGCACAGACAAACGTAACACTCATTTTTGCAGGCTCAAACCACTCTGTCTGGTACCTCAAGAAAAGGGCATAGCAGCAAAAGTCTTAATTAAGAGTAGGCGTCATCATACGTGATACCACCTACCTGAACACAGACTATGAGAAGACTGTACCATCCGCAAAAACTCATCGTGTAAGATATAATTATGAGACCTTTGTCAGTTATGTAACTGAAGAGACAGTAGTACTAGAAATATATATACGGATGACTATATATACAAAGACTGAGGACGGTACAGCCAGTGCCTGCTGTACAAAGATAGGGAATAACTACATTTTAATGGTCAACTAGACTAAGACATCTGAATTCTGGCTTTCAGGAGAATTATCTGCAATTTTCAAAGCAGTAAAGTGGACTTTCGATAAACATTTTAGAACAGTTATAAGCAGAGATAACTTGTCTAGTATTCAAGCTATTAGTGAGGACGCCTCTTAAAGTGAACTGGCATATGTTATTAGGGAACTTCTCAGTGACGATAGGCTCACCAACCTAGAGTGTATCAAACCACATGTAGGGCACGAGGGAAATGAAAAACGAAAGGACGGACATATTGTCAAAGGTAGAACAGCATACACGTTCTCAGTTCCCAGCCAGAAGTCAACACTGAAATGAAAATTCAAAATAAATGCCGCGAACAGTTGGCAAACGCAATGAGACAATGAGACAAATGGGCGTATCACCCACGATTATTTTCCACTAATCTCATCAGCCCTAAAATCAGAAAGCTTCATGTTGACCCAGCTGTGCACTGAAAAATACCTACATAGGTTCGACATTAGGGGCTCAAACCAGTGCCCCTGTGATAAAGTAGGCAATTTGAGCCATTACTTATGTGAATGCACCCTAACACAAGACATGCGTCTCTCAGAACCCTCTGAAAATAATCTAAATAATAAATTGATAATATTTAGGCCTTTTGCTTAGCACATTACTCCAAATACAGTACTGTCTAATTGCAAAATTAGTGCAAAGACAGTCCTGTCCTCAAAGTGCATTCCACAATGTCGCATGCCGTTTAATCCGTAATGCATATATTTTCTTCGTGTTGTCTGAACCATTATCTCGTAAACAGCATATACATATTTGAGTTATTATTTTGATCCTTGCATATATTCTGTAAAAAGTTCCTATAATAGGGTAAACTTTCCAAATATGGGCACCAAAACACTTAATTGAAAATATACTGCACTAAGACACGTTCCATTCCTCTGAAATCAATATTTCAAACTTTAGAGTATGGTCTTTTTAATGGTACATAAACAAACCTCTAACTCTTATTGATATGTGTGTAAAGAAGCTCCGCAGAAATTCTACACTTGCCCATATTTAACTAATACTTTAGGCAATATGGGCAGGTTGCATTATTAAAAAGATAAGAAAAATTGTCATCTCTACATTTACCTTTTCCAAACAGATACGCATTTTTACACAAATTATGATTTTGACAAATGATAAGAAGTAAAATTAAGCTTTTGCTATTGAACAAATTGTATCACAAAAAATATCCAATTTTTTATCTATAAATTTAAAATAATTGAAAAGTGAAAATTAGATAAACTATTAAATTAGTACAAATTATTACAAACTTAAAGAACAACAACTCTTAATGAGGACTTGTATCATACACTGCATTCATTACAATAGAAGCAGTCACCATCTAATTCGACACTTTGATGCTGCTGACTGCCAGGATTCAATGTGACAATAGATGAGCCATACGCTGCTGCAACTTGGCCTAAGTTATTATAAGGAAGAGGTTCATGGAAGGAAGATGAACTCAAAAGACGTGTAGGATGAGATGATGGTCCGGGAGTAGGGTTGGAAGACATTACTTCATCAAACGATTGGGGTACTGTATTCTGGTCAGGGTTAACTAGCGAGTCCCCAATATAAGCACAATCAGATATTACGGCCATATTTGTAGGCCAGATTCCTGTTGCTCTGAATCCGTTCACAGCATTTCCGGCTGTAGTTAATTTTATCCAGGCCTTACACATGATGGAGCAGATTTCTATTTTCGTAAATGAGCGACTATGATTTCGCACAGAAACAGCTGCTTCTTCATAGTAATATTTCTTCAATGGTTTGAAGAATGACTTATCTGCTGGTTGTAACCAATGCGTTGTTTGGGGTGGCAAGCACAGCAGCGTTAGACCATTCTCAACACAGTGCTCAAGCATGTCAATATCTCTACTGTGTGAGTCACGTCTATCAACCACGAGTACTGCAGGATCAGCAGGACGTATTTTGAAAAAAGAGATGAACTTTTTTATAAATTAAAAAAAATATCTCCAAATTGATGTAGCAACTGTCACTAATGTAAACGTAACTTCCTGTGGAAGCTTCACCTTATATTCAACTTGTCTTTTTCCTTTGAAGATTACACTTTGTGGCATAAAATTTCCAGTGGCATTGCAGCATTGCACTGTAATAGTTTCCCCTTTTTCTTTCGGGCTGATGGAGTGTACGTTCTTCTTTCCTTTTTTACATAGAACATGGCAGTCCCTTGTATTTATCTGCAGTCCGGATTTGTCTGCATTAAAAACTCTGTCCGCCATGTTTAGCAGATTTATCACTGTCATTTTGTTTTCCAGAATTTCAAAAAACTTCTGCACTCTACTTCTGTTCCTACCTAGTGCACTATTTATCGACAAGTTTCCTTCTTTCCGAACAGTCAGTCTGGGATATCTTTTTAAGATAGAAAGCTTTCATTCCCATCCTACCGTTTAATTGACATTGTTAAAGCTGTGATCCACTCCAAGTTTATCTATGAAAGCGAAGTCCAGACACCTTAGTTCGGTCCGTGTTACTCCGAACCCATATTCCTGACACAAAATTAGATATTATTCTAAGTCATTTTCTGCTTCCACCTTCATTTCCGGTTTTCGACCTAGTTTCGGCACCTTAATTCATCCTTCAATAAATACTGTTGCAGAATTTGGCATGGCACATTGTAAATTTAACTTGTAATTGGCTGCAATCGCCATTTTTAACTGACATAACTGCCCTAGACAGGTTCTCTACGTCCAATTTCTGGCGGCCAATCGCTGCATCTTTACAATTATTTTTCAGCATGATCTGAAAAAAAAATATTTCATTTATTTTGCAGCATTATAACGCCGTAATTCAGAAACATAAATAACCCAATGGTTATTGTTAGAGCATCAAATAATCAATCTCACTTTAATTGCCTCATGAAAAGGAAATGTCATAACATTTTGGTACTGACCATATTATTCTTAATCTCACTGCCCATATATGCTCTAGTGACATTATTTAATAATTGGCATTACTGCTGTCGAAGGGAGAAAGAATGACACCGGCTGCTTTTACCAAGAGATATAACCTCAAGCTTTTCATATTTATACACAGCCATTTATATTATAAATCACAATAATTTATCTTATAAGATTGCAGTCATTTATAGATTTCATGTAAAATTAATTAATATTGCGTATTAAAGCTTAAGTAAGATAACTGAAATATAACTGCAACCGCAATTTGAAATATCAGGTAGTTTTACTTACGTTAGAAATGGTTCGTTTGCATTTCTATTTGAACCGCACAACAACACAAACTAATCACACAGTGGCCATGACACTTGAGCATTGTCAACGGCACAGTGAATTCTAAACCATTACGTGTAATGTGAGCATTTGCTTAAATATGCCCATACTACATTAGTGCCCATATTTGCCACGTTTACCTTATCTTGCACAGTATGTGATTCTATGAAACTGATGTAAATAATCCTATAATTTACGCAATGCAACTTTTAAGCTTATGATCTGCTGTTCACTTGTAGCAACACAGTATTCCAATGTATTTCCTTTAAGGGCCTTGTATGCCCATGTGACTCAACAACATTTGTTTAAATTATGGCATACGTTCAGCCCTCACGGAACTTAGCCGTTATTGAATATAGTATATTTGCTCCTCCAGAGGACACGCAATAACAGCTTCAGCATAAAAGCAGGCCTGTTGTCTCGTGGGGTACAGAGTGAAGAGACTGACCTCTGATTTGAGTCAGGAAAACGTACGGTCATACTTTCTTTAGAATCATCCTAGCGAAATTAAAAAACGAAGACGCATTGCACGATAATTATATATGAGATGGAAAGAGCTCGAATGTTCCACATTTTGCTGAAAAACTGGAATTACTTCAAGATGACCCACTCTGTCTTTCACTCTGAAAATTGGTATTGTTTTAAACTATTTTGCTGCAAAGAAACTCAAATCAGGCGGCCTCAATGCCATACGATATCATTTCTGCAAAAACAGCGCGGAAGGAGGAATTTTTTTCCCTAGTGTTTATGAGATTAGATTCGGTTGGGGGGGAGTTTTGATTCGCTAGCAGTCTTCTCTTCTGATTTTCATGTTTCTGTTAAATTTTTATATTTCATTAAATGAGATCAAGAAAAATATTGAACAAATAAAAATAAAAAAGATCAAATACAACCCAGAAGAATTTTTTTTTTTAGTTCGCAAGACAGCGATAAATTTTTAAAACAAAGACATTGGGCTAGAATTAATTATTTTGATGAATTAAAAAGAAAATACAGTATTATTTTTCTTCCGAAATGGATAAAATGATGTTTTCTGTTTTGGATACGAAAAATCTGTTAAATATACGTACTTTATGAAAGAGATATGTGATGTTTATGGACTTCCAAATGATATAATTAAAACATCTAAAAGTGAATATGAAGGGATTTAGAAGAATTTTAAGAAAACATATGAAACTAATATTTACTTTTTAAAAATAAATATGTATATAAATATAAAACAAAAAACTGACTTTTTAAAAATTAATATGTATATAAATATAAAACGAAAAACTGACTTTATAAAAATAAATATATATATGTAAATATGAGATGACTTTATAAAAATGTGAAATATTGACATAAATTGAGAGAAAATGTTGTAAAATTTGTAAAATAAATAAAACTATAGATAATAATTTTAAGAAAGTTAAATTTTATCGTTCTGTTATAAAAATTATGAGTCTATAATCCGACACAAAAATTGTTTGTGAAAAAATATACTAATGCACACAAAGAAAGCCATATTAGAAGTAATTGCAATCTAAGGAATTTTCTTTCACAAAAATATTACTGTGTAAGGTTTATTATGCGTTTTCTAACAGTTATTTTAAGTTTTGTATCTTTCCTATCTTATTCTAATTTCAGCTTACAATTTCCTGCCAGAATGTGAATTCAGAAACACAGAGAATGCAAATGAGAATGAGTACTATTTGAGTCGTGACTTAACCGACTTCAACAGAGAGAGTCTGATTTCCTGACTAGCGCGCGTTTGCCTTCTGGCCACATCTCTCTTAGCTGTTACTACGCTCGGCCATATCTAGGCCCTTGCTAGGCTTCGCCGATTCAATTAATATTTAGGGGCCAACTAGTTAGATTCTGATAGCTTCGACTATATTTATTTAAGAACTTTAGTTAAGTTAATTTTAGTTCAAATTATTAGTATTTAAGTTCAAGCCCAAGTGGTGGCTTTATTGTAAAGTTCCAAGCCGGAACTGATTGTAAATATACTGGATAATAAAGGGTTTTAAACCCTTCTCAAGTCTCACCTGTTCTGTTCACACTTAAGCGATTATTCGCTTGTAAAGTGTTCGTGGGGTTCTAAGTAAGAACTTAAGGTTTAAAGAGAACCCTACAACTGTATAAATGGACATACTTGAAATGAAGACCGTGAAGCAACTGTATATCTATTGTAGAGAATGTGATATAAATAATTATTCAAATCTTAAAAAGGCTGATTTTACTAAACATATAATTGATCAAATTCAAAGAAAAGAGTTTAAGGAAATATTTCTTTGAAAAAATTATTGTGGAAACCAAAAGAATCTACAGAACCACAAATTAAATGTAATCAACGTGGTAAATACTATAAAAAATCGTATGAAAATCATCATCAGCGAAGCTTGATTCATAGAGATAGCATGCGTAATGATGAAGGAACTGAGCTAATGGAATCCGCTCATAAATCTAGATTAGAAACATCGGGAGCTAAAAATAAAAACAATATTATGATTTTTCTTGATTATTTAGAAAGGTAAAAGAAAGATTGTCATTGAAAACATTTCAAATATTGTGAAAGGAGAAGAAGCAAAAGTAAATTTGCTATTGTTCTGTAGTATAGAAATTGAGATGAACTGAAAGAGCACTCGTTTAAAACACCTAATAAAGAATTGTTGAGCTCAAGTGATTTTGATACTTTTTTAAATTATGCCATTGATAAATTGATTAAGGAATCAGATGAGTTCATAGCAAAAGGATCAGGATGGACACTCGCAGAAATTAGATACTTAGAACTGAAAATTAAGAAGTAAATAAGAAATCTCGCCTTCTTTCTATTTCTAAAAAAGAAAACTGTGCCTAGTACTTTTTCATTCTTTCTATGATACTAGCTTTTGCATTTAGTCCAGGCAAAGAATAAGACAGTTGAATCTTCTTTTGCTATACACAGTCCAACCTCACCAGGTCGAGTGATTAAGACCGCTCATTACTGGTTATTGCGAACGTTCTCTTACCTCTATAACTGTGACTGTAACGAACTCTAACTCTTGATTTCGAATTTCACCATACCGCGGACTCGTTTTACCAAAAAACGTAAGAAGAAACCTCAAGGCGAGTATTCACCGTACCTTTATTGAACATTCTGGATCACTGGCGGTTCAAACTGGGTTCCATCCCAGGCGCACAAGCACGGTAGATTTGCGGGTTTTTCTCCATGTGTAACGTGAATGCGAGCCAGTTTCTCTTCGAAAGTACTTCACGAAGGCATCCCTCCTCTTAGACAGTTAGCCCTTGAGTGCTTTACCATATTCATATAACCAAACCGGCGCACAGCTCAAGAAGCCCAAAATGTCTACATTTTGAAGATGCAGATTGTCTATTGAAGAACGAATTTTCTTCAACAGACGTTTAATTTCATAATTACTTGGTTATTAAGGAATATTAGTATCAGAGCTTTCATTATTGGGTAGTATGCAGAGACATTAGAATTTTTTTGAAACAAGGAAGTCGAAGAAATGAGCAATGCCCTGCCCGGGACTCGAACCACGGAGCTCTCTAATACACGCCGAGCCTGCTTACCACTACACCACGAAGGCATGCGAAGAAGAGGGGCGAAATACCTTATAAGTAAAGGTTATGATTATCATAAATTTCCTTATGAGAAATAATAATTTATTTTATCATGTTTTAGACCTTTGTAATTTTGCCTGTACTTAATCGTGTTTAACTTTTTAAGCAAAAGAAGAATCCTAAGAAGAATCCTAGTTCATGCAAGCGTGCTTCTTAGAGATAACTATCTGTTTCATAATGGAAAGAAGTTGACCTGAAATGACTTGAATACCATTTAGCCTACATAAAGAATCACAAGCGAAATTTTACTCACCTTGAAATACATACATGGATGCAGAAATAATTCTTTTCAAATTTAACGCGAAGCCTACAATAATGCATTCGAATTTTATACATTTCTGCAAGCGTCCACACGTATCTATTTGCAAACTTTGAAAACAACAGTTGCTTAACACACACACACGCACGCGCACGAGCAATATCGCAAGATTCAAGAGCAATACCGCAAAATAATTTTAAATTGAGCATATCTTTAGAATTTCCGATACACAGTTTCACGCGCTGAAGATAAAAATGTTTTTTCTGTGCAACATTGCCATTGCTCGCTTTGAAATCCTCGAGTTTTTTAATCAAAAATTCGTTAAAGTTTTACAAAATATGAAGTCGATGATAAAACAAATTCCAGATTTCAAATTTGGGCTTCCAGATGCTGATATTCGCAGTAGGATTACGTCATTCAAAATTCGATGCCTCTAGGTACTGTCGTTTTATCATAATGCGAGAAACATGCATACATTTATGAACATTCTTCATTGTTTAATATTTTTAAATATAATACAGGGCTGCAATTTTTGGTGGCAACAGTTTGAAAAGTGTACCGACATTTAATGTTTCCGACGAAAAACGAAAACAATAGCCTTTCAGGGACAAAGGCCCTTTGGACTACAAAATGGTTAATGAAAACATTATACATTATATTTTCTTAATACAGGGCTGCAATATTTGGTGGCAATAGTTTGAAAAGTGAACCGACATTTAATGTTTTCGACGCAAAATGCCGAAACGAAAACAATAATCTTTCAGGGACAAAGCCCCTTTGGACTAAAAAAAGAAGTCAAGTTTCGAGAATAAAGTCTTTTAAATTCCATCAAAGTTGTAAATCTCATTATTTGACGATCACAGCTAAAGGCGGTTTTGTTCTGTCTTCCTTTAAGTAGGTACTTAAAGTATTATTTCCTTCAGTGTAAACGGGTAAAGTATTATTTCCTTTTGCATAAAGCGTTGCAATTTATCTTTGTAATTTAATGTTCATTTTAATGAAGGTGATGGTCAAGTTAAGTTCAGGGAGAGTTATGACAGAAGATACCAGCTTAAAACATCTTCTGTTTTTCGAAGCTGAAATAAATACTCTTTAGGAGCAAACTCGGAAATGAACTTTGCGGCACTCTTTCATTTAAAAATGCAATATTTGACATCAATTTTTCATACGAGTGAAAAATTATCGCTGCCTCCCAAGTATGATTATAATAAAAAACGGAGAAAAGTGGGAACCTGAACTGCATTGCGTATATTATAAATTTCTTACCATGTTTTATGTCTAATCATCCAGCCAAAAAATTTCAGAATACATTATGGGTTTATTTGAAAAAACATGCTTTCTTTAAATATATGCGAAGGTGTATATGCGTTTTTTTTTCTTATAAAAGTACATTTAAAAATTTGCTTGCCTGAAAAATAATTTGAAAAAAAAATAAAGATGAGAAGCTTGTTACGAAAACTCTTTCGAAGAACGATGATTTAATTTCCTCGATCAGTGATAAATCTTGGAAAATATTCTGCTTCTAAATATAAATAACTTATCCATGAAAAGAGTTAGTGGAAAGATGTAAAGCGATTTATAAAGATGTATGACAGTTTATGTGATCGTTTATACTAAGGAGAAGAAAATTAAAAGGTCGACCTCTTCTCATCAGAATTATTCTGCATCGCAAATAAACTCCAACCCGCAAATATTCTTTAACAACTTTAAAGCTGTGGGCAGGGAGGCATAAAAATTCGAAGCAGAAGTACGGCGTCGAACGAAACAGGGCGCATTCAGGAAGAAAAAGAGATATCTTTAGCTTATTCCCGAAACATATACTTAGCTGGTTTTCATAAGAAGCTGAAGTTTAAAAAAAGAAAATCTGAAAAAAAAAATAAATAAAGTAGGAGAAGTAAAGAAAAAAGTCAAACGTAGTGGAATAAAATGAAGCCGAGGCTCGTTGATCCGAATAACTGGATCTTGTCACTCTTGTTTGCGCAGGAAATTAAATTCCATCAATGCTGGTGTTCAATGCTCTCGATAAATTTCTTCGAAAAAAGAAATGTTCAAGCTTTTATAGTTCCCCTCCCCCTAGAGGCGCTCAAGTCAACATGGAGTCGTGGATTTACCTACTTTCACAATAATAGAAGAGCTGAAACTTACGCATTCGCTTAGCTCGTTTCCCTAGAGTAAAATGTACCTCTGAACTTTGTAATGGATCATAATTATACGATGAATCGAAGAGGCTTTATTTTTTCTTCTGCACACGAGCGGCGCAAACGACAGCTTTAGCGTCGGTTTGATTATAGCATAGCTTGCGAATAAATGATGGCGAAATTTGTTTTAATTGCTATTAATCGAAAAATTGAAAAGATTTTGTTTTCTTTTTAAAATTTAATTGACTTAACATAATATTTTCGCTATTTCTTTTTGGATTTCATCATAACTTGTTACTAAAATGTTGAAAATATACTGTATTGCCATTTAAAGACAGTAAGACGGTTTCGATAAGGAAAAGAAAAATGCAGTAATTTTTTATTTTAAATTAATTGAATATTCTCCAAATAAAATTCGTTGTTTAGTTAAAACATTTACGGGAAACTACACATTGTTATTAGCTCAAAATTGTTGTTAGTCTCAAAACACGATTTGGAACTGCTTTACTTTAAACGTCGTCCATTGTAAATGCGTTGTTTCATTTTTCATTAGAGCCCATTTCCACTCGGCAAAATGTAAGATATTTATCTTTCAAATTTAATCTATCTGTTACTGATTAACAGACTAAGCTATTTCAAAATAATAGATGCAGTAGTTCTTAAAAGTATTATATTTCTACATTTTAATCTTATCGATTTAAATAAAAATGTATTTAATTCATGATATAGCTAATTAAAAACTTGAAACATTTTTATAGAATTACGTTATATATTTTGTTACTTTTCAAATATACCGAAGATACAGAGAGTGTTTTTTTTTTTCAAATTGACATTACTCAGTTTTATCTGCAGCTCTATCTGCCAGCTAGAATGCCACCAAATTTGGTAGATGGACTAATGACGACACGGAAAAAAAAAAGATTCCATTAAAACAATTAGTTTCGAAAGCTGCCGATGGGAGGGGGGGGGAGAAATGATGTGGCGCTGTTTTACTCTACAAAACTAAACATTTGAGTAAAAGGCAGATAAAATTTGAAAATGCAAATACTCATTTACGTAAGCGGCAGCAACATCAATATTTCAGTATATAAAGATAAGGATAAGATGCCGAAGGACATTCCGAATATTAGCTGGGTTCAACATGGATCTCCCTTTATTTAGCGAGCGTTACTTGTGAAATTGTTTATCTTCGTCAATCGAAGATTTCATTTGGAATACGAGGAAGTCATGATGTTTATCCCGAGAAAAGCAGAACTTTGTAACTTGTTATATAGGAGTGAGCAGTGAAGTAGGATATTAGAGATAGTAGTTCCAAGATGCAGAAGTGCGCAGGATTTAATGGAATTCAGAAATCCGCGATGCAAAGGTGCTGGACTTTGTGGAACTAAGAAACCACAAAGCATTATTAAATGAGTTTAAATTAGGCAAAAGAATAATCTTGTGCTGGATTAGATTTAATTGAAACTTTTTTGAAGGCCAACATGTAAAAATTCCTGTTCATCAGGAGCAAACAATTCTGCAAAGAAGGGGCGAGGGACAATGCATTTTTATTAAAAATAAATAAAGAGTAAACGAAAGCAAAAAAAAGCGGCATCTGTCCAATGAAATAATAAAAAAACATGAAAAATTGATACATTAGAATTTCACAAGCATTAGGAAGGAATGGGTTGGAATTAATGTCATTAAATAACCAAAATAAATTTTTATGAAAGTAAAAAGTTTCAAGAAAATCCAATTCACCAAAAGAAGCTTTATGGATAATTTTCTCAGCTCCAAATTTAAAACTGAGATTAAATTTCCAGCTATGATTAGTTATCCAAGATTTATTTATTTCTTCTTTTCTGACATAAGATTCGTATTTAATACCGAATTTTAATGTTCTTCCAGTTTGGCCGGTATATCTGAAACTACACTGATAAGATATGCTATAAATTCCCCAAGAATTGAAGTCAAAGTGTAGAGTCATTAGGTTATTTAGACGCAGGAAAAATGAAAATAAGAGAAATGTCCTCGCCGGGAATCAAACCACGAACCTCCTGGTTAAGAGTCGAACGTGCTGATCAATACACCACGAAGGCATGCGAAAAAGACGGGAGAAATACCTTATATACTCCCCCTTTTTAAAGAGCGACTGGGGATTAGGGACACCAATCGCCAAATCGTGGTGGTGAAGAATCATCATCCATCACCTTTTAGTTCGGGTGCCACTTTTGGAGACATTAGTTATTTTTTTAAAGCAGGAGAGAGGAAAAATGAGCAATCCTCTCTCCGGAATTCGAACCACGGACCTCTCGAATACGCGCCGAGCAAGCTTGACCATTATACCAGGAAGGCATGGCAAGAAGGCGGGAGAAATACCTTATATGCCCCACTTTTAAAGGGCGACTGGGGATTAGGGGACCCAGTCGCTAAATCCTGGTGGTGGAGAATCATCCTCCACCAACGTTTTTAGTTTGGGCATCACTTGTACAGTCATTAGGTTATTTTCGATGCTAGGAAGCTGAACAAAAGAGCAATGCCCTTTCCGGAATCGAACCACGGATCTCTCGGTTACGCATCGAGCGTGCTGACCACTACACCACGAAGGCAAGAAGGCGGGAAAAGTACCTTATAAGAGATGTTATCTTTAAGAATAGAATAATGGATTTTATTGATAGGCCAGAAAATGATTTAAAAGTTGAACTTCTGGAGAATCCGTAATATTTGTAATTGATAAAAGGTTTTGAAGACACAAAGTCTTCTTTGATGGCAAGATGAAAAATATTTAAAGACTTTATCATTGGCCATGAGAGAAAATCCTTTGTCAATGGCAACTGATTTCAAATAATTATTAGAAAGCAAAGACTCTGAGGTGCAAACTTTGAGAGCGTGATTTGCATAAGAATAAAAAGAAGCCATCTTTTGCTTAGACACAATTTCGCATAGGATGACAAACAAAAAGAAAGAGTTTTAAGCTAAACAATAGTGTTGAAATCAGACTCATTGCGAATCATTAGAAAGTCAAAGAAAAGAAGGGAATCATCAGATTCAATTTCAAAAGGTGGTGGATCAATTGAATTTATAACAGATAAAATCTGAGGTAAATCTTTATTGCCATCAAAAAGCTCGAAAGTGCCATGTGCCCTTTAAAACCAGAGACAAAAAGATATTTTCTGCAGTAATTTGACTTCAAATCAAAGGATATAAATGTTGCCAAGTACTGGGCAGAGGAGATTACCCATAGCTAATCCTTCAAATTAACTATAATATTTGTTTTGGAAAACGAAATTTACTTGACTCCACGAAATTTCAGTGAGAAAAATTAATTCCTCAATTTCAGTATGTGTGGAATTCAATTCTCGAAATCTGGTTTCAAAACATTTTAGGGCTTCTTCAAGAAGAACGTTTGAAAACAGTGATTTAACATCAAAAGAAACCATAATTGAACTCTGGGAAGAAATATCTTTGAGTTTTTTGACGGCTTCAAAAGAATTTTTTACAGAAAGTGAAGTCGTTAGAAAGTAAAGGGGAAAGTCTGGAAATTAAATATTTGGCCTACGGCAATGATATCATTCCTAAGTTAGAAACTATAGGTCCAAAAAGAATTCCAATTTTGTGAGCTTTGGAGAGAGCCCCAAACCTACCGCAGTTAGCAATAGGTGGAATGAGGAATTTTTAAGTTTGAAGTACATGAACAGATTTAAAGCTCTTTTAACATTCGTAAGGTCAGAAGCTGAAGGATCTTTAGGGACTGAGGAATATGGGTCTTCACTTATAAGTTTCATGTCTTCATCAATGTATGTGTGTTTGTCCATAACAACGGTCTGTCCACTTTTACCGCTTTGGGAATACTAATGTTTGGATTCGAATCAATTTCATGAAATGCCTCTTTTTTGTTAAGATTCGAAACCAAAGATTTATTATTAAAATTAATGTCATGAGCAATTAAGTGGTGGATTTTATCTTTCTGGATTTTTGAATTTAAAGGTTTTGGAAAAAAAATCTTTAAATTCAATTGTTTTTCCAATGCGAGCAATGATTTAAGGAAATGAAGGTTTAGATGTTTTGGAAAAAATCAATTATATTTCAATTCTTCCATCTGATCTTACGAAGGTTTCACATTAGAGGTATTAACAATGGGATTAGTATTTACAGTGGAAAGATTAACAGAATGGGTGGGTCTAGATGACTGGAGTGTGAACTTTCAGAATTCAGAAGCAAGGCTATTTTTATGGCGTTGACAAGCGGTTTTGGTTCTACCTTGTAGACCAAGATTTAAGATCAGAAAAGGAAAAATTTGAAGCACAGTTGCAAATTTTCAAATGAAGATGATATCATTCATATTCAGTTTTAAACAAACGCATGAGAGTGTTTCTTTACTCTTTCTCAGTGTTTTCTTGCTATCAATGGGCATTTTCGAGAAATTTCTTCAAGTTTCATAGTTTGCCCACTTGGCCCATTTCGTTTTTTTCGATCGCCATTTCACATTCTTACTGGATTCCTTCATTTTCAGAAGTTAATGAGATTTTTTTGTCGTTTTTTTATTTCTTTTTAATGTTTGATCATTTTATCCTTGTTATTTTCCTATGCTTAATTTCCTGTTAATTTTTGCTGCATCAGTTGCGCTGTTTCGTTTTGTATTGTACTGTGTTCTTCACTTTTTTTGTTTTGAAGTTTTTCTTTACGAAATTTCGTATTTTAAGACGTTGTGAATTTTTCAGCGCTATTTTCCACATTTAGTGTTCATCACTTCAGTGTTCTTTTTGTTTAATATGTCAACAAACAAGAACTGATTTCGTAAGTTGCACCTTAAGCGTATGAAATCCTTGAATCATTTACATATTTTGTAGAAACGAACAAATTCCTAGCTTAGAAATTCCAAGACATCAGTTTGCAGGTGCTGGGAAAAATTATGTGAAGAGAAGAGTGATGTAACACTGTATCAAGGATACGAGTCAAAAGGCGTATGTAGCTATTTTGTATTTTCATTATTCAAGAAATGGAGTCACCCACAGAAATTTCATTACATCGAAATCGCAAGTAGCCTCTCTGAAGAAATTATCACTACCCAGACTGAAATTGACGGGTGTTTTGACAGGCTCCCTCTTGCTAAAATACATCTGAAGGAAACTTCAGGACATAATTGTAAATTTATGGACTGATTATAGCATAGCATTACACTGGATTCTAAATGATGTGAATAAATGGAAACTATTCGTATGAAACAGAATGAGAGGAATGCAGAAGAATTCAGATGCGTTGAACTGAAGATATGTTCCTGAAATAGTTCAGCTGACTTATTGACTGGAGGCGAAAATATCAAAAAATTTGGAACAGAATAGCAATTTGGAACAGAATAGCAACTTGGATCTTTTGATCCAAGTTGTTAAATGAAGAAATAGAAGACTGGCCAAAACTGAATTCATGCTCCATGAAGAACAATGAAGACTCCAACAAGGAATTAAGAAAAGCATGGAAGAAATATCTGTAAATTCATGTGTCACAGGACCTTCGAAAGATTTATTTAATGCTCAAAATTACAGCAATTTATATCGCATTTACAAGATTAATGCAAGGTGCTTAAGGTTCTTTAACAGGTTAGAAAGACCTCGAAATTATCCGAATGTTTGAAGGCAACTGAAATTGAAGCAGCAGAAACTTATTGGATCAAACGTATTCGAGAGCGAAATATCCAAGATGAAAAACCCGCGTTAAAGAGCAATCAGCAATAAAGTTCAGAATCAAAACTTAAGTCCTTCAATCCTTTTGTAGACAAAAATAATGTAATTCGTATTGGGGGACACTTACAGAATTTAAATTTGGATTACAAACAAACGCATCCAAACGTGTTGCCTGATAAAGATCATATTACTGATTTAATTATTCTTCATAATCACCAGATCGGAGAGTATGAAGGTGTAGAGACAAAACAGGAGTCATGAAAAATGATCAACGCCTTCGCCGGGAATCGAACCACGGACTTCTCGGTTACGCGTCGAGCGGGCTGACCACTACACTACGAAGGCCTGCGAAGAAGGCGAGAGAAATACTTTATATACTCCCCCTTTTAAAGGGCGACTGGGGTCAAATCCCGGTGGTGGAGAATCATCATCCACCACCTATTTAGTTCAGGCGCCAGTGTAGAGACATTAGGTATTTATTTGGAGGCAGGAGTTCTGAAAAATGAGCAACGCCTTCGCCTGGATCGAACCACGGACCTCTCGAATACGCGTCGAGCGTGCTGACCATTACACCACGAAGGCATGCTAAAAAAGCAGAAGAAATACCTTACAAAGGAATCACAGACACTTTAAATGAAATAATGGATGATTTTGGTTATTAGAAGCTCGTAGAAGAATTAAAATTATTCTGGGTAATTGTAGTTTCTGTAAAATATTTTGCACGAAACCTGTGATGCAAGATATAGCATCTTTCTGACCAGACACCTACCAAGCAGCCTTCCCATTTCAAAATACTGGGATATACTGCACCGGCCCATTGCACGTCAAAGCTGGGAAAGAATTATCCAAGACATATGTTTTATTGTTTACAAGCACTGTAACTAGATTAATGCATCTAGAACTGACGGCAGAGCAATCAAAAAGAAAATTCTTGCTTGCATTCAGACGCTTCATAGCGAAAAGAGGTTTGTGCCTACAGACATTGCAGAAACCTTCAAAATATAAGGAAATAATTAGATTTATTGGTTTAGGTAATGAAGGATAATAAAATTCAAGGCAAATTCTCTAAATAAGGAGTGAAATGGAAATTTATAATTGGGAGGGCAGTTTGGTGTGGAGGATTATGGGAACGTATGGCTCAATCTTAACTCTTTTGTAGAAAATTCTAGGAAAATCGCCTTTGACATTCAAGGAATTCGACAGAGTCGTAATAGAAGTGGAAGCTGTATTGAGTTCTAGACTTTTAACGTTTACGTACTCAGATCTAGGAAAATCAGAATCTTTGATTTCTGGACGCTTTTTAACAGGAAGACAGATTCTGTCATTGCTAAAGGGAAGCTCTAAATTGACTTCAACAAAGGACAGTCTTACACGTCGATTTAGACACTAAAAAATATTAACAGAGAGAATTTTAAAAAATAGAAAGAAGAGATTATTTGATGAATTTAAAGTCGTATCATTAATCCAAGTTAGCCAAAAAAAAGACATCTACTTTAATGAAGAAACTGTTGTGTTGGTGTACGAAGAAAAGATCCCAAAAGGTTTCAACAGTGAGATAGTAAAGTCAGAGCATGTTCTATTCGTTTTCCTAACGGTAACCTGATGAAAAAGCCAAGTCAGCTATTGGATCCAGCGGAAATAGGATCAATAAGGACAATTCCGGCCATTGTCCTTCCAGAGCGAGGAAGGTGCGATTCAAGACGCTTCTTAGTCACCGTGAAGTAAAAGCGAGACAGGGACACATTTTGAACTATGAACTCATGGAGCAGATCTCTCCGAGATCACTAAAGAAGGGAAAAGACTTACACGCTGTGTCGTGCTTGAAAAGCTTATTTTCCAAGAGTGCATACTGTAGAAGACAGTAATGCACAATAACTGATATAGATACTTTTAATACCTCATATAATTAAAGTATGTTTATCCTCATTAAATGTATTTTGTAAAGAATTTAGTTCATCATTACATAAGATTGCAGAAGAAGATAGGATTGTGGCTTTTGAAACCACGAAAGAGGTAGGCAAATTTTATATATATTTTTAACTTGGATCTAAAGTATCGCAGGGCGTAGTGATGGGAGGTTAGGCGTCTCAGTGCAATAAAAAGACCTCTCAGATAGCGCTGAATGTTATTGTAGTTAAGAATACCGACTTTTTTCAAATATTTCCATAAGTACGGATTGTTTGAAGTTCATGTGATCGAAGTGCTACTGCACTTAAACATAGGAGTCAAAAATGAATTTAAAAAACTGCAGTTTTTGGCTTTAAAAGTTATTTTAGAGGGAGTGAAGAAGAAGAAAGTTATATTTCAACTAGATTTTAAAGAAAACACAACAACATTACGTACGAATGAAATACGTGGGAAGCTATTCCAAATACTCAATTGGAACATTTTGCAGAAAGGGGTAAGAAAACTGTAACCGGTGTCAGAGGAAAATTTGCAGATTTATTTAGCATTTAGCGATAAACCAGGATTAAAGCACGTAGTAGCACATAAAATTGATACGGGGGAAAATCCTCCATGCAGATCAAAACTTTTTAGGGACGATGCCATTAAGGAAAGAATTATCGAAGAACATGTAAAAAAATGCGTTGAAAAATAAATTTATGATACTTGTATTCAGGTCCCGTATAAAGAAAAATGAGTGCCGGGTAACGAACTTTCGTTCATGGAAATTCGGTGTTGAATACCAAAAATCAAGAAAAATTAAGTAAAGTTACAGAGTACTCTTAGCCGTAATAATCAAAAACATAAAAAGTACGCTGTCACGACAGTGCAACATATCACATGTAGATATTTTGAAATAGCCTTAAGACCATAAGATGTCAAAAAAAAGTAGCCTTTATAAAAAATTCAGTACGTATGTCTTCTTGCGTTTGTAGTTCACATTGTGCAGGAGCCCAGTTGGCAATGGATATTATTCTGCGGCCGGTGCTGCAAAATCTTCTTATATATATATCGATAATGTACATGTTACTATTCTCATAGTTAAAAGATGGGGGACTAAAAATAAATATTGAAAAGTGTAATTAGCTTGTAAAAATTTAAGATCCGTAGAATTCAAAATCACGCAAAAAGGGATTAAGAACGACGAGTCTAAAACTCTTATCGCGAAAACATTTCTAACCCCGTAGACCACCAGAATATTAACATCGTTCCTTGGGTTATGTTCGTACTGTAGGACATTTCTTAGGAATTTCTCGGGCATTACCGAATCACTGTTAGAGTTAAAAAGAAAAAAATACGAGCCCGGCGTTAAAGGTTCAAGACCCTAAAAAAGCCTTACAGATTTCCACAGAAGCATCAGCTTTCTCAATAGGAGCAGTGTTAATGCAGGAAGATAACGTACTAGTATATTTTAGTAGAGCAATGATTCCAGTGGAAAAGAATTATTTCGTGTCCGGTTGGGAAATATTGGTATGTGTTTGTCATGTAAAGACATTTAGGCTCTCTTTTTCTTAGACGCCTGTGGTAATTTTCCCAGACACTGCAGCTTTAATTAAGTTGGAAAATGCAAAAACAAAAAGGCTTGACTCCAAGCATGGCTTGGTGGACTTCAGAACTCCAGGAATATAATTTAAAATTCGAACACGGAGCCAGGAAAAAAATAAAGCCGCAGATGCGTTATCGAGAATTAAGATAAATGGGAATGTGAATAACGTCACTTATAATATGTTAACATTCATAGATTAGACTCAAGAGAGACGCTGATTAAAGAATTATAGAGGAATCCAGAATTCGGACCAATTTATGCATATTTAGAGAATTCAGAAGATTTTTGAAGCAGGGAGCAAAATAGGAATTAAGGGTAGGATCGAACATTATGAAATAATCTATCATTTTTATTATATAAAAACTATGAATAAGAATCTGAAATTGACACCGATTATCCCAGGTGTTTTGAGATTAGAAGGTTTGCGAGAATTACATGATATTCCAATTTCAGGGCACATGAGCTTTCGGGAGACAATGCAAAATGTTAGAGAAGCTGTTTTCTTTCCACAGTTGCAACACATTAAGCTCAAATATGTCCAGAGCTGTGTAAATAATTTCTGCTATGTAATTCGCTCCAGCCTGCTGCTTAGATAGTATAAGATCTAGTTCTCTAAATGATGATGAGATGCTTAGAGTAGACTTGTTAGGTCCTTTTCCTACAAGCTAGAAAAATAAAGCACGTTATCTGTTAGCGATTGTTGATCACTTTTCTAAGCGGCGTGAATTAATAGCATTGCATAATGTTGCACAATGCATCAGTTGATGAAATCGTAAACTCACTTTTAGAAAACTGTATTTTAAACTATAGGGCCCCACTTAAAATAATTTCTGAAAGTTTGACTGCAGCAGTTAGTAACATTTTAGAAAAGCTTTGGGCAGATCTGGGCATAAAGTACATGAAAAACATCTCGTACGGACCCCAGTAACGATATGACTGAGCATATTAAATAGAAATATAGTGAAGTTAATTTATTGTCATGTGAAAACTTATCACAGATGCTAGGATTTTCACAATGAAGAACCACTGTACGCATTGCGTTAAGGTGCCTTCGGTCAGAGATACCACCTAGAGGGCAGGCAAATGTGGTAGATGGGAGTCACTGAAGAAGTTTTGGTAATGAGTTTGAAGAAGAGGGGTCGACCAGAAAGGCAGAATGATAAAAGTACGCTGTGAGGAGCCAGTGAACAAGTTCGAGTCGCAAAAGAAGGAAGCAAATAAAATGCAAAAAAATGTGTCAGGGATCTAGAGGTAGTAGGGCAGCAGCAGTAAGACAGCCTGGGAGAAAAATTAAAACAGGGAAAAAGGAAAAAAAATAAGGAAGGAAAATAAACAGACCAAATTTAAGGCCTGATAGTGCAATAAGTAAGCAAGGAAAGGTTTTTAAGCAGAAACAAGAGGCAGAAGAATTGTAGCAGCACAGAAAAGAAGATGTACATCCCAGCAAGAAGTCAGAAAAGGAAGGCCGAGCAAGAAATCACTAAGGCAGTTTTTAATTCCACCAGAAACAACAAACAGGTACAGGTTGAAGCCAGGCCGGCGCCTATGCATTCCAGTA
>KK113534.1:385874-402420 GCA_000611955.2 Stegodyphus mimosarum | reverse complement strand
TGGCATGGTTAACTGTTAAGTTTCCGCCCAGTTTTGAGGAAAAACACCATGGGAAGGGAATCCGAAGGTCTCACATCCCTCTTTCTCTACTCTCAATCTCTCGATAGGACTTTAGGCTCACCGCGTATTTTAAGTGCCTCCTTGTGGCGCAGACACTACACATTAACATATATCCATACTTTCTGGGGGATACAAATCCGGATTCTTTGGCATGGCAGTCAGCGTCACTAGTCATTATACTGGCTGAGCAGCTGGAAACAATAAACAGAAGAACCGCAGCAGTCGAGGCTTAAAACGATGTACAGGTCAGCAAGAAGTAGGAAAAGAAAAGCCGAAGAATAGGGAAAAGGTCCCCAGATTAACAATCCCGGATTAACATGCTTATGCCCCATCAAAGTGGTTCAAATCAATGCCAAATATACGTGGTCAAGGCAGCACCGCAATAAACGTGGAACAGTAGAAGATCTCAACGGCCGCTGTAGTAAGGAAAAAAGGTTAAGTATTGAGAACTGCAACAATAGCGGGAACAAAGAGAGGAAATAACGGTGGACCGAGTCAAGAACAACCCTAGTCTACGAGCAACAGACATCTGGAACTGGTTCGAAAAGCGAATATGGGTGAGAAGCAGCGGACAAGGATAAAAGCTAAATTAGATTTTATGTGCTATTACAAATTGAAATGTTCCCTCAGTGATCAATGTTGATTAAATCAAGATGAAAACTGAACGCTAAGTGCTTCACTGATTTTCTTAGATGGACCTGGTGCGAAATTACTATAATACACAATGATGGTTTGGTATTACTGACAGACTTCCGAAAGAATGGCTTGACAGCAAATCTATCTTAACCAATCGAGTAGAAATTGTCTGCGCCGATACTGGAGCATAGAAGATATTAATATTCGCCTCCATCCTCCTCGTAATATTTATGCATCTGTGAATGTCGCCAAATGCGATTCTGGAGTAGCTAATGGACGATCTCTAATGAGTCGATTTCTGTGCGTTTTATGATGTTTGTTTTGGTTCTTTAATCTCATTTCGAAGAATCACATTAATGCGTATGTCTTCTCTTACTGAATGAGCTCTCCGAGGTTCTGTACGATATGTTGTCTGTTTCTACCAAAGTGAACATGTCAGATAGAATAAAAGTGATCATAGAGCCTCTTAACACAATATTAGAAAGCTGTTCATCGAAGTAATGTATAGGGAAAAGAAGAACACTAAGAATTTATTACGAACTAACATATCAGAAGTAAGGAAATATTTATGTAACTGTTATATTACATAATTTATGATTTTTTCTGTTATTCAAGTCTGCTATGAGTTTGAAAATCTGAGACGGAACTTTATAATGTATGTATTACGCAAATCAATATTGTATTAGACAAAACGACTTGGATATATTGAAATTATTTCTTTGGTTTGCGTCCTTAGGACACTCACTTCCGTTTTAACCAGCATATAATATAGACTTCGGTTACCTTTGATTATTTGATAAAGAAAGAACACGGGATGGCTATCTGTCTAAGACAGAGTTTCCGAAAAAATTTCAAATAAAATAGCAAAAGAAGAATCGAAAAAAGCAGACTTCAGAGATCACGTGATTTTTGTGAAGTCATAGTTATGTGTATTCACATGACCTCTGATGCCGTCGCAAAAATCGGGGGCGGCAGGACTCTCGCGATACCACGCCTAAACATTTTAAATTCATTAAATTCGTTGTAAGTACTTTTTATACAATTTTTCATATGTAAATACTTACTGAGTTTGAAATAAAAATATTATTAATCATTGAGCGTTTTTTTAAATCATGGGGCAGCAATCTTTCTTAGGAAAGTACGAGGGCAGCCAATGGCCTAGGAACGGCCCTGGCGGTACGCGTTCGCCAAAAGGGTGAGAAGCCCTTCTGTAGAGTCTTCAGGTTTCTTCTGAAGCTGGAGAGGAGAAAAATGAGCAATATCCTCTCTGGGACTCGAACCTGAACCATTCCAACACGCGCTGAGTGTGCTACCGTTACACCACGAAGACATGCAGAAAGGAGGGAGAAAATACTTTATATACTTCCCCTTTTAAAGTGCGACTGAGGATTAGCGGACCCAATCGCCAAATCCTAGTGGTGAAGAATCATCATTCACCACCTTTTTTCGTTCGGGCTGTACTGTCGAACCATTAGATTTTTTTTCTGAAAGTGGAGACGAGAAAAATGAGCAGTGTCCTCCCCGAGACTCAAACCTGGACCTCTCGAATACACGCTGAGAGGGCTACCGTTACAGCACGAACGCATGCAGAAAGGAGAGAAAAATACATTATAAACCGACTTTGTATCTTTTGTTGCTGCTGAATGTGTACTCACTTTCTCACTTTTCCTTGCTCTGCTAGTACATTGCAGCTAATTACTATCTACTGTCCGTTGTCTGAAAATGTAAGCTTCCAAAACTTGTAGTGTGCCTCTTACGCCCATGATAATGCGTGAACCTGGTTATGTGTATCAAAGCCTGTTTTATCCAGAAATCAATTGTGAGATGTATGTACAGCCACGTCTGTCTGAAAGTCTCTCCTTCGTTAGAAATCATTCAAACTACGCAGTAAAACAACTGTCCAAATCCATTCCATCATCAAGATATTCAGCATTATATTACACAAATATGTTTAGGTTGTACGTTCATGTGAATATTTTTGCAATGATTTTGGGTATATCGTAGAGGAGGTAGTTTTAAATCACTGCAAAAACATTTGTGAAATTTCATTATGCTCAGATGAACCCCCTAAAATAAATAAATAAAAGAATGGAAGAAGAAAAAGAAGATAATTATAACTTTTACTATAAAAGTGTTAAGGATTTAATATTTATAAATTTAAAATAATATTTTATGCATTACGCTTAAAATGTAGCTGTGCACAGAGCATTTTAAAATTTAAACGAGACTTGTAATAAAATATCCAACTATGACATTGACGAAATTTATGCTAAAATTTAATGCTACGTGTCTTTCCTTTTATTTCAGATTTAAAGCATAAATTTGATATTTAAAGAATTACAGCTAAAATTTGATGCTACATATTATCTTTCTTCTCTCAAAATTTCGGCATATTTTGAAATGCACATATAAAATCTTACGTGGTAGTCAATTGTATACATTGAAAAGAGTAGCGGATTCTTATGAGACTTTCGTTGCAATAGCTCTGTATTTTTAAAAGACCAGCTATTTTTAAATGAAGCTATATTAATTCTTAAATATTTAAGGCTTCTAGAGACGCAGAGAAATGATTTAAAATTACTTAAGCTTCTGCGCAATCACAGAGATTTATAATACGAGCTTTAATTCCGAATTTAAAAACTGTTAACTTGCTTTACGTACACAATAGATAGGCAAAACTAAAAATTCTCAAAAAATTCAATTAATGATCTCTAGAGTCTGAATCCCGGAAGTTAAATACAGAGACATCTGGGGGCAGTAAATGCATTTTGTCACCAAACTTCTGTAAGCGCAGACTCAATGCGCAACAACTACTACATTTTGTAATGGTTATTTTTCAATTTCGCAGTAGAAATATTTTTTAAAAAATGCATTTTGCCATCGGCACAACCTATTCGCGATTTGTATTAAATGTTCACACATAAAAATATTAGATTAAAAATAGTTACCATTTTAATTAACAAAATTTAAGTTATAATACTTTAATTCTAAACTATAGTGTGAAATTTGGGCCTGTTTAAAAGAGCGATTAATTTCTTTATGTCCGGTCTTATTTCACTTAGTTTTGCCGTAAATTAGGATCCACTTTTAATTTCGCTCTGCGTTCGTTTTTTAAATATAATGTGGAAGAAAATCCTTGTTCACACAAAAGGCAATAAAAATTTAATTGTTTTACTTGAAAGGCCTTTAAATGCTTTTTTTTGGTTCGGCCAAAAGTTAACAAGTGTGTTATTTTTGAAATCTTCAGTTAGAGTTCGATCACAGGAAATTTCTATCAATTGTAATTTTTCTTCACGAGATAAAATTTCATGTACATTAAACAAAATGGATTTCTAATCCAATTTTCTTTTTCATAACCTTCGGAAAATACATGTTGAAATTATTTATGAATGAACAATAATTTTTAATTTCGGATGCTAATTCTTCTTTTATTTTCAAATTATTTTCAGTTGGAAACTTTCTAAAATTGGTAAAAATCTAAAATATTATTATCCAATTCTTTGATTATTAGCTCGAGTTTTTTTATCATTGCCTTTATTTTATCTCTAATGGTAGACAAATTAACACTTTATCCTTATAATCCTAAATTTAATTCATTTAACTTTCCCAAAATATCGGCTAAATATGTTAATGCGCCAACCATAATCCACTAAATAAACAATTCTGCAATTCAAATCTTGAATAGCAGAAAAAAATAAAAAAAAATTCTTTTCTTTTCTATATTATTAATGCCAGTAGATTGTCCTGGATCCATCACCTGTGAATCATCACTTTTATGCTTAGTCAAGCCTAGCCATTTTTCCATTTTGAAAAAATCTAGATTTGCTTTATTACTTTTTCACAAATATTTAATGCACAATATATATCGAGTTCTTCAAAAACAATTGACGATATTCTCAAATCGTGCAGAAAAGTAACGAATACAAAGCAACAAGATGACAAAATGCCAGCTGTCAAAGAAAGTAAACGACGTAAAAAATATTCTAATTGAAACAGAGCAATATGATCCCGGAAATGGTGGCGATGTAAAGTATGGACATACTAATAAATCAATAATCTCTAAAAGATTAATGAAATGCTATTACCTTTTTATAGGAACTTTCTTTTATTTCTTATTGAATACAACATCCATTTCTATTACTCTTTTTAAAAGCATCATTTATGACATTTTTTATGCCTGTGGCTAAAAGAATATTTGTGAGAATAAAAATTTATTGTTTTGCTAAAGCCTATGAGTGACTATGGAACTTGAACAAAGCTCAGATCGCATAAATTTGCGAGTGTTGAGAAAACTTAAACAAGATGTTGGGGGTATTTAATTTTGGAATTTAATAGTTATAAGTACTTTGTTTCTTTGCTTACCACAGGTTGAGAATAGCTCTCTACAGGTTATTTTTTGAAATTTTTATCTGTGATTGGATAAAAGATATCCGCATTGCGACTTATTACATAAGATGCCATGATGCAGATTAATTTTGAACTAAGGCACTTTAGGTTCATACATTATAAACACTTAGTAATTTTAGGACAGAAAGGGGAAGTAGCTGTATTAAAATGAAAAATTAAAATGGAATATTGTAAAATTAAGTTCTTTTTTATACTATAATCCTCAAAATAAATTCTTACCGGGAGATATTAAAGCAAATGAGTAAAAATAAAATAAATTATTAGATTTGTTACATAGACTAGTAGAAATTAATTATTAATAGAAATATACATCAGGTTGAAATATCAGAGCTAAGAAAGTTGCAGACAGAATGGAAAAAAATAATTTCGGGATTCAAACTCATAATTCTGCAACTGCTACTACTTATCTTTACCTCAACCCTACCATCACACAAGTACAGGTTGTTCAGATTTAACTTACATAGACGTCTAAGTTAATGATATTTAAAACTAAATTTTTTATCAATATTTACATGTGGTATCAGTTAAAAAAATTCATCATAGTTTGTTTTTAGCTTTTAGTGCATTTCCAACAACAACAACAAAAAAAAGGGGGGGGGGAATTTTAAAGCAGCGTTTTGTTTTAAGTTAGACTGCCTTCTGAAAGATATATTCAAAATAAAATATGTGCTTACAACTACGTGTAAGCAGAAAAAATGTATTTGTAAATAGAAAGATACAAATTTAACATACATTTTAATGAAATAGAGTATTCAAAGCCTATCAAATTTTATTTCTTAAGTACATTATTGACATTCTATCGGTTTCCAAGAAAAAAAATCTGCTAATGCCGTATTTCATTTGCTATAACATTTTGAGATAGTCAGAAATTAATTTCCTTTAAAAGCAAAGTGTATGCAGAGCTAATATTGAGAAGTAATTGTCAGGGAAAATTCTGCTAATACGTGGACTTATGTTATGTTTTTTATACCTGAATTTCTAAACACTGATCACTGCTTTATGCAAACTAACACTGTAGATGAAGTTATATTTAAAAATAAATAAATAAATAAATAAACAAATTCAGTCGATTGCTATCTTTGCCAATACACAGATTTCTCGTTATAGCGACATATGTCTGTATTTTTGAAATTCGGAACAAGCATTTTTTTACAAACTATTCTTTTCTTGAAGCCCATCGCCACTTCTTCCGCCGTTATGTTTTGTTGAAACTGTTTGATTCCTCTTTTATCATTTGACCTCAACGCTTCCGCAGAGTTGCGTCAGATGTTGAACATGGTTCAGTTCCATTGGGTCCGTCAACCGTCACCGCATCACAGAAGTCAAGTCATTTCTTTCTCTGACTAGAGATCCGCAAACGCAATGCGTTTGTGCCGCACTAATGGAAGCAGCGCTTCAGTCGTTTTTTGCTTTAATTACGTATCTTAGCTTTGAAGAAAACTGTAAAACTGTATTATTAATTTTTCATTATTTAACTATCCATTTCTTCTTTTAATTAATTCTCAGTTTATTTAAGTTTCTATTTTAAAAAAATTTTCATATCCATTGTTAAGTGCGTTTGGATTGTTAGCGCTACTGTATTTGTGGCAGTCTTATATTGGGGTGCGAGCGACGCCAGTCGACGTCCTGTTGTTTTCAGTAATAACCACCGGTTCGACCAGCGAACTTACTCACATTGCCCTTATCTCGAGTGCAAGGAATGTTCGAGTACTCATATAGAAGCTTTCCTGTTTTAGTTGTGTTAATAAAGTTGTGTTTTAGCAATGTGGAGTCATGTCTTCTAAGGATATTCACCGCACCATATCCTTGACATGTAGAATGGCTACCCGTCTACACGCAAGAAGCTTCATATTGGTTGTTTCAAGACTTTGGTTTTTTTCGTTACAACAGTGGAAAAAATAGCAGCCCTAAAGATACTAATTTACAATCCTATTGACCCGGCACTGTGATTTGCTACGTGCTAATCAACTTTTGCTTTAGCCGCACCTAAGCCTGTTACAGATCCGAAAACGAAATTTAACCATTGCGTCGCTCATTTGCTGCTGGAGATTGCTTCTTTGGTTCGAGATATCCTACTTCGAGAACGCAAAGATTCTTCTTACGAAGACCTGAAAGCTGTCATTACTGATCGATGTGCGTAGAGCAGTACCAAGGAAATCCGGTAATTACTCGCCGGGGAGCTGCCTGGAGATAGAAAACAATCCGAATTGCTTCGTGTCATGAAAACGCGTTCTGAAAAACACGATATATCCGACTTATTGTTACTGGCGTTGTTTATTCAGCAAATGCAGTCGAATGTTCAATCTATCCTCGACTCGGTTGAGCTACTCAATTCTTCGAAAACTGCGAACATTGCCAATCGAATATTGGAAGTTACACCCGCTTAGGTAAGCGCAGTTTCTTCACTTGTATCAGTCTATGTGACTAATAATTCTAAATTGAATGCCCTACTGGGTGAAGTCTGAAAATTGCGTGGTGGGGTGTTGTCTCTACGACGATCACGCAGTGCTTCCAAAAGCTGCTTTAACAGAAAGCGAAGCTAGAGCTAGAGCTACTTTGGATTTTTCCTATTGCTGGTACCATCGCGAATTTAATGAGAAAGCGAAAAAGTGTCTTCGTCCATGTACGTTTCAGGGAAACGAACAAGGAAAGTGTAATGGCAACTTGCGCTTTATCCTCTGAGTCTCGTAACCTTTTCATTGGAGACAGAAAGTCAAATAAAACCTTTTTGTGCGACACTGGCTCAAATGCCAGTCTCATCTCAGCAACCAAAAACGAAACGCGTCAGACACCTATTAGGACGTTTTCTGCTGCTAATGGTACTCCAATTCCAGTTTACGGACAAAAAGCTTTAAGTCTTAACCTCGAATTTCGTCGTAATTTTAATTTTGTTTTATGTGTATGTAAAGTGTCAACAAATTTTATGAGATCTGGTTTTTTGGATTATTTTGATTTACTTTCTGGTTTAAGGAACATAAAGCTTATTGATTTAAAAATTCATTTAAAAATTAATTGTATTGTAATTAACACACATTAGTGTTCTATCAAAGCAATTACTGCAGATAGTGTATATGATAAATTACTGTCTAACTATCCTTTACTGTCGAAGCTTCCTGATCTTAATGAGACTACTAAGCATAATACTATGCATTTCATTGAAACTGTAGGTCCTCCTGTTTCATGTAAATCTAGGAGATTAGCTCCAGATAGATTAAAAATTGCTAAGAATGAAACGTATAAAATGATCAGTTTAGGCCCTATGCAACCCTTCAAAAGTAATTACTCCCCTCCTCTTCATATGGTATCAAAGAAAGGGACAAACGAATAGCGACCTGTGGGAGATTTTTGGAGGCTAAACGCTCAGACAGTTAGGGATAAGTATCCTTTTCCCAAAGTTTGTGATTTTGCAGTAGAGTTACATGGAGCAAGTTATTTTCTCGATTAGATTTGGTAAACCCTATCATCAAATTCCAGTTAATCCTTTTGACATTCATAAAACGGCTATTGCCAAAGAATATTTTCGGACTTTTTGAGAGCACAAGAATGCAATTTGGGCTATGCAGCGGTTTATTGATGAAGTAACTCGTGAGCTGCCAGGAGTATTTGCTTTTGTTGACGATATATTGATTGCATCAAAGGACAAAACGGAGCGTGTGATACAGTTGAAGACTCTTTTTGAAAAATTAAGTAATTATGGGTTAAGAATTAATGTAGCTAAATGCAGTTTTGGTGTAACATCTTTGGAGTTTTTAGGCTTTTCACGTATTTGAACAGGATTTAAAACCTTTACCCGAAAGAGTGGAAATCATTCAAAATTTTCCTAAACCAAACTCTTTAACTCAGTTAAGAAAATTTCTTGGCATTTTTAACTTTTACAGACGTTTCGTCCCAAGAGCTTCGCATACTTTAGCTCCCTTGAATAGGTTATTGGAAGGCCGCACTAGTAAAACGAAACCTTCACAACCAAGCAAAACGAAAGAATGCCCTCTCGAATGGAACGACGAGGCTGAGAAAGCAATCGCCAATGCAAAAGAGACAACCATTCTCAGACACCCGGTTTCTGGTGCTACCTGGAAATTTGTACTGATGCATCGGACGTTGCGGTTGGTAGCTCATTAATACAATTGCATCATTCAGTTTGCGAACCCATTGCGTTTTTATCCGTTAAACTTAGCAAAAGTCAAAGGAAATAATCAACTTATGATCGAGAACTTTTGGCTATCTATTTGTCGATTAGAAAATTTCGGCACATGCTTGAAGGTACGGCCTTTACAATCTACACAGATCAAAAGCCCTTAATAAATGCTTTTCAGCAAAGCCCGAAAATGTTCTGCACGGCAACTTCGTCATCTTGATTTTATTGGCCAATTTTCCACTGATATACGGTATATCAAAAATCGTGACAATATCGTTGATGATGCCTTATCCAGGGTAGAAACAGATGCAGTATCTAATAATGAACACTTTGATTATAAAAATTATCCAAAGCACAAGTTCCGAATACCGAAATTCAAAATTCTGTATCTCAATCTTCACATGTTTTAAAACTAGAAGAACATTATTTTTCTTTAGAAGGTGTTTCTCTTTACTGCAATATAGACACAGGTACACCTCATCTTGTCATTCCTGAATCTTTTAGCTCTAACATTTTTCAACACTGTCTTTCTTCTGCCGGTATTTCAGTCTCAACAAAACTAATGACTAAGCGATATTTTTGGCCTAATATGAAGAAATTTATGAAAACTGCATTTCAATCTTGCCTACAGTGCCAACGTTCTAAAATTTATAGACATTTAAAATCACCTTTGGGTACTTTTTCCTTGCATGATGCAAGATTTGTTCATATCCATGTTGATTTCATAGGTCCTCTTCCACTGTCTGAAGGTAACCATTATTGCATAACAATTATTGAACGCGTTCCCAAATGGCCAGAAGTTATACCTACTACCGACATGTCAGCTCAGACTACTTGTAAAGTGTTAGTATATAACTGAATAGCTAGATTTGGCTGCTCTGTATCAATCACAACTGATCAAGGCCGAAATTTTGAATCGTACTTATTTAAGAATTTAATGAAGGTTTTGGGTACACACCTCATTAGAACTACTGTTTATCATCCTCAGTCCAATGGACCGATGAGATTTCCTAGGCAGCTTAACATTTCAAAAATGGCTCATAACAATCCAAAATGGACCGAAATTCAGCCTATAGTTCTGTTGGGTATCATTGCTATTAAGGAAGATATAAACGATACTTGTGCCGAACTTGCTTATGGTACCCCACTTAGATTACCCTCAGATATGCTGAATAAAACTGATCACTGTCATATAATTGAATGCTTTTTTTCTTGGCGTCTGCTGCAAAAGTTACCGTATATAAATACTTAGATTAATTTCTTTTACATACGTTTGGGAGTTGATTAAAATTCTTATTTTATTAACTTTTCAGTACACAATGCTTGTTTACAATATTTTTACTATTAATTTTTGAAATTATGTTTATCTCCTCTACCTAAGCAGAAGCTTTTAGCATGGAAAAAAGAAAAAATACTAACATACATGCTAAATAAATAAATAAAAGTTGTCTTTTGCACTTAATATTGAATTTTTTTATAGAAGTTTCACGAGAAAAAAGTATAAAGAATGACATTTTGTAATTTTATAGATACAATGAGATAGTTATTCCAGTCATGAACAGATATTCATGTTTTAACTTTTATTTTAAAGAATGTATTACTTCTGAAAATATTTCGTTTTATAAGTAATGAAGTAGCATTTAAAATAAAATGTATTATAGAACAAATGCAGTCAATACTCTCTGCGACAAACTCTCGTGATTCTATATAATTTTGATTTTCTGTGGAAGTAATCGTTTCATAGAGCTAATGTTAATATATGTTTTAGAAAAACAGGCCATTTAAAGAAGTAGCTGCATCGAATGGATTTAAACTGAAGTAAATTCGGCGGCACAACAGCTCTTAGAGAGGCATGGCCGACAGTTCCTTGATATCTGCTTTCTAAACCGTGGGCTGCGCAATGCTGGTGCATCTTTGCCTGGACAAGTGGTCAGCCAGTCGCAGGACCCCCGGTGTTTAGTCTCCAAGCGAACTTAGTACTCATTTTATCGACCCCCTTAAGGGATGAAAGGCTGAGTCAACCTTGCCCAGCTCGAGGATCGAACCCCAGACCTGTGGTGCTGCTGCGCAGTGCGCTATCCACTGCGATCGAATGGATTTACTCCAATCATATTCCACTGCACTGTGAAGATATCTTATGAAGTCTCATTGAAAAATGAATTTTTTTACTTTTTTTGATTTGTATGCTGATAAAATTTTTCTTTATTACAATAAATCGATTAGTACTACATTTAAAATGAAATCTATTACTTAACATATCAGCATTACTTACTTCATTAATCTACTATTGCTTACAAGGAAAAAAAAACCAACGAAAGTGCGATTTTTATTTTACAGTTATTTAATGAAAATTGAATTAAATAGCTCTTTATTATTCTGTCCATTTTCTTGGTCTGTTATTCTCATTTCTTTCTTTTTATAAACATCTGAGCTATTTATGAGTACGGATGATGAAGGTACAAAGTCAATACAGCAGATTTCGTTTTCATCCAGTAACATCTTTGCAGAGTCTCACGTTCTTTGGAAGCATAAATGCCATAGAAGTCAACTTGAGACTCAAGCTGAAGATGAGCGAATGATTGCTATGTTCAGTAAAAGACAAAGAAAGTAAAACGGTGCAAAAGACCCTTTTATTAAACTCAGAAAATTTAACGGAAGGGATTTGTTGTGCTTATAAATCAGCCAGCATTTATGACGTAACTCGAAAAGTAAAGAATTCAATTTTAAACTAAACTAAGTGGCAAGTTAGCCATAGGCTAGACAGATTGAAAACGCTCATGTTAGCTCAAACCTAAGCCGGCATGACTAGCTCTAATATCAAGAATGAGGCAATTTCGCAGACAGACAGCTATCGATGAGTTTCAATTAGTAATGTGGCCTTCAGCATGTGGAACACGCTCTGATTAGACAATCTGGAATCTTCCTTTCAATACAATCTATTTCTACATCATTAGAATGTGCGCGAACTATAATTTCCATTCTGGTAGGAAAACGGAAAACGAGAATGAAAGTAAAGGTATTGAACAAAAAGTGAATGGTTAGATAAAAGTAAATAAAAAATAAATAAGTCCTTTATTCAAAATATGAGATTTAGAAGATGCAAACACATTCTCTTTCGAAGTTTGATTTTGATTGCAGTAACTCATGAAAATAGCTTTTTTACAGCTGCATTGTATACCTGAGAGTTTTAAAGCAAAGGTTCTGTCTTTTAAAACGATATTGCCAGTAACATCTTTAATTTTAAAATCTCGGCTCCAAAATAATGAACCGTCATTTGGAATTCTAGAAGCAAAAATATCATTTCAGTCAACGTTGAGTAGTTGTCTCCACTGACTTTCAATTACAGCTAATTGAGATTGATTTCAAATTCCTAGGGAATATCAGAAAAGAAAGAAGGAGTTTGAATGAAGTACTTACTGGATGGAATGTTCTCAGTTGTTTTTAATACTGGGTAATTTGGAAGAACGTGCTCAAGAAGTTCCCTGTATTCCCTCTTTAAGAATTCGTGACAGCTTTCATAAATAATATTTTAGATTTCGATGAAATTTTATTAGCTTTGTTCGCCACATGAGATAAAAAAGAATAATAAAAGTCAACATTTCCTGTAGATAAATATATAGACGCACAGGTCAAATTTATTTGTTCATGGTAAGTTATCCTTCGAAGCGTAGGAAGTATAAAATCTTCAAGTAGTCTGAGGAATTTACAGAAATTAGCACAGTTACTTTGAAAAACGTAGTTTGACTCTTTCAAAGTCTGATAAAACGGTAGTTAAGAATGTCAGATACAAAATATCTGTATATTGTTATATCCGTGTAGATTTTGTGGATTTTTCTAGCAAGATGTTTTTCACATGTTGATGAAGCAATGTGCAAATGAAGTTTTAACGAGTTCCACTTATAAGAATTTTTTTGATACGCTTGCCATCGGATTACAGAGGGAGTCATCAACTGGATTGTATCCTTTCTATCATTTATTTTCTTATATAAACCCATGTAAGATTCCTTGCTTAAGGAGACCGGTGAAATCCTGTCTTATACGCTTCTCTAATCATATAGTATAGATTAGACGTTAAGTCTTCGAAGGCATGTGAACTAGCCAAGTGCAGAGAGTGGCAGATGCATTTTTTTAATAACAAGTTATTGATATCTTCCTTTATTAATATAAAAAGTGAGTGATTTACTCCACATGCATTAGATACTCCAGAAGTCCCAAGGAGTTTCTTAAACTAATATAATTTTTCTGGAGAAAACCTTGTGCATGCACATATAATGCATTAGAAGTAGTCTCTACAAACTTAAAAATGTCCTAAAAATTGTGTTGCTAATTTATTTTCTTCTGCATTAAAATAACATGCAGATAAGCGTAGATCTTTTAACATGAAGCATCTACAGCGTCATGCAATATTAAAGAAAATGAGGATTTATTAATTTCAGTTACTTGTTCTTTGAGCAATTCAGTTAAAAGGGATTTCTTTATCAACGTATATCGCATTTTGTCCTACTATCAATCGCATTTTGTCCTGTGTAAACGCAAAGTGTCACATGACAAATTATTTGATGGCAAGTTCTTTCTTAAAAATTTCACTCAAATGGTCGATTGACCGTATGTATGCATGACAAGCAACAAATACAGGAAGTTTCCATTGAAACTCATTAATGCTGTTCACATTTTGAAATGCAGTTTTTAAACTACTCTGAGATAGGATTTTTTGAGAGCTTTGCTTATTCTTCAAAGAAATAGAGTGCTTCATTGAAGCAGCTTCGTGAGCCCTCATTCATATTTATACAGCTTGCGAAAAATTTTAGTTTTGCTTTTTTCTATAGAGTTTGTTCTTAGGTAACATAAACTGGATTAAAATTCTAGAAAGACCTATGTGAATTTTCACTATGCCTTCTAAGTACAGAGAAAGAGACAGAGAAAGGGTTTAAAGGACCCTTCTATTAACTCAAAGGTTAAGAGTTGGTATCAACTGATGCTTACAGAACACTTATGGCTTAACTCAAAGATAATAGATTAACTAAAACTAAGAAAGTAAAGCCTAACGGCTGCAAAAGTGAAATAATGCGCAAGCTGGTACTGATCGGGTGGGGTAACAAGCTCGGAGTAACAAGCCTAATGGTGAAAATAAGTCAACGGCCCAGAAATCTGTTCGTCAGAGAATCAACTTAGCAACGTCGCCTTCAAGCAGAATACGCTCTGATTCTACCCTCTAAAACCTTCCACCTTCCTTTAAATAGTCTTTTCTTTCTACTTCATTTGAATATCACTCGAGCAAGCAATTCACATTCTGGCAGAAAAAAGAAAAGAGGGCGACAGAAAAGTAAACGTAAAACAACTAATTAGAAACTTAAACGTGACCTCTAAACTTCCATTCTTTCTAGTCAGTTGTCGAACATGGGTATTTTAAGTCAAGCATTTTCAAAGGTGCCTTTTTTCACATCTCATAATTTACACCTTAGTTAATACGGCAGTTGTAATCAGATAAATTTTGCATGCCTACTGAGAGATCGGCAAAAGATTAGACAAAGCAATCACTCAAACATGTGAAAACACGAGAGACTAGCACTGAAAACTGTTTGCATCTGTTCTATGATCTCAGGATTTCCAGATGCTAAGTTATTTAAGCCTAAATATTTTTTACTGTAAATTAATTTTAATGAACAAATTATTTTAAACATAAAAGCGTTTTACAATGAAAACATTTTTAAGTTTCAGAAAGTAACACCATAAAATGATGCACTAGCAAAAAAATTTGCAAAATTTGCATACCCATAAATTTTAGTAGCACAGGCTTGTCAAAAGTAGCAAACTTAAAAAAAAGTGGCGCAATCTGGCAACACTGGTCTAAGGGAAGGGAAGCCTTTTATGGAGGACTAAAGAAACTATAGAAAATTTTCTTAGAAAACCTGGCTCGTATTCACTTTACTCGGCTTACTGCCGATTCATTATTTTGGGTTTCATCCTTTGTTCAAATTCGTATGGATTCGTCCGCTGCCATCCCCTACCGATTCCCTCTTTCCCGTTTCATCCGCCCCTCCAGCAGCCACTTTTTAAGACAGCGAGCACTAGCATTTATCAATCAAAGCAGTTTATGCGAGCTGGGTCTTGTCGTTTTCCCCTGGCTTAGCTCCTGATTCCTAATCTATATTTAACTATTTTCTGTCGATAAATTATCCTGAGCAGAATAATGAATTTTTTGCATGTACAGTATCCTTATAATATCTGAATCCGAAATTATTTTGTTAAGACATAATGCCAGTTTTTAATTTCATTTTCTTCCAAAGCACTTGAACTACGGTTCCAGTCATAAAACTCTATTTCTCTGAAAGAAACAACAAATTCTCTTTAAACGCAACCAGTCACGATATTACAGAAGTAGGTGTTCTGTGGGGATGATCCTACGAGCTACCAATGTTTTCGAGTATTTGCTAAAATGTAGTCTCAATTCTTAAATGTACTGATAACTTTCGGAAGTTTTATATGAAAAGCAAAAAGGTTAACATTTTTCTTGACAAGACCACTTTTAAAGGAGGTCGAATAAGTAGGTGATCATGAAAAAAAAATTATTTTCCCAGCAGGTAACGTAGTTAATTTAATCTTGTGTCAGTTAAATGAATGACTGATTTTCAAAATAAGTTTTTTTCTAAGAAAGATTTAAATCTTTCTTAGAAAAAACATACATACATCTGAATACATCTGAAACTTTTCTTTCATAGTCAGCTATTATAAAAGTTTAGCTGTTCTATAAGTTTTTTATTGTATATAACTAATACACACTGACGAACGAAAACACTATAACCATCCCCACATTCTTCAATGAACTAGTCTGGATGACGTGGAGGGCACGCGATCCAAGTTCCAAGTTCCTCTTTAAGCCGCGATTAGCACGCAGTAGTTACGTGCTGTGTTCCGGCTGTCTTGATATAGATGCTACTAAGAGCGCTGCAGGTGGGGAAATGCTTGAGCTGGGCGGTGCAGGAAGCTGAGATGTAGAAAGGGGTGTGACCAAAGTCACGTGAGCTCTGAGATGACATCTGATTGGTGTTGAAGTATTCGTCAAAAGTAACATATATAGAATACAAGAAAAATATAAAATAAAGTGCAGAATAAATAGTTGAAAAACAATATGCTAGGTTAAATAAAGATTATATACATATGTACATAGTATCAAGAAAGCTTGATTGCATGAAAATACATCTGTATAGCTGTGTGCACAGGTCACGTGGGACGCCACCATCCCAAGTGCTGGCTCTGATGAATGGTGTTTCGTTTGGAACTTAGAGTTCCAATAGTCGCTAAATGAAA
>KK113534.1:371081-384528 GCA_000611955.2 Stegodyphus mimosarum | reverse complement strand
GCCAAGCCTAAATCTCAATCTTCAGCACACCTCACCAACCTATCAACAGATGGCGCCAAAAGACCAGAAGCTTAAGCCTAAACCCAGAAATCCAGCCCAACTTCAGCATCGCTCAATAGATGGAGCCACCTATGTCAACAAACTCTCACAAATTTTCAGCTTTTAATTCTTTTCTGGACAGTTAGGAGCTGTCCTAGCACTTTTAGTGCTACTTATGGACTTCCCATTGCTCTAATTATGCCATTCGACACCGACGCCAGTGCTTATCTACTACTGCCTCTATATTTCACACAAGGAGTGTGAAAATCCTTTCGGATGACGAACTCTACCAGGTAAACCTTTTCAGGTTACGACAACTATATACTAGTAAAGGCCTTTTTAAGGCCAAATACTAGTCAATAGGAACAGGATTTGGATAAGGAATCTTTTCTACACTTATTTTGGCGAAAAATGGGAAAAGCTGCTCATCTAAGCAAATCTGATAATGAGCAGATTGTAACGGCCCGAAGACTCGGAACGAGTTTTCCGAAACTGTACGACTGGTAGATTTTCACCATCTGCCGTTGTTAGTATTTATGCAAAGTAGATAAATGATGGTGAAACCACGCAAAGATGTTGGACGTCCGCGCGTCATCAAAGAAAAAAGACATCGGAGATTGTCCCACTTGGTACAGCAAAACTGGCGCCAAACAGTTGCTCAGCTGACAGCCCAATACAACGCAGGTCCGAGTGCAAGTGTTTCGCAAAGCACAGTTCAGCCGACAGTGTCGGATATGGGACTGCAGCAGATGTCCCACTCGTACTGTTGACAAACCAACATTGTCAACTACGCGTACGGTGGGCCCGGAACATCTAAATTGGAGTACGCATAAGTGGAAGACAGTTAGCTACCTGTTCGGATGAATTACGATTGCTCATTCATCACGTCGATGGTCGTGTCAAGGTACGTCGTCTTCCAGGGGAACAGCCCCCCCGTCCAACAAGTCATACACACAGGCTGGTGGTGGCGGTATTATGCTTTGGGGGACTTTATCATGGGCGGCTGTGGGACACACAGACAATGAAAGCTACGGACTACCTGAACATAAGAGCTGATCAGTTGCCCCTTACATGGCGTCTGTCTTTCCATAGAAATGGAATCTTCTAGCAGGGCAACTTCCCTTGTCACAAGCCTTGAATTGGTTTGGAGTGGTTCAAGGAGCATAAGGACGAATTCCAATTAAAATCCTGGCCACCTAACTCACCAGATCTTAACCCGATAGAACACATTTGGGATGTCATGGAGAGGTTGCTCAGAACTCAAACACCACCATCTCGGAATATCTCGACTTTGTGTGCCCGCTGCTTAGATATTTGGTACAATCTGTCTCCAGTCATGTACCAGGAACTTGTGGAAACCATGCTAAACGAGTTGCAGCCGTTTTGCAAGCTAAAAGTCGCGCAATATGTTATTGAATAGGTGGTCAAAATGTTTTGGCTGTTCAGTGTATGTCCATGCGTTGAACTAAGCACATAAGACGCGCATAATAAAATGAAAATTAAAAAAGGTTAATTATAATTTTTGTATTAGTACTTACAATGCTATTTTATTTATAAAAATTGGAATTTCAATTGCAAAAAAAATGTGCTTATCTTTGTCTTCATTTATAAATTCCTTTGTTTTTTTTGAACAGATCAAAACGTATGTATTTTATATTAAATGAATAATGCAAAGTTATTGATTATTACATGAAACAATTTGAAGCTTAAAATCAAATAAGTGCGCAAAAGATACCAAATTTTATTACACTGAAATAGAATAAAATTCTTAGCACTTATTATTATTATTATTTAATATAAATATAAATACATTTTATACCAGCTCACCTTTGTCAACGCTACTGACATCTATGTGTGACTTAGAGAATTAACTTGGGCACATTGGAAAACTAGATTATTTATAGTTGAATGAAAACTGTGATAACTGCCTCTTCCAACAAGACAGTTATTAGAAATTTCAGTCAGGAAACTTGATTTAAGTCGGTTGTTGAACATCTGTTTCTAACCTGGCATTTTAGCTTTACTAGCGACTACGCTTTGATAGCAGTCAAATTTTACTTTAATATTCATAATAAACATATCCATTAAAATGAATGTCAAATCTAACTTTATGAACACTCAAGTTGAACCTGGCTATCAGATCTTATCAATGCATACAACTTCAAGGAAACTTTTTTTTTCTGTTATCTATTTTTACTGTTTTCAGACAATTTCAGAACGCAGTTAACAATAAATAAACCCTTGTTGAGCGCGGAGATTACTAATTATTACATTGCGTGCACAGCAAAATCGCATTCCGCAAAGTTCTAAGAAAAAACAAGTTAGGTGTAATTCAGATTAAGGAAGTATGTACAATTCGTTCATCCTAAATATTGCTGTAATTCAAAAAGGAAAATGAAACAAAAGTTAATTGAAAGGATTACAACTTAATAAGTAGATACATCATACCACATTTTTTTAAATGGCTGGTGATTTTCCTTTCAAACAATGTTTGACGCAACTTACTGACCGTTTCTCAGTAAGGGGTGCAAAGCTTTTGAATACCTCTCATGAAATGTCCTCTTCCTTCTTTTTTGTGCCGATCTCCATTACAAAATCAGACAGTTCCTGTGCCTTTTTAACAATTCGTTTAACTTCTTGTACGTTAAACTTTGCTAATCTTCTTCACTGTCGGCTGGTATCGTAAGATCATCCAATTCTTCACTTGTCATTTCACGATCGTCATTCTCGACTAATTCTTTAATTTCTCCTTCTTCCATATCTGAAAATTCTTTATTGGCTATTGCTTTTGTAGTTTGTACTATTTCTTTGCCTTCATTTCCAGTCTATGAAAGTCCTTTAAAATTGTTGCCAATTTCTGGCCAACGTTGATGCCATAAACCTTGTTGCTGATGAATTCACTTGTTCTCATGCGAGTTCAATCATTTCTATGCAGTGTCTTATGTTGAATTGCTTCCTGAATGTCACTAGTTTGCCGTGCTTTCCTCCGTGTTAGTATTTTATTAGTAAAGATGTAAACATACCTGACTTAATAGGCTTTGAATGTTTTTGTGATTTCTATCTACTGGTTGGATTAAGGAAGTCATCTACGGTAGAAGGAGCCGCGTCTAATTGAAATTCTTGAGTTAGACAAATTAAATGAAGAGAATAAAATAACGAGTATACAGACAATTACGCTCCGCAAGTTTGAGTTCAACAAGAGTTTGCTATATTACAAGTAATAATCCATAGCAATTTGTCTGCAATAGACTTTTGCCATTTCATTGATTTAGATGCATCTGTTTCTACAATTAATCAGCACTTTGTAGAGTCATTAGGATATTTTTTTGGAGGCAGAAGAATGAAAAAATGAGCAACGTCTTCACCGGGAATCGAACCACGAGCCTCTCGGTTACCCGTCGAGCACGCTGACCATTACACCCGAAAGGCATGCGAAGAAGGCGGGAGAAATACCTTATAACTTAATTGGTATAGAATTTAAGAATATTGTGGAATCATTAAGTAAAAACTGATCTCATGATATATAATGTAGTCGAATGCAGTTGAATGAGAAATCAAAGAAACAAAAGCAAGGATTTACTTTGTTTTAAACAATTCAGTAAAAGAAAGATATGATAAATTGAATAAAATAAGAGACTTAAAAAAGGAACTCCATTTCAAGTTCTACAGAACCTATAAAAATAAATTTCTTCTTTGCTGCTTGTTTTAGATTTCTGTCAAAGATTACTGATGCTTTGAAATCATACTAAAACTAGAAGTAAAAGCATGGTTTCATAAAAATAATGAAGCTCATTAATATTTTCAATAACACTGTTAAGGAAATGATTGCTCACTCTACAAACAGAACTTTAAAAACTGACTAATCTCTCGATGTTACTCATTAAATGCTAAAAATTTATTGGGATGATTTTCATAAGCCTATTTAATTACAAGGCATAGGAAATTTATCACGTAATTCTCTCTGTCTCAATAAATGTCTTCGAAAACGGGTGAAAATGAGAAGATTCTGTCAGTAGGGTTACTAATGATGGGAAAGGGCATAGCAGAGGACGAACTGTCAAGATTTTGACCCCGAGATATAAAGGAAAAGAGGAATCGGAAAAATCCTACATTACAAAAAAAAAAAAAAAACCAAGAAATTAGAATATTTCATGCGCCTAAATCAGGCTTAAACTATCAGTGTTAAGCTGCTGCTTTATCCCCTGGGCCAGTGGTGGGTAACAATGGTTTGAAAGATTTAGTGATCGGCAGTAGATTATTCACTTTCATCTGATCTGGAAAACTAGTACTGAATTTGAAACTTTTCTTGATGATATTTAAATTTTTTATTGTATGCAAAAGCTGTTAATAAACCTTAAACCTTAAAAATGAATGGAAGAAAACCTTAAAAATGAACTAAATACAGCTATGAGAAAATATTATTATTGTGGAAGGAGGATGCATGGCTTGGAAAAACGTTTTGCAAAGCTTTCGAAAAACGAAGAGAAGATATCTGCAGTGATGACATATCACAGTGTTTTATCCAAGACTGAAACATAACAGTTATTTATCAACTTTAATCTTACTGAAAATTATCATTCTGCCACATAGGATAAACCGTAAATATATGAGGCATCAGACAAGGTTGGTACGGATTGCAAAATTATGTTTTCAAGGTTTTTATTATTTTTCTAAATATTAAAATTTTCAGTTTCTTATCGACTTTTCTTCACAGAAAGTTATTAGCATAGAAGAAGAAAAGAAAAACTTAAATCATGCTGAACCAGAGCTATTGTTGTTGTTTTCATCTAATCATTAACTTAACCGCTGATATAAGTTGCTATAGTTTATTTACTGTAACTGAATGAATTTGAAGACTTAACATTGTGGTAAATGGAATTCAAGTTTGATTTCCAAGAAATTTTAGCTGAGAGTTCTTAAAAATAAACTATCTCTACCTCTAGAGTTGCATAGTAGGTACATCGTAAAGATTTGATAGCTTTGTGAATTGAATAGTTAACACTATAAATAGTTAAGTTTTTTATATGACGCAAGCTGCAGACAATTAATTATTCTGTTGAGTAATAATTTTCAAATTAGCTTCAGTTTAGTTTGCATTATTTTCTTTAAGCTCAGGTGTGTTTAAATAAAAATTTCAGATTGTGATTTTAATTTTTTAACCTTTATTTATTAGTTAAGCTCAGAGTATGAGGATTTAAGCATCTGCCCACTGATAACTCAAGGTAAAGCTGATTAGTATTTAAAAGCAGTAAGACTGTGGTTGAAGTCAGACCTTTAAGTTAAAGTTGATTTATGTTCTTTTATGAAAGAAAATCTGAAGTAAACGAGTGAATAACGAAAAGGTTTCGCTTAAAAAAGACTGAGAAAATGTATTATTTGCTAGAAATAACACCATTGTATAAATCTGCAGTCTATATTCAATTTACAGGAAATCTGCAGCCTAAGGACATTGACTGGAAAACAAATCTGAAATGCTATTCTATCCAGCTATAAATTCCCAAACTAAGGAGAAAAATAAAAGAGTACTATGCTTTTGTTCTAGCGCTCACTGGAGACTTTTCTCAACTATCTGAAAATCCTTTCCCAACCACCGTATGTAAAAGAACTCGGGAGTAACCTTTATGCAAAAATTGAAGAAAATGCGGTGGTAATCGACCGGCGGTTCTAGCATATCGACCCTGTCTATTCTTCAGTACTTTTTTTTTTTTTTTGTCTTTTTTCAATCTCAAGAAGATCTAAGGAAGGACAAAAAAGTGCCAGTGAGAGAGAATTCCTTGGTTGAAGAAATGATCGATAGATGGCAGCAGTAACCACCATTCGCTATTACATTTGCTTAAGGGAGGGGGCGGGATTTGGAAAGAGGGGACTCTGGAGGAGAAGCGGAAAATCGGTTTCGGAGGCGCTTAAGGCTCCGGGCGCGCCCACTGGAGCGTAGCCCTACCCAGCAGCAGCCCTACTCCCTTGATAGCCTAATCCTGCAGCGGTCAAGTAAAGTGATCGGTGTCTCACACTAATGATCTGGCCGAGAAGCAAACAGTTTGCGCGGAACGAATTCGTTTAAGAGTAGTAGACCCTACCGAGGATTAGGCGCTTAGCTACCGCGAAGCTGTGCCTTTCATCCGGAAGGCAGAGAGATAATGCCTGCCCTCAGAGACACCTGGTGGAGGGGCTGAATCCCTCGATTGGGAGCATTTTTCACATACTTCGCGCTGGCCTAATCGCGATTTTTCTTTCCGCGTGGAGAATTCGGCACTAAATAAATGAAAGCGGTAATTCATTTCATCTGTTTAGGTGGGAGGGGGCTAGATAGGACAATAGTACTATTTCAAAAGGACCAAATCCGCCAGACTAAAGAAAAGGGACCATCTTATTAATATTTAAATTATTTCATCCGTGCCCATTTTCCCCCTTTTCTGTATTAAATGGAGATGGAAAACCCGTTATGAAATTAATCCCTTCATATTATCACAGATGAAAAGTGGTTTTATGTCTGTAGACTAATTAGAGTGTTTTAGTTCTTTTATTTTAGTAGACTGCGTCTGAGGTGGTGCTATCCTTGTGTTAAAAAAATTTCACTTTTTCTAGAAAATCTTTTCATTTCTATTTTAAGGGTATTAAACAAGACAATTCTTTTTTTTTCCTTGGCTCCAGATTATTAACGAAGCATAAAGTTTCTTTTTATTAATTTTTAGTTTAATGAAATGGTTAAAATTAAAAGTGCTTTTAATTTCCTGCTTATTTTGTTGATGGTTAGGAATGTTAGTAAATGCCGCTGATCAAGAGAACTGCAAGGTTAAGTTAATTGATTAAGGAAAAGTAATTAGAGGGTTCTCTGTGTGGGAGACGATGTCTTCGGATAGGTCTTTCTAAGGAAAGCTGGCTCATATTCACGTCACACATTGGGGAAAATCACGAAAACTCTCATGTTCCCAGCTTATTCAACGGGATTTGAATCCTGGTCGAACTAATAGTGTTTAGTTACGTTAGCGCCTTGCGCTTGTGGGCGAAAAACTGGAAGCAAAAATTCTCTAATAACATGTCAATAGCAGAGCTTCGCCTGAAACGTATAAGTACAAGACAGAGAGGAGAAAGGGGGAAAACAATAGGCCGAAAGTGATCAGGCAGTCATCAGAAAAAGGGGGATTCCTTATTTCATCTTCTCGCTTTTCATCCTGTGGTCAAAATCGTCTCGTTTGAGCAGCTGTTATACCCATCCACCTCATTCGTATTCCCTACTGGCAAAATATTTCCCGTTTCGTCCGCTGCTCTCTCTCCCCCTTCCCCTCATCATACCCCTACTGATGAAAGGCTGAATTTTCTCCGATTCATCCCCTTTCCAAAATGTAATTGTTCAGGAGGTCATTTGTTGTGATAGGGAACATTACATGATAAATACCAATTATCCTTTTACCCTTAATAATCAAAATATCAACTGCTTCGAAGTAATTTCAGGATTTCAGTAATTTCACAGCGTGAAATGCAGCATACGTTTTTTGGTTCATGATGCAATATAGTGTAGTAAATATGAATCATGTTATCATGTTACTGCAGTTTTTAAGCAGCAGATATATATATATATATATAGCAGATATATATATATACACTTATATTAGTCATAAAATGCACAGTTCGTCATTTTTAGATTCTAATTATATATAACAGTACATAAATTCATCATTTATTAATTGTGCTATGTATAACAACAGATAAATTATTATTATTGTTTCAAATTTTAATTTTTATTTGTCTCGCATTTGTTGTATATTTTTGTTGAATGCTCATGGACATATATAAGTTATAGATAATGAAAAATACACAAAAAAACAATTAAGCTTTTCTAATAGCTGATTGTGAAAGAAATAGAAATATTACAATTATATTGCTCTTAAATCTTTATAATAAAGAGCCGTTTTTTAATTGACATTAGATTAAATTAATTTCATTATTTGATAGAAATTAATTAAAGTGAATCCCGTATTGGCAAACTCTCTAAGTGGTCGGTTTTTGAAAAAGACATGTTTTTGAGAATTTAAAAAAAAAAAAAAAAATCTTTTGAGAATAAAAAAAAAAAAAAAAAAAGTAGTGAACACCACCACATTCATAGAGCTCCAAAGTACTCTACAGCCATGAATGATCACGTTTGAAGAAGGCTCACTGTACTTTTAATAAAGAATGTACATTAATTTTAACTATACAATTGTTCCATTTTTTTATTTTCTTTCAAAACTATGGAACCATAGTTCTGTTGCTTTGGCAGTACATGAAATTAAAAAAAGGATATTGTATAATAAAATCGTAACTAGATTCAGATACACGCTTTTCGAACATGTCTGAATTCATTATTTTGCTCAGAATAATTTGTCTAAAGGCAGAAAATATTTAATAAATATCAGAAACGAAACCTAAGTTAGGTCGTAATAATGATCACCTCATCCTATTGATTTAGTTTTTAGTGTTGCTGAGAGTAATACATAGGGTAAAACTTGGTTGCCTACCAAAGAAGCATACTTGCCGTAAGTGAAACATAAATTTTAATGGTTGCTTTCCCTGAGCTTAACAAAACAGATGAACTGGATATGTCAGGGAAAACATATGATGAATAACAGGTGATTCATTTGACTGTTATATCGGCAGGTACTGGGGCTGCCGACAATTCCATGCTGTCCGGGACCATGCTGTCCAGTACTGTCCGAGACATTCTGCTAGACTCTTACTCCCATTCTGGTCTTCGACAGCTATTTCCATGTCAGGACTCCATGCATCACATCGCAGAACTCCGCTGGAGAGAATCACGGCTACTGACCACGTCGATAACCTGGACGACGCACACTCTGGATAGGTACATCGGGAGGACACCAGCCGTACAGACATTTCTTCGCTCCTTCCGAGGAATTATATATTACATAATGTTCAACATTTCGTCTCTTCAGCGCAGAGTTACTTTTCGAATATCAAATGAAACGGGAAAGAGAGAATAGGCAGGGGAAAGCAAAGGACGAAAAGTACATTGGTTCGAGCTAGGGATGAAACGAGAAAGGACGAAACGGCACTAAGCCCAGAAAAATATGAAGAAACGGCACTGAATCTTATTGGTATTTTTTTCCCATTTTTATCCTCTTAAATACGAGCTATTCGAAAGTAATAAAATTTAAATTGTTTATCCTTACCGCATACCTAAATTTATATAAGATGCACTGCCAGTTTCCAAAATTTTTGGGATGACGAGGAATGAAAGTTATGTGACACATAAATGAAATTCCCAAAACATTAAAAATTGTACACAAAAAGTAGTTAAAATTGCTACAGAAACTTTTACTTGATTGAAGTTGAATTATTGAAGATAAGAATGGCGATAACTTTGTATCTTCAATAAATAATCACATACCAAAAATTTTGCTAGCAATTGTATTGGATAAATAACCCATAGCAGAAGGAATACCAAATTCACTTAATTATGCAGTTTTTTTTTAACATGGTACTTTAATAAATGGTACATGCAACTTAATTCTTTTATTTATCAGATTTTTCTTTCGAAAGAAACGCTTATAAGCAAACACTTGAACAAGTTAAGAAAGAAGAAAGTCTCCTTTAAGTGAGGCATCTTTGAAAATCTGCCTAAGCAAATTAGAATCTGAAATTCAAAAGTATTATTGAACTGATGGTTCTTATCAGCTTTAAAATATGATTACGTAGCATGTTTTTTGAATCGTGAACACTTTTTATGAACTTTTAGAATTAAACTGTTTTATGTAAAATGTTTTATGATAGCCGTTTCCTGCAGAACTTATTCATAATGCTCGTTATTGATTAGGAAGAGAAGCATGCGAATGTAAAACTTAAAATTATTCAGAATTGCAATTTTATTTTGGTGCAGATTTTTAAGAAAAACGCTATCGATTTCGAGGACCATCTGACCCAGGTCCCTGTTCTTCAGGAACAAATAAATTCTGCAAAGAGGGAAGGCCCGACAAGATACATCCTTTTTTTAAGAATTGTGCTTGATACGATTGTCGCGCCTCCTTTCTTAGCAGATTTTTTTTTTCTCCTGAACAAAAGGAGCTTCTCTCTGATCGTCCTAGAAACCGAAAGACTTCTATTTAAAATCTACGCCAAAATAAGATTGCGGTTTCGCCTAATTTTATCGTTACTTATTCTTCGAACAATTTTCAGAGTTTTTCTTTTTTTTTACGAAATATTTAAATTATTATCAGTTAAAACATATCAGGACTGAGTATTCTGTGCATAGTTTTAGAAAACATGGTAAAGTACTTACAAGGGTTCTTCTTCTCAAGTCCTGAACTGGAATAGGGAGCAGAAAATACGCTATGTTCTGGTGTAGCTATTGTGCTGGAGAATAACTGCACGTGAAAGGGATACGAAATCCTCTTTTATTAAATCACTATTATTTACACACTTCCCAACTCGGGAGAGATACAGAAAGTAAAAGACCACACTTGGGCCTAACTTAACAAATCAAATAAATTTAACTAAACCTAAATAGAAATTAAATTAAACGTTGCTCGCAGAGCAGATTCGCGGAGTTTGGCCTCTAACTAAAAGGGTGCGTAGCAAGATATACTAATACTAGCGCACTTCAATTTATTTCAATATGCAATCACGTAGTAAGCACTATGGCTTATAAATTTAGCTGCTAGCTGGTCAGACGAACGTCGAGCAGAATGACCGTGATCTGAGACTAAAGCTCTCTCACACTAAGAGGTTTCTACCTCTGGTTTAAATAGTACTTCGCTGTACTCAAAATTAGCATAAGCTGAAAACGCGCGCTTCTTCTGACGGGAAGTTGAAACAGAGAGGAGATAGAAAGATTTAAATTAAAATAAAACTTGGTTAGTTTAACTAAAACCTTACAAACATAGACTGCTATTTAGCTGTTAGATAAAAACTTCTGCATACTAATCGGAATATTTTGCCCAGAAAATAATGTTTGTAAACGAATTCTACTCATTTGCAATTCAAGAGTAGCAGAGTTTCAAATTTCAATTTTTCGATCCAATGTACACTTCAAATGCATTGCAGTAGCAGACAATAACAATTACGTCATGTGAATAAGATAAGTTATTCTTTTGAATTCAAGCTGAAAATATAAACAGTACAGTACTGTATATAAAAAGATGCAAAAAGACTCATTGATTTTCATTTTATTAATAATGTATTATGTCATTTCTGATTAGCCCGATCATTTTGATTACTACTAATTATTTTATTGCTGATTGGGAGATTCGTAACTTTGGCAACTTTCTTTTTATAAATGTTCCTATTCGAAAACTGAAGGGCAGACGAAGATTATTTGCCTAAGGGCAGGCCTCTGTTGGAGGACTTTCTAATAAAAAGTGGCTTGTATTTATGTTACTTAAACAGAAAATCACGAAAACGCTTATGTTGCCAGTCTGTCCCACAGTTTTCGAATCCTAGTCGAACTTCAGCCGTCTTGTTTCTTAGGCCATTGGTGGGCCATTTAGATTAATTTAACTGTTTTATTTATTCAATTCAGTTAAATAGTTCGAGAAATAAGGATAGCTTTGTTAGCAATAATCCCAGATCCTCATTAGCGCTTTAAATTAATAATTTCTTTTTGGCCGACATTTTTTAAATTTGCTTTTGATATTAATTGAAAACATAATTATATGCATCTATGATACATAAAATATTTACACTCGTAACATGATTTCTACTTCTCAGTTTAAAATGGTAAAGCTGTTAGATTCCCTGAATAATAAGTTAAAAAACTATTATCTATTAAGCTTTTAAAACTAAATCAAGTTTCACAAAAATGGTGTCAATAAAGTCCTTAGAGGAGCAATTGGCGGAGGAGGGAATCTTGATACGTTTTTGATTGGTTTCAATTACGCCATTTTAGAGAGTAACAGCCCCCTGGATGAAGCTTTACCGTGTAAAATTGGCCCTTATGAAGCCAATGTACAAATTCTTTAATTCTTTATATAGCTTTTGTCTGCGCAATGAGTGGTCGGAAATATGTATTTCAGAATTCTAAAATGTTTTGAATAAGGCAAATATTCCTATTTTCACGTTTTTTAATTAAAAAAAAATCAAGAAATCTAAATCGTTACTTGCCGCCCACACACTTTTGTTATGCACAGTAAAAGTTTGTATTCATTGTAAAAAATAAAATAAAAAAAATTTGAATCCCGCATTGGTAAATATTGACTGAGATATTTCAGTTCAGATTTTGTGTTTTTTAATATGCTTCTCGGTTCTTCTTGGTGGGTTAGTTAAGACAAGAATTTGAATTATTCGAGGCTGATTTTTTTCTCATTTAATGTCATTCAGTGGTATTCTTTTGTGTTTCATTAGAGTTAACTTTCTTAATTTATAATATTTTGCACGTGGTATTCTGAAAGCATTTTAGCATAAGTAATTTATAAGATTTCAAATGCTAAAATGCGTTATTAATATTATCTTATAATTTTATTACTTTAGGATCATAACCTAATAGTTAAAAAGGAGTGAAAAAAGACTTATTAAATCGGAAATATTTTTCATTTTTAATTTATGCAAAAAATGTGTTACGATTAGGCTACATGCCAATACCTGTCACATTTTTGAAAGAACACAAGCTCAAGATTCTGCATACATGACTTTATTTTTGAAAGAATTTTTTAGTAATTAAAATCGGCCAACTTTTATCGAGCGAGAGTCAAATCTTTTGCGTTTTACTTTTTGAAACCAGTATAAGCGTTTACTAAATGTAACTAAAAGAACCGAGGGAAGGGCGTCTAAAGTATTCAATTTCGTAACTTTTACAAAATTGATTTTTAAAATTTAAATACGCTATACTATGAATAATTTGCTTATAATCGGAAAACACTACTAAAGACTCCGAAAATAAAGTGCACATAAGAAATTTTTATGGACAAGATGTATGCGTGTATCAAGTAACTTTGAATAAAAATTTTACTAAGCAAGGGAAGAAAACGTAGATTAAAAAAGTGTAAATAACATGATCTCGTATTCTTATTCTATTGTCCGCTGCAGCAGCTTTTTTTGAAAAATATTAAAAGATTAGTACCTTAACTATTGTTAACTTTAACCCAAAAATTTAAAACTTCTAGCATTTCAAAATTTAAAAAATTTCGAGGGAAAAATATCTTTCATGAAATTTCTTTTTATATTAAATTTACGATGTTTAATTAAGTCAAGGATAAAGAACGTGATCAGCTTTTCGAAGAATACCGAACTTAACTTCAAAAGCTTCTCTAAAGTTTGTTGTTTTCATTTGTAGAGTCATTAGGTTTTCTTGAAGCAGGAGACATGAAAAGTGAGCAATGCCCTGGCCGGATCTCGACGAATGTGCTACCGTTACTCCACGAAGGCATACTGGAAGGAGGTAGAAAATACTTTTTACATTATCATATATATATATATATAT
>KK113534.1:329376-359198 GCA_000611955.2 Stegodyphus mimosarum | reverse complement strand
ATATTGTTGCGAAAAATTCGGCGGTTGCGCCTGTATGTAAGCTTTCCGGCATAGCACTAGGGTTGCCATAAAATAGAGTATGGTAGGGTTGCCAGATTGACGACTTTATCGCCCATTTGGCGACCAAATTGGCGATATCCCATGGTCCAATCGGGAAGCTTCTAGAATAATTTGCTGTCGAGATATTTCTCGAAACGTGTCGAACTTAAAGAAAAGCTATATAAACCCTTGCGTTTCTGAGAGTTGAGTTGTTAGTTGCAGAGTTGCGAAGAGATTGTGAAGTAGTGTGAGCGTTGTGCTTACTGTGAGTGCTAAGCTACGCGAGAGTTCTGTGAACGGAAAGCAATCGAGTAGTGCTTTGCCGTGAAGCTATCTTTACAGTATAGCTTGACAGTGGATTGGTGATTGTTCCACGGTGTTTTATTAGAAGTTTAGTGTTGCCGTGAAGCTACCTGTACAGTTACAGCCTGAAGCTGTGTTGCTGATTGTTTCAGCGTATTGATTGTAGATTTTCGACGATTTTAAAGATAATTTTGGAACTGTGCTGTAAATAGTGATTCCTGTAAATAAATTGTGCTTTTTATTGTTCTGCATCGTGTTTTCATCGGATACTCTCAAATCTGCGAACCCGTAAAACGCAACAATATCATCCGGATTTCCCCCTGATCGAACGTGCCGCCACTGTCGCACATCCGTCATTTCTTGAACCACCGCTACTCGATTAGCAACGAATGTTTTCATACAGCAGGGCTCGTTTTGCAACCAAGACTATCATAGAGTCACTCCACAAAAATACATTATTTATATTAAGTTTCAGCGCAGATATTAATTTCGCAAGCAATACAGCTGCGCATAGCTCTAATCTTGGTATGCTAACTCGCTTTGCAGGAGAAACTCTTGATTTACATGTTACAAGCCTTATTATTACTTCACCACATTGGGAGATGGATTTAAAATAAACTATAGCTCCATACGCTAACTCAGAGGCATCACAAAATCCGTGTAACTCAATAACAGTTGCTTCTGCGACAAGAATGCATCTCTTAATTTTTAAATTACATATATGAGGCAGTTCAGAGAAAAATCGTTGCCATTCTTTGGCTTCTTTTTCAGGTAGAAGATCGTCCCATTTAAGCTTCAAAAACCATAGTCTCTGAAGAAATATTTTAGCTTTAGCTATCACGGGACCCAATAAACCAAGTGGGTCAAAAATTCTTGCTATTGTTGACAAAACTTGCCTTTTAGTAATTTTACACTCGTCTTCTAGTTTCACTTTAAAATTAAAACAATCTTTATCTACTTTCCAGGAATCACCAAGAGCTGAAACTTCATTCGCGCTCTGGAATGTGTATTCATCATCAAAGTTAACTGCAAGCTCCGGATTGTTGCTACACCATTTGTGCAGAGACATATTTGCACTTCTTAGAATCTCAATCAATTCTTGCTGTAACTCCTTTGCCAAATTCAATGAACTGGACCCTGTTAGCACATCATCCACGTAAAAATCACTCTGTAGAACTGCAGCTGCTAATGGAAAATTTCTGAACTCATCCATAGCAAGCTGTCGTAATGTTCTCACGGCTAAGAAAGGTGCACTTACTGTGCCATAGTTAACCGTGCTCAACTCAAAAGTTTTTACTTTGAGTTGACTCTTTCCACAAAATCAATTCATTGACTCTTTCCACAAAATTCTCTGTAGCTACCGTTGAGTTGGATGAATCGATATCATTCGGTACATCTTTTTGATATCCGTTGTAAAGGCATAAATAGGCTTTCGGAAACGTACCATAATCGAAAACAAGTCCTCTTGAATTACACCACCATTACATTGAACTGAATTCAGCGAACTGCGTTTTGACATTGTAGTCGGAAGCATTAAATACTACTCTCAAAAGTGTCGAACTTTTCTCAGGGCGATAAATCCCAAGGTGTGGAATATAGTATGTTCCCTTCTGCTCTTCATCTTTATTCTTGACTTCAGTCATGTGACCTATTTCTCCACATTTACGTAGAAAATATGAGTATAGTAATAAGTAATTTTCATCCTTATTCAAACGAATCCACAACCAGTTCAACCTCTTAAGCGCGATTTGTTTCGAATTCCCTAAACACATTGGATCTTCCCTAAAAGGCATCTTAACAAAGTATTTTCCATTATCTTCACGGGTTGCTCCTCACAGAATTCCGATTCTTTACTTTCCTTCTTTCCAACCTCAACGTTTTCAAGTTCCCAAAATTTGCTTGAGTGTATTATCTAAATTTGTTAATCAAAATCTCTGTGATCATACCACAATGAACCCCACTCTCTTTTTCTGTCACATGACACTCAGACGCAAAAAATCCAAACTCACCGTTTTGTAGAATGGTATTAGAGTTATCAAATCGAATTTGACCAGGTTGTAACAACTCTAAATATACCTCTGCACAAGCAAACAGTCAATACGTTCGAGAATGTTAAACTTGTCCTCAGCTAACTTTATATGTCTAAAATTCTCAAGAGAAATGTTTACTCTTTGTGAGGGTATAAAGTCTGTCGTTATTTTCGGAACTACCAAGAAATCTACATTTTTAACAAAACTTTTATTTTTTTTTACGAATATTTGCATTAACTCTTGTTTCCATTCTTATACATGAATCATTTATACCGCTAACTACTATATCTACCTTTTCTTTTTTTAATTGCATGATATCTACTATATGTTTACTTAGCAGGCATGATTCACTTCCCCCATTCGAAAGGCAGCGTAATTTATATTCATTTCCTTTTTCATCTGTCAAAATACATATTGCCGTACTTAGTAACACTTTTTCTTTTTATCCGAATGATTACTGATGAATGTTAAGCTTTGCACAAACTCTGGCGCTTTAGGAAATTTAGGATCTTCACACACCGGGGTTGTCGATGGCCTTGAACTCTGAAGAGTATTTGCTGACTCACTTTTAATTGCAACCTCATTTTTTCTACACGCGTTACGATATTCATTGGAGTTTTGGTTTGGAAAATGCAATATTTTATGATGTCTCTTTTTGCAAAAACAAGACATTTTTGAAGGGCAATTTAATGCAGAGTGGTTGTTAGACATACAATTAAAGCAAAGATGATTATTTTTAACTACTACTACGCTATCATTCACTGATAATTTTAGATTAATTGGACATTTAGATAGATGGTGATATTCAGTTTTACATAACACACAATTAGAAGAAATGTCTGAAAGAAATACTTTCGAAACATTTTTCGAAGAACTCTTATAAATATTAGAGCTTACAGCAAATGATTTTTCTTTAGATGTGAAAAATAAATCCACTTCTTTTCCTTGTCTCGCACTAATATGAGTTGTTGTTTCTTTATCAAGAGTTTGATAAATTTTGTCAGATATTATAAGTTCATTTAATGATGCTTTACGTCTCTTAATTTTAAATAATAGTTCCAACTAGTAGTTAAACGCGAAGCAAACTGAACATGAGTTTCATTTTGTAGTCTGGATGCTTTCCTAAATTGCTCTAAATATGAATACGGTGTTGGTTGAAATTCTCGTAATACTATTTCTTTTACTTTTGTGTAATTAATTAAATCTTTCTCCTCTATATAAGTAATAATATTAGATGCCCTATCACCTAAAAAATTCTACAAAATTTCCGCTTCGTGTTTTTCCGGTATTTCCTTAGAAACAAATCCTCTCTCTTAAGAGGAAAAGAAAAAACCCCAACCTTCTGGTATTGTGGATATTTTCATAGTTAAAGTACGAACGCATTTTATAAGTGTGTCTAACGATTCTTTGTTATTTTCGATTTTATTTCCGCGCTTATATTAACCAACTCTAGTTCTGCTTTAGAACGTTCCAGCTTAAGTTTCTCAAGCTCTAACTGTTTGGATTCCTCAGATTTCCTCCTCTCAATGATCATGTTTGCAATTTCATTCACAGAATCTGGATCAGATTTATACGGATCACTGTTTTTGATGGCTGTGTTTAATTCTAAAACTGTCATTTTATCTGTCAGGTCAACTCGTATTTCAAAGGCTATGCCTTAAATCCCCTTTAATTGCACATTTAAACATTTTTCGTTCTGACACAACTCAAATTTCAAAGAAATACAACAAAGTTCACAACACTGCTATTAGGTATAAGCTCAAATTAAATCTCAACTAATTCAAATAGTATATTACCACCTACTTGAGCGTTGAATATTTTTCTTTCGAAACCAGAAGTAGCCACACTCTTGTAGTCCACATAAATTCTGAAGAAGTTTCTCATTTATAATAATCTCCGGCTCGACGGACCAACATGTACGCTGGTTCTCATTCTCATAAATAATATAGTCAAGAATCGTACAGTGGACTGTATAATAAAACGTTGACTCAATAGTAAGGTAACACACTCATTTATTAAGATCTCTCGCCTAACTGAATCATTACTCTCGTCGACAGCATCACTAATAAAATTTTTCTAACCGAGGGCGCCGCGCGCAGGCGTGTACAATACTGTTTTCGCTAGACGTGAATGAAAACAAAATTCAAGCCTTATTCCTTTTAGGATATCTTTCAAGAAATTATCATTTTTCAGTCTTTCCGAAATTAAGAAAAATTCGCTAATTTATACCGTAATATCATGTATCAAGTCATATCTAACAACGTCGTTTATAGATTTTTTTCATTAATTTCCAAAATGAATAATGTGATATTGTAATAGCGTATAAAATTCTACCAACAATGCCGCCAAATAAACCATTTACCATATGGTAGATACCTTTTTTGAAAATAAATCATTTGCTAAATACGTCATAGGTAAGTCGATAGCAATGCGTAATTTTCCTAAGTGTGCTGTCAGCTATAAACTTTGTCTGAATTGTTTGGATATTAATAATAAACGTTAAATGCAAAACATAAGTCATATTGTTAAATGTATCTATTAACTAAAAATGGTAATTAAGAATCATTTAAAAATATTTGATCTTACAAAATTTTACTAAATTACTAATCTTTAAAATTCTCTTTTACTAATTTTTAAAATAGTATAAATAAATATACGAATTTTTGTTTTTGCTTCGCAAATTACTTTTTTTCCTGATTGGAAAAAGAATCCAGGAACAACTTTTTTTAAAAACTACCACTTTGCTTTACCTCGTATAAAATTTAACATATATAATACCTCGTATATCTTTTTAATGCATATAAAAGATTAGGTTTCACGTCTCTTTCCTCTTGTTTAACACCCCTCATAGATGTTCTTTCTGAAAGCATTCGAGTGATCTCATGTAGGAGGACGCCTTTTAGAATATTCTCTGTGGCCTTTCTTTACGGTATTATTATTATTATTAGGCAATATCCTATCATTTTAAATTTTAAATCTTACCTGTGCCTATCAAATTAAGAACACTGCTCTTCAATCTGTTGCTGTTTTGCATTTCAAGTTTTTAGATTCATCACAATTAAAAGAAAGCAAGCAAAAATCCCCATAAGCCTAAAAAATTTGATATTGCGAGTAGGACTTTGACATATATATAATATCCGAGTTCTTCAGCCTATAAATCACTTTCTGATGTGTTAATCGAAAGAGGCCAATTCAAAGCAACTCACTAATCTCTGGCTTCACAGACAATACCTTTTGTAAAATAGTTTACAGAAATTGTAACAAGGTTGCCTGAAGACTGAATGAATTCAGAAAGGAAAGAATACGAAATAGAAAATAATTAATTAGAAGAAAAATATGTAAATGTTATCGGCAAAGTTTGAGCCTAAAAAGTTTGAGCCTAAAACTAGCCGGCAATGTATGAAAATGATTCATATTTTACACATTTTCTAGACAAACCGGTTTGCCTAATGACAAACCGGCAAATTATGAAATACATTTCCGATTTATTTCGAAGATCCGAAACTGCTTACAAGAAGTTAATAAATGATGTGAAAAAGCCAAAATGACTACTAAGAAGGAACCACGGGACTACTGGATGCTGAATCGCTAGGATGTGTTGTGTGTGGAAAAGAAAAGTACATTCATTTATCCTATTAAAGAAAGCGTCAGTACCATACAGTATTACGTCACAGATGCTGAGTTATTTCCAGTACTTCATGAAAGCTCATTTGAGTACTGGACATAGACGACGTGATGGAATGTTGAAAGAACTTACAACCAAATACAAAAACGTTTACAGGTAATGATAATGAACCCTTTGTGAGCCCTGCTAGAAAAAACAAGAAGGTATTAAAAAGAGCATTGTTGTGAAACTTATGATTGTTTTTTAATATAATTTCCGTTGTCAGGTAGATTTTACTGACTCCTAGTCTCAGCCAGATAGAAAATACAAATTTATTATGTTGTATCAAGATTATCTCACTATTTTTTTTACATATTTCAAATAACAGTTTTTTAATGGCACTCTTTCATTAACTTTTCAAAATAACATTTGTATTTTTGAGGAATGAACGACTTTTAAGTAATAGCCTTACCATAACTTTTTTTTATACTTTGCCTAAAGAGCATTTGTCATTCTATAGAATGCCTAGGGAAAGTATGTAAGAATTCTCATATTTCGCACTTTGCCTAAAAACGTCCGGCATTATATACAATGGCTACGTATTCTATAGAATGCCGGCATTTCATACTTTGCCGGTAACATAAAAATTAAAACATTATAAATAAATATTTGATAGAACATTTCTAATAATCAATATTTAATAAGAAATATTTAATTGTACTTATTTGCATAAGTTTTGAAGAAATAAATATATACTACTGCCACGCCCTAATCGGTATACTAAATACTACTTTTAATTAAGTTAGCGAAGCTGGCTGCCGTATATCAAAACCCAGAGAAGGCTTAGATATTTGTAAGTATATAGCTTCTGTGCAGCATGGGAGCACTTTCATGGCGAACAGAGTCTTTCGAGAGACTAAGTGGTAGGGGAATACGCAGAACCGGTGAAAGTGGACTTACAAGGCCTGTACCGCAGCCGGGCACTACTCCAAAAGCGGTGCCGATTGACAGTTAATAATCATTAATTTTTGTTAATACTTACCGATTTCTAGAGAAACAATTAAAAAATGCAATAAGAAAGATGCAGTTATATAAATCGTATGTCTTATAAATATTTTTTGTCGTATAAAACTGTGAAATTGAGCTTTACTGCGAATCTAATACAGTAGTAACCGAATCTATTCAGCGTTACTCCTCCAAAAGAAACATGTTCTCAAATGATCAAATTCATATGGAATCCTTGGACGGTTACCTTACAGACGGCTAATTATATTCAAATATTGGCGATTTTTATTACTTTGAATCCGTGATTTCATACATAATTTCTAAAAAATACAGATTTATTAGTTCATTGCCCAATTTAAATCATAATCTAAAATTAATAAACAGATTGTTCTGTTTTCAAAATTTTAAGCATGAATTTGGGAAAGGGAAAACAAAAACCTCCAACCAATAGATTGAACTATTGATCGAGAAAAGGTATATAAGGACTATCTTCCTCAGGAAGAAATTGCCTTCCTCTATGATCTTTCATGCGAAACGGATTCCCATTTATGTTACCCATGCGCAGACCAGGAGAATCGAGGATCCTAAGAAGCCAATCTCTTCGCTGAGGTTTGAACTCAGGTCGACACAGTAGAGGTTAGCGGTTTGTCCACTCCGCTGTTAGTGGATGCTGCTAATCAAAAATAATAAAGTAACTTCACATACTTAAGTTTGTTAAGAGATTAGAAAAGTGCATCTAATTAAGACTGAAATTAGTTAGAAAAATCATGTGTAGTCATTCAAATTAAAATGCTTAAACCCTTTATATCAACGAGAGTAAAGAAAAAACGTTATTAATTATCAGAAGTATTCCAAACTGGTTAATAATTCGGACTCCAAGGAAGAAATTGTAAATGAAAAATTATCAAGAGACAACTTTCGAAGAAAAAAAGGGAAAACATATTTAGAAATTTCGAAGATTTGAAGAGATACTGATGATAGAGGAGACAATTTCACAAACTATGGACTATCCAAATTTGTCAAAAACTTTACGCAGTATAGAACAGATTTGAAACAAAATTCTTGAAGAGAAATTTTTGAAGAGGAAATAAATTAAAAATCGAAAAAATGGAAGAGTCCAGTTTTCAAACACAATGCGTATATTTGAAAAGAAATTATAAAGTTCTCTTGTGCCAATGTTTCTTTGGTGTCAGTCATTAAATATGTTACAATAAAATAATAATGAAAATTTCTTAAAATTTGTTGCATTGTTTCCTAAATTTGATAAAACATAATTTATTTGCTAATTCTGATTATAGAAATTCTTGCGGAAAGAATTCCACTTCAAAACTTCTGCACATGTTAATTTATTTTAATAAACAGCCAAAACACAGTTTTACAGTTTTTAAGTAATATGATAAGGTATAAAATTTTTGTATTTTTAATTTACTGAATTCTATTCTAGATAATTTGGCGCTGCCTGTCCTTGAGGCCCATCAGCGGCTGAGCGGTTAACTCGCTGAGCACTGGTAGCTCTGACCTGCATTCGATTCCAGGCGAAAGGGCTGTGACCGCTTTCATGGTTTTCTCCATGTGGAACTTGTATACCAGCCGGTTTCTTTCAAAATTCCTCTACTAAAGTCTCCTTTTCCTTAAGCAGATAGCTTTAGTGTACTTTGCCGTAATCAAATAAAACAAACTAAGCTGTTCCCTTGATGTGAACAAAACAGCATGCATTATTTTATAACGCATTTTGCCATTTTCGTAGTTGAAACTTGGTCGGCGTATTTAGCAAATTATTAAGATAGCTATCAATATCTTTTCATGTTTCATTTTTGGACCAAGTATATGTTATTACTTCTTGTAGGATTGCTTTTCTAGTATAGAAAATTTCTAGTATAGTCATATTTTCATTTTTCACTATCACATTAGAACTGTTCCATCAATTACTTTCCATGATGATTACTTCTAAACAATTTAATATTATCGGCCAGAGAAAAACATAAACTAAAAGTGTTGCTAAATAAATACGTCTTTTAAGGTCATAAGAAAATTATTAGGACACTTAAATTCTTATTTCCGATTCTGGCGATATTTGTAGAGTAATTGGAATTAGTGAAAAACCTTACAGGTTTTGCAAACTGATGACTCTAGAGATCGTCATTTACATGAAGCAATAACTAAATATTTGAAACAAAATGCGATATCACCTCAGGATATGAGCAGTCAAATACAGAGCACAGAGAATCAGAAAGGAGGAAAACTGCGTTGTGGGGCAAATCCTGAGACATTTTTGTTTTGTGTAACGTTTGTGCTCTAAATTTAATAGTAAATTATGCACGAAAAGTTAAAGAAGACACTAATATTCTTTTTCTTCTCACTGAGATTTTGGAAAATTCTTTCGAGAAATTAAATACTTGAAATTCGGGAAATCTAGTTGAATAATGAAATAATTATTACTCTAGGTGGAAAAGTAAAATTAAAGCAGCTCGTCATTTTCAATATAATTTAGGTGAAATTTGATGGGCTTTATAAAATTATGAATTATGATAACTTTAATTAAAAATATATCATGAAGAGAAAAATTTTTCTTGTTAATATAGAAGATTTTAAATACATATATCATCTGATAAATTGACACTACGTTCTTCACAATAAATGTCACCAGAAACACTTCTAAGATAAAGCAAGAATATTAAATTTCTTTTTATAATTCTTTGAAAGTAAAAACGTGCTACTGGAATGGAAAACAAATGCTTATGACAGAATGTATCTCAAATTGAGAGAAAAAATATGAAAGTAATAGATGAGGAAACAGAATTGAAATACTGAATCAAGAATCAGAATTGAAGTAGAATTGAAATATGACGAAAATATAAGAATGACAGTTTCAATAGAAACATTTACAGGTCACCACAAAACCTGCAGGTAAATTCAAAATTAGATTACTTTACATGCTTCTGGATGCTACATGCGCTTTGAAAAGCTGAAACTTTGGGACAACTGGAATTCGCAATGATAATGTATTTATTTTTATCAGGAAGAAAAAATGAAAATCTGCTGAAAGATTATAACTACAAAGACATACGTAGGTCTAATTAATGTCTGCTAACAGATATGTGTTAAACAGATATCTACAGCAGAGCTAAATTAAAAAAAACGTTGTTAACTTATCTAATAATTTAATAATTTCTAGTATAGCGATTTAGCTTAATATTTTATTTTCATGAAATATTTTGGATTTTATTTGATAACCCGAAGTTAATTTTGAAAATGAATTCTAACCTTAAAAGTTAAACTATGTGCACTGCGATATCAAAAGAAAAGTCTAAGTTTTGCATAGCTTGGCAATAGAAAAACATCATGCATGTGAAATTAGATATTTAAAAGAAATCATCCCAAAAGTTAAGTAACTGATTGTTTTCAAATATAATTTTATTCTTGATTGAACCTAAAATCTCTTACAACATACAAAGAAGTTTAAGATTAAAAATTTGTCAAAGGTGGCAATTCTGAATTCGAGGGCGAGCGCCGAAAACCCTAGCGCCGGCCCTGAAATAGGGTTGGGAGACTTTCGGAATCGCCCCCATAGATATTCTCCATTAAAACTCTAACGGAATTTTTCCTTTGTCACGGGTGAAATTAGGCGACTCTGTAGTGTACCCTGGGCAAAGCTCTCGGCGATGAGAAGACTAAATGACTGGTGGATATTGAACATTCTCGATGAATGCATTACCTTGCAAATGTCCGACCATTTGGAATAACAATATATATACTTGTAACTTCTGGTCTGCTAATACATTTAAGCTTCTCATACCTGGTAGATAATTATACACTTTGCCGTAACCTAAATGCCTGATTTCCTACTATAGTTATTTCACATAACTCTCTAGACAGAGCTCTAAGGTATTTCAAAAATAAAAATGAGCAAAATAAGATCGGTCTTAAGAAAAACTGGTTATTAGGTTTTAAAGCAATTATAATATCTAACTAAAAATGCATGCTCCAAACCAATAGAAAAAGTTAGAAAACCATATGGATCTAAACCCATTTCGGCTCATTTGGTCAGAATACTTTTCTACGTTTGGAATTTATGAAGTAAATGCACAGACTTCTGAATGCGGAATTAAATAGAGAGTTTCACGATATAAATAATTTCATTGCGATGCTACTTTGATTGTTACTGGTTTCAGATGATACCAAAAAATAAAAAATTAAATGATAGACGGAATTTATAATTTTTGTGAAAACGTTTTTTAATTAAGTCATTTTGTAGAGTCATTAAGATTTTTTAAGCAGTAGATGTGAAAAATAAGCAGTGCCCTCGCCGAGATTCGAACCTGGACCTCTCGAATACGCGCCGAGTGTGCTAACCGTTACACCACGAAGGCATGTGTAGATGAAGAAATGAAGAAATTCGACAAATGAATTACAAAATGGCATCACAAATGAATGACAAAGTGGCATCACAAATAAGGGAATTCGACTCTCATCCTTTTGCTTAGACACTCTTCCCTTCACGTTTTAGATTAATCGACCTTTGTAAAACTGTGTTATATAACAGAACTCAAACTTTGCAGGTTAGATAAAAAATTCTAGTCAATGTAGTTGTGTAAAATTATAAAATAAAAGTATGATCTTTCTTAAATAGATGCATACTATTAATTTTATTCCAACATTTTTCCTGGTCTGTGAGACTTGAAAAAGTTTACCGAAATTTTAGTAAAGCTGTCTAAGAAATTTTTAAGCAAAACTTAACAGGCAATTGAAAGCAAAGCTTTTTAAGCAATTAAAAACGTGAAATTTTTTAATAATCATTCTAAAATACGTAACTGTAAAACGGTAACACTATTGGGCTATTTACTTTACCATCAAATGAATTGCTAGCATTTCTACAAAGCCTTCTATTTAAAGTATTATAGAAATTTTCTTCTAGACGATTCTTTCAGAATTCAAGTGATTTCTTTGTTATAGATCATATATTCATCGTGATCAGCTGGTAAGTGAAGTGGTGGGAAAAGAAAGAAGATGTTTCTTCTCAAGCAGCTACAACTATGTATGCATGGAAACGTTTTCTTTTTTGTTGAATCTGAAGAATTTGCCAGTTTTAAAGCTAGCAGTATTGGGAAACATATTCTAAGAAAGTTGGAGAGCTGGAGAGCTTGTGTTCTATCCATGGGCTTTTTCTTCTTCCCCATCGGAACTTGCTTCTGCTGTAGGGAACTTTTCTGTTTCTCGTTCTCTTCTTTTTCGCTGAGCCTGAACCTTGCGGCTGCAGCTGCATTCTCTTCGCAGGACTTTCTTCGGTACTCTCAGATTGTTTTCTTTTGGTTGCTGGGGGATTCCTGCTCGGCGACGGAGACATCAATGTTCTTGGTGCACTCCCAGTATCCTGCAATAAATCTTTTAGAACTTGGAAATCAGTACGACTATAATATGGCTTGAGCTAATCAACATTAGCAATTATTTCCTGGCCATTTTTACCTTTAAATAAAACGTCGACTGTTTAATTCTTTCTATCACAAATGGCCCATCAAACCTGGGCTCAAATTTAGCAACCCTGCTTTCGGGTCCACATGATAATACAGGTCTGATTTTAAATGCTTTTTGGCCAACGATATATTCTACATCGCGTCTATTTCTATCATAATAGAGTTTCTACTTCTGCCTTGCCGCATCAGAATTTTTGTTGGCCTCATAAATAATTTTCTGGATATCCTTCAATTTAAATTCTTTTTGTCTTTATCGAAAGAAAAATAGCTTATACAGTATCGTCAAAATTTTTCCGCCTAAAAATAATTCTGCTGGGGTTTTCCTGTGTGGTATCATGTTTTGCTGTTCTCAAAGCGAGGCCTAATTCATAGACACAGCTGTCCCAACGGTCATGATAATCCTTAACATATCCCCGAATGATTTTAACTATATTCTTATTTAGGCGTTTCGCAATATTTGATTGTGTTCTATAACGTACTATCTTCAGATGGCGTATGCCAGGGCATCTGCAAAGGTTTTCAAATAAATTACTTACGAATTGCCTACCATTATCTGATATTACTTTTGCTGGGGCCCCGTATTTTAAAATATATTTGTTTAAAAAAGAATCGGCTCCTATTTTTGCTGAAGCTCGATTAAGGGGAATTATTTCCACCCATTTTGAGGAATGATCCACGATGGTTAACAAGTATCTGTTTTTATTAATCTTTGTTCTAGAGTAGGAACCATGCAAATCAGTGCCAACCAATTCATTTGGGAAAGTGGTTTTGATGTTATTTAAGTACCCGGCCGGGTTGTAATTAACGTCGTTAATTAATTGACACAAGTGACATGACCTGACATACGCCGTCACCACCTTGTACAACTGCGGAAAATACACCGCTTCACGGACCCTTTGCAGGAATTTTCTAACCCCGAGATGTCCCGATATTTTCGAATCATGAGCTCCTCTAAAATATTTAAGCGTTGACTCATTGGGACCACTGGCGATACCTCTTGATTATCGTTGGCTGTTTTCGTGTAAAATAGCAACTTATCAATAATTTCATAATAGGCCGCCCCATTGTGAATAGCAGTTAAATCTACATGTTCAAAATTTTCGGGGTCTTCCAGATTTGCGTAAATGTCTTTGAACTCAGCCATTGCAGCTTATTCAACTTCCACGTTATCTATCTTGACCTGTAAAGTAGAATCTTTGAAGGTAATTTTTGCGCTGTCTGCGCGTAAGAAATCAATCCTGAATATAACTGCGGTTAACAAATTCTTTACCACCAAAAAATTTACTTTCTGCAAATCGTTCTTTATTTGAATATGCAGTCCCACTTTTCCCACGCAGACACACTGTTTGCCTTTGGCAGCAATCACCCATTGTCCCGTTGTCTTAAACAATCTATAGCGACGAAAATGCTTTTTAAAGAAGTCCTGCTACAAGAAGCTGCACTGAGCCTCGGTATCCAGTAGGGCGGTAGTAGGGACGTCATTTAATAATATATGGATCTCTGGCAAGGCCAAATTTTGTACGAGTACGGTATTCAGTTTGATTTCTGAGGGTTTTTCCTTCTCAGACGGTGACCTAACCCTCATCTTGGTGACCGTAATTAGTTTGAATTTTTCTTATCTGCCCCTGATCCAGCTGTTTTTTATTTCCCCACGCTTTGGACTGACCAGTCTTTTTCTTCTCTGGATTTGCAACTTTCTCCGCTTGCCGACACGGATTCTGTTGACCTTGAAGTTTCGTCCAGGGGTGAAACCTTGAATACTGTCTAAAATTGCATTTCTCGCGCGTTTTCGGCTGTTCTCCTACTCCAAAATTTCACTGCTAATTCAAATAAGCTCTCCAGGGCTTGTGGATACCTGACTTCAAGACAGTCCTGGATTGACGGAAATAACCGCAGCAATATGATTTCGATAATTTCATTGTCGGGTCTTTTTCCATATGATAATTTGGAAACGCGGATCTTCCTTAAGATGAAGTCCTTTAATTCGTCGAAATTAGTTTGATATATCCTAAACAATTCAGACTCCAACTTCGCGCGGTCTTTCACAACCTTGTACAACTGCGCCGTCACCACCTTGTACAACTGCGGAAAATACACCGCTTCGCGGACCCTTTGCAGGGTTTTTCTAACCCCGAGATGCCCCGATATTCCAGCCCGAGATGGCCGATTCATACCCGAGATTTCCCGACGGCGCAGTTTTTCGCGCGATCTGGGAAGGGTTTTAATAGCTATGTTTTAAAATTTTCCTAAGTAAACGTTTCGGATCCTGGATCCCCCAACATCTGTTACCAATATTTTTCCACCAGCTGAGAGCTTGACCTTTTAAGTTCGATGTAACGATGACAATTTTCTGTAGCTCGTTCACAGGATATAACGTGAAATGTAGGTCCAGCTGCTCCAGGAAAGTCATCACGGAACCTTTTCCGTCAAATGTTGCTGCTAGCTTCATTGCCGCTCTCATCGTTTCCAGGATAAATCCAAATCCCTCCATTGGGTTTGCTTGAGGTTGACGGAATTGAAAAGTCGGAGGGGTCAATGTGAAATCTTCACTACCTAGCGGCATAGTTCGTTGAGAACAGCTACGGGCGTAAAATGGGGGGTTTACTTATTTAATTCAGTGTGTAATCCTTGAAACCCCACAAAAAATAATAAGCGAATTTGCTTGAGTATGTGAACAGAGACGTAAAACTCAAGAAGGCTTAATTTTCCTTTACTTTTCAAAATAAATACGACACAATCAGCTCCTAACTCGGAGTGTACAACAAAGCCCCCACTTGGGCTTGAACTTAAATTCATATGAAATTAAACTTAACTAAAGCTCACTGAAAGGTATAGCCGAAGCTATCAAGATTCCAAGTAGTTGGCTCCTAAAGCTTAATTAATTCGGCGGAGCTAATCAGGGGGCCTAAAGTACAGCCGAGCATAGCAAAAGCTTAGAGAGATGTAGCCAAAAGGCAAACGCGCGCTAGTCAGGAACTCAGGCTCTCTCACGAAGTCGGTGAAACGTCGACTTAAATACTACTCGTACTCATTTGCATTAACCGCGTTTCTAAAAATACATTCTGGTAGGAAATTGTAAACTGAAGTTAGAATGAACAGGAAAGATGCATAAACTTAAAATAACTGTTATTAAAATTAGGATAAACCTTACAGTTTAAAAATTAAAATATAAGTATAAGTGAACCCAGGCAACTGAACAACGTCAGTAGGTATAAAGTGCTATATGGTTAGGAGCCATATGGTGACATGGTGCTGGGGCTGCGTAGCGCACGTGGGGGAAGGAATTTACTGATGCGCTCAGGAGTACGTGCGGGTTGCTACGTCACCAACTACGGACGTTTTGCATCCTGTTCGTAACGTCATCACACATTATCACCTGGGATTATCTTGCTATTGCAACGTCAGCCGTGCACGTTTCATCCTCCTTGTGTTGTAATCCGGTTTCAGGTACCCGTTCATCTATTGACTCAGAATTCCCCTCTACTTTGATGTCACACTAAATCCGCAACCTGATTGCAACATGCAGATACATACTGGAACTTTCTAGAAGATTCTATTTAGTTCAGCAACGGCGCTAGAGGGCAGTAGCCTTACCCACAGCGTGTTCTGATTCTGACCAAGGCCTGTATAAAAAGACGCTGGACCCTTTTTTCATCATTTCTGTCTGTGTTATTTGCTTCACTCCTGCTTTCGCTCTTCCTTGTTTGAACCAAGACGATTTTCCATCGAGGTAGTCACTCTTACCATACTCACTATGATTGACAAATTTGACGATCAGTTAATACTGTACTATTTTAAAGATATTCACAACAAAGAAAAAGCAGATTCCATCTTTACGGAATTGTGCGCTTATCCCTTCCAGCCTTTAAACCTGAATATTTACGGTCGGCAATACGTTCCAGCTCGACTTTGCTGCGCCTTCGGGGAGGATGATGGACTCACCTACAGTTTTCCGGGGACGTCGGTCGCAGCCTAGCCCTGGACTCCTACGCTGCATCAAATTAAAAATGGACTTGAAATACTCACCCACGAAAAATATAATTTCGTTCTGCTCAACAAATACCCTGACGAAGAAGCCAAGATCTCCGCGCACCAAGACGCTGAAAGCGCGCTAGACTCTTCGTGCAGCATTCTGACACTGAGTTACGGTTCGACGCGAGAGATGCATTTTACGAGGGAGAATTATATGACTCACATTCTGAGTCTGGAACACGGATCGCATCTAGTGCTGAAAACCCCTATGAATATAGTCTTGAAACACAGTATCCCAGCCCAGCCCGAAGTGACTACTTGAATAAGTCTGACGTTGAGAAAAATTTTACTTCTGCAACTGAAGCGTTTGTGTGATGAAATGGACTTTAATTATAACGGTGGTATCATTAATTCCGTAACCCCAAATCCCTGTATGAATAAAAACATTTTTCCACGGAAGAAAGCACGTTTAGAAGATGAGATACGCCAGGATGACCGGCTGAGTCGGCATGCAAATTCATGTTTATCGTCAAAAATGTTTCGGTGTGCTTCAAATGACGTTACTTTGCTGAAGCTTGATTCTTTGCCAAAAGAATATGTTTCATCTCGGAGGGAATATTTTTGTGACTGTATCGTGTTTCTTAGGTTTGACTAGTGTTCACGTGCGGAAATATGTTACTGATGAGAATGTTCTGTTACATCCTACCAAAGATGGAGTTTCGCTGTCTCCACTAGTATGGAAAGAATTTTGTGGTCAAGCGAATACATTTGCTTTCTTTGAAAGCTCTGAGAGTATTTCGATTGTAAAGAAAGATGTGTGTCTTTCGAAATAAAATGTCAACGGTGGATAAATTATATCACTACAAAGATTGTTTCAAAGAAATGATTTTAGACTGGAATTCGAACCGGAACATGTTCTGTTAAGGAAAGACCATTTACTTAAACTTGATTCAAAATATAGCGAAATATGTGCCGTCATGAAAGAAACTCTTGTTTCTAAAACTCTTAACTATTTCGTGAGAAAGCAGTTGGTTGGTGATAAACATTTTGAACTTGAATATGCTGGTGATCCTAACCGTCCAAATGGATTTCATGAACTGCAGGACTCTTTGTATAAGCGTATTGAAAAATTTGTTTCTAACAAAATTACAGAACTTTTTGTGTGTTTTGGTTGCCAAGTAGGTTATAACAATCAGCTAGGACATGAATCCTTATCAACAAGCCGTGCCGAAAAGTGTGAAAATTATTTTGACCGAGCTTTGTTTACAGTTAATTGGACTGACATAGCAAAGGACTTTATTCTTCAAAATGAAAGCAATATAAATTTTAATAAACTAATTATTACTGATGACATTTTTAATGTTATTAATGTAAATGATGTACTGACTAATATTCAAAGTTTGTAGTTAGGTGAAGAAATTGATTTGTTTTAAGATTTTTTGAATAGTACTTTTTGAAAGGAAATAAACATCAGGTTTTTAAATTATTATATTTATTTATATTTTCTTTTGAGTCAAGTATTTTTTTTTGTTTAAAGAATTTTTTTAATCCTACTCAGGTTTTGTAATGACGTATTACAAGATTTTACATTTCATCGAAAATTATGCAAAAGTTAACTGCTCCTAATGAGTGGGATTTTCTTAGCGTGTATATACGTATTGAATATTTCGTTGTATTTTCTCCCAATAGCGCATGGAACTAATAATATATAGCATAATTATGCTTATATTTTGAAAATTCTAACTGAAAGTTAATGTTAAAATTAGGTTGAATCAGTATTAAGTGTATCTAAAGTGCTGATTGCACTATGAAATTGTTCATGATTTTTGTGTGTATACACAAAAAGGAAGCTTCAGTTTTTCCCACTCATAGTAAATCTGAAGCCAATAAGAATCTGCTAAGACTCATTCTTTAAGTAAATATAATTGCTTTCTATTGAAAATTTTTCTAAGACTTTGTAAGATTTATCCTAAGTTCATTAACGGTTATTTTAAATTTATGCATCTTTCCTATCTCCTAGTTTCAGCTTACAATTTCCTACCAGAATGTAATTTCAGAAACGCAGTTAATGCAAATGAGTAAGAGTACTATTTAGGTCTATGTTTCACCGACTTCGAGAGAGAGAGTCTGATTTCCTGGCTAGCGCGCGTTTGCCTTTGGCTACGTTCTCTCTAAGCTACTGCGCTCGGCCATACCTTAGGCCTTTGCTTGGCTTCGCCGATTTAATTAATACTTAGGGGCCAACTATTTAGATTTCTGATAGCTTCGGCTATACCTTTTAGATAGCTTAGTTAAGCTAGTTTAGTTTAATTTCATAGTTATTTAAGTTCAAGCCCGAGCGGAGGCTTTGTATAAAGTTCCAAGTAGAAACTGATTGCAAATATTTTGAAAAATAAGGGGTAGTGAACCCTTCTTAAGTCTTACGTGTTTTGTTCACTCACTTAAGAGGTTATTCACTTGTTAGTGTTCGTGGGGTTCTAAGACAGAACTTTGGAATTAAATAAGTAAAACCTCACATTTAGGGCTCCAAATTGTTCTTAACGAACCATGCCGCTAGGTAGGGAAGATTTCTCGTTGACCCCTCTCACCTTTCAGTTCCCTCAAGCACAACCAAACCTCATGGAGAGATTCGGATTTATCGTAGAAACGATGAGAGCGGCGATGAAGCCAACAGCAACTTTTGACGGAAAAGGATCCGTAATGACCTTCCTTGAACAGCTGGAGTTACACTTCACGTTATATCCTGTGAATCAGCCGCAAAGAATTATCATTGCTACGTCGAACTTAAAAGATCAAGCCCTCAGCTGGTACAAGAATATTGGCAAGAATTTGTTGGGGGATCCAGGATCCGAAACGTACACTTGTGATTTCGATTTCTGAAGATTCAGCTTCTGAAATATCACAACGCAAACGCAAAGCGGTTAGAACGAAAATGGAATATACCCTAACCAATAAGAAATCTTTTTCATCTTAGGAAAAAAAGCTAAGTGAAATTTTTAACCCTAAAAAATTAAAGTGAAACGTTTTCGACCTAAAAAAATCTAAATGAATTTTTTTCGTATTTTTAAAATCAAAGTCTAACTTTTTTCCCCTTACATTTTGAATTTAACATGTTTTTTCCCATAGACAAAATAAATGCGGAGATTTTTCTCCCTAAAAAAAATTAAAGTGAAACTTCTTCGAATTTTTTTTTTTTTTTTTTTGACTTTCTAAACTCATATAGTAATTTTTCTAATTACATTTTGAAACTAACTTGTGTTTTTCCAGAGACTACATAAAAGTGAAAATTTTTCGATTTAGAAAAAAATTAAAGTGAAAATTTTTCGATTTAGAAAAAAATTAAAGTGAACATTTTTTCAACTCAAAAAAACCATACTATTTCACTTGAGTTCTAACGGTAACTGTAGTGAAAATTTTTTGGCTTAGAAAAATGTGAATAAAACTTTTCCGCCTTGGAAAAAATGCAAAATTAAGTGAAGGTTTTTCTTCACTTTGAAAGTAGAACAAGATTTTTCGCACAGAAAATTTTTCTGCCTAAAAATTAAAAAAAACTGAAACTTTATCAATCTAAATCAAGGAAAAGAAACCCGTATATTTCTTTTTATTTTATTCCTAGGATTCTTCTTTAACCTTCATATTTGCATAAAATGTTAGAATTATGTGTTCAAAATGACATGGCTACAATTTTTCGCTTCCAGTTGTATTTCGTACCTCACACATGCTCGAGTTAGAAAATAACTTAGAGCCGAATTACAAAAGCATATGAATATTTTCTGAAATTCAATGCATTTATTTTAAAACACTTACATGAGTACCTTCATTTAAAACTTTAATACTGTTTCCATTACATCACAACTAAATTTTGAAGCTCAAGTCTTAAACGCAACTAATACCATCATATTTTCAAAAGCATGGTTTGAGAAAAAATTTCTGTTCCGTAACATCTTGAAAACTTAGAAATTATTACTCGTATTTATGTTTTTTATGGCTGCAAGGTCACTGAATTTTCGTGTATTTCCTTTAAGCCATATATTTACATTGTATTTTATGTACTTCGAATCACATTTCATAGTCATTGTTAGTTGATTTAATAAATTTGCTGAACGTTCAAAGATTCAGCTTCAGTAACACTACAATTTAAAATGAGAAGTTTTGCAAAATAATTTAAATATGTACTTCGTTGCACCATTGGTTAATTTTCAAATCGTTGTTTATCTATAACACTTGATTTCTAGTGAAGTATTGAAATAATTATTAACTTTCCGCTTTTCCAAAGAACTTCGTAGCCAAATATATTCAGTACAGAAAATTTTACAGACTTAACCAATATTATTACCAAAACAGAAAATATTCAAAATTTTCCTAAAAAATTTTTTATATATAGGTTTCTTTACAAACATGTACATGAATACTCACATTTAATTCTTTAATGGGTATTTTCCTATATCAGAAATAAAATTTCGATAGAAAATTTTTGAATAATGTCATGTTGCACAAATTCTACGTATATAAGAGGTCCTCTTTTCGCAAACGTTTTGAAACTGCGCTCTCAGTAGTCTTTTAGACACTTCGAAACTGTTCTAACTTTGCTATTGGTATATGTGTAAGGTTTTAGTTAAACTAAAAGTTTTATTTTAATTTAAATCTTTCTATCTCTTCTCTGTTTCAACTTCCCGTCAAAAGAAGCGCGCGTTTTCAGCTTATGCTAATTTGAAGTACAGCCAAGTACTATTTAAACCAGAGGTAGAAACCTCTTAGTGTGAGAGAGCTTTTAGTCTCGGATCACGGTCATTCTGTTCGACGTTCGCCTGACCAGCTAGCAGCTAAAATTATAAGCCAGAGTGCTTACTACGTGATTGCATATTGAAATAAATTGAAGTGCGCTAGTATTAGTATTTCTTGCTACGCACCATTTAGTTAGAGGCCAACTCCGCGATTTGCTCTATGAGCAAAGTTTAATTAAATTTCTATTTAGTTTTAGTATCAAATTTATCTGATTGTTAAGTTAGGCCCAAGTGTGGTCTTTTACTTTCTGTATCCCTCCCGAGTTGGGAAGTGTGTAAATAATATTGATTTAATAAAAGAGAATTTTAAATCCCTTTCAAGTGCAGTTATTCTTCAGCACAGTATCTACACCAGAACAAAGCTGATTTCAGTTCCCTGTTCCAGATCAGGACTTTAGTTTAAGGAGTTACTTCAAAATGTTTGCCAAAGCTATGCACAGAACACTCAGTCCTGACATATGCCAATGGATTCTCGATACTTTTTTGGTTTATATTCAGCTTATGAGTTATTTAGATACTTAAAATTACATTTGTAGATCATTTATGTTGACAACTGTGATAGATTTCTTGGATGTTTTTGAAAAATAAACTTATTTTATTCACGCGAATGAAACTGAAGTTTTCTTAAAATTTTATTATTCAGAACATTAGTCAGTTATGATCGAATGCCGGATTTGTTCTCATTTTTCAACATACATATGAACTGCAGTTATCCAATTGTTTCACGTAATTGCAATTTTTCCTATCAGCAGTAACAAGACGAATGGAATAAATGCAGGTTATGCAGACATAAAGTAAAAATTTAGAAGTAAAAGAAGTTCTTCAGATCAAGGAAATTCAGTGGAATATGTAAATACTTATCCAATTCGAAGCTTATTTTTGGAAAAACATAACAACATAGCATATGAATAGTAAATTTACTAAAAAGAGATACAGTGAAGATCAAGTACTTTACAAAATTTGGACGGTAACTATATATAATTAATTGCATAGCAATTCACCATAAAAACTGATTCCAGCGATTTGGGGATAAATTAATTATACCACCGTGATAATTAAAGTCCATTTCATCACACAAACGCTTCAGTTGCAGAAGTAAAATTTTTCTCAACGTCAGACTTATTCAAGTAGTCACTTCGGGCTGGGCTGGGATACTGTGTTTCAAGACTATATTCATAGGGGTTTTCAGCACTAGATGCGATCCGTGTTCCAGACTCAGAATGTGAGTCATATAATTCTCCCTCGTAAAATGCATCTCTCGCGTCGAACCGTAACTCAGTGTCAGAATGCTGCACGAAGAGTCTAGCGCGCTTTCAGCGTCTTGGTGCGCGGAGATCTTGGCTTCTTCGTCAGGGTATTTGTTGAGCAGAACGAAATTATATTTTTCGTGGGTGAGTATTTCAAGTCCATTTTTAATTTGATGCAGCGTAGGAGTCCAGGGCTAGGCTGCGACCGACGTCCCCGGAAAACTGTAGGTGAGTCCATCATCCTCCCCGAAGGCGCAGCAAAGTCGAGCTGGAACGTATTGCCGACCGTAAATATTCAGGTTTAAAGGCTGGAAGGGATAAGCGCACAATTCCGTAAAGATGGAATCTGCTTTTTCTTTGTTGTGAATATCTTTAAAATAGTACAGTATTAACTGATCGTCAAATTTGTCAATCATAGTGAGTATGGTAAGAGTGACTACCTCGATGGAAAATCGTCTTGGTTCAAACAAGGAAGAGCGAAAGCAGGAGTGAAGCAAATAACACAGACAGAAATGATGAAAAAAGGGTCCAGCGTCTTTTTATACAGGCCTTGGTCAGAATCAGAACACGCTGTGGGTAAGGCTACTGCCCTCTAGCGCCGTTGCTGAACTAAATAGAATCTTCTAGAAAGTTCCAGTATGTATCTGCATGTTGCAATCAGGTTGCGGATTTAGTGTGACATCAAAGTAGAGGGGAATTCTGAGTCAATAGATGAACGGGTACCTGAAACCGGATTACAACACAAGGAGGATGAAACGTGCACGGCTGACGTTGCAATAGCAAGATAATCCGAGGTGATAATGTGTGATGACGTCACGAACAGGACGCCACGCGTCCGTAGTTGGTGACGCAGCAACCGGCACGTGCTCCTGAGCGCCTCAGGAAATTCCTTCCACCCGTTCACCATATAGCCTCAGCGCCACATGGCTCCAAACCCCCATTTTATACCTACTAACATCACACAGGTCGGCGGCTAATTCCTAAATTTTTTAAGCCGCCCAACCAGATACCAACCTAAAGCGAATGAACGGGAAAGGATGGTGGATGAGCAGACCAATCCAAAATCTCATCTACCATACAGTAATCGTTATATTGCCTTATACGGGGCAGCCATATGGGCAGAACGAATGACAAAACGAAAGCAAAAAAAGCTTCAAATAATCCAGTAACCCTTCCTTCTCAACTACACCGGAAGCTATAGAACAACATCAAATGCTGCCCTCTTCCGAATCGCTAACAGCCCGCCACTTTTTATACGCTCTGAACAAGAATTCCATGAGACAACAGTACTACAACTACGAAAGAAGAGCGATTACAAATCATTAGAACTTTTAGCAGAGAAATACAAGACACCGGCACATCCATATGAGCACCACCAAGGAAAGAAAAATAATATCACATTAAGCATGAAAAAAGAAGTAAACGAAAAGATATTCCATCAACTCTATACAGACGGTTCCGTCCTAGGAGAAGGGAAAGGCAGCGCAATCAAAATCTACATAGATCCCAACTCGACAATAGAACAAAAGTTTCACCTAGATAAAAAAATAGTGTATTCCAAGCGGAATCAGTAGCGCTCCTGCAAGCAAACTCCCCCCAAAACGCATATATCTTTACAGACAGTCTTTCAGCGATGCACATCATCGGAAACCCGTACCACCGATCAAAATTAATCCAAGAGATTACAGAAAATACTTCAGCAATTACAAAATCAACACTTCTTTGTCACTTGCTTGAAGGCATACGCAGGAACAAAAGGCAACGAGACATCCTAGCCAAAGAAGCAGCTAGGAGTCAAAACGCACAAAACTTATCAGTACCGTGGCCTGGCTCGCACCTTAAAAAAATCATAAGCAACAAATCTAAAACTGAATGCCAGAACTGGTGGGATAACGCCGAATAAGGAAGAAGGACTTATCAATTGTTCCCAAAAGTAGGCACTGCACCCAGTTTAATAACAAGAGAAATAACGTGGTTCTTATCAGGGCATAGTCTTTTTCCCACGCACTTTTATACAAGGAACTTAGCTAGATCAGACTAGTATGTATGTGAAGAAAGAGGCAGTCCCGAGCATTATTTATTTAAATGCTCCCTCACAGCTGAACATCATTTAAAAGTTCCGAATTCAGAAAGTGAAATGACTCCTTTCATAAGATATGCTACCAAGAACAACCATCTCGGAAAAAAGTCAAATATAATGAAATAATATAAATGTAGTCACAAATATAATGAACTTCCTGTCGACAAGAGGCATTGATTTATGTAACACGCATAGAATAACATAACATAGCTATTACTTAAAACATTGCATGTAAGCAGACCTTGAGCTGTCCTCCATAGCATGTAAGTGCGAAAGGCACCAACTGTGAAATCATCAATGTATATTTAACAGAAAAAGAAAGGCACTACCTGTGGTATGATATTAATACAAAGCATTGCAAGCAACGCCTGGCAAGGTCTTCTGTGAACCCAATGGGGTGTAATTATCTGGATAATTAGTGTGCCTGGACAACACCCACATTGCCAATGGAAAAACAATGGGTGTCCACCACACTTCACCATATCCACATCCATATTCAAAACCGGGTACTAGTTAGCGACGCTGACTGCAGTACCGAAAGGGCCGGGTTTGAATTCCGGAGGGGGCATAGATGTTTGTATGTGCATAATATCTGTGCGGCACGGGAGCACTCTAAATATGCTTTAAAGTTTAAATAACTGTGAAGTCTTCTCGGAAGGTTGGTGGTAGGGGAAGAGGGGTGGAATATACTAGGACGCGTCCTCCCGAGGTGTTGTCCTTGGGGCGGAGCTGCGCAAAGTCGTGCTGTCACCTGCATGAGGACCAAGGTTCTTGCCAACGACAATTGCAATCTTCACGATAAATCACGATAAATTTCGTGCGTTTGCTCTGATTTAGACAAGATAAGATATATATTTGGCATTCCTCGTTCTGTTCGATTTAGCAACAACACGAATCCGACTCAACCGCCGAGCCAGGCCCGGGGTTCAACCCCTGTCCTCGCACCTTGGAGATGACGGCGCCATCGCTCTCTGGTTGCACTGGTCGTCAGTTTTCTACCTACGAGTCACACGGACTGCCCGCCGCCCAAGAACAGTACCCAGAAAATCCGGGGCGCCACCTCCATTCAGAACCCGGGACGCCACACCGGGCTACTAGAGCCTTGAGCTCTAGGACGTGCCAGACTCACGGGCTGACCGATAAGAGATATTTGCGTGGCCTTTAGAACCAATAGGTTCGTTATTTGTATACCCCCGCGGCTGAGACTGCCTAGGTACAGATCCTAGACAAAGCGAGATTAGTAACAACTACAGCATAAGTTCGTAAGAAAAAACATTCCTATCTGTTAGTATTGACTACTCATACTCGAATTTTTGCATTTGACTGTCTTCAGATTTGTAGGTTTCTAACAGCATTATTTTTCCATTATTGTATTTATATCACTTCAAAACAAAACAAAAAAAAAACGTAATTTATACTTTTTTAAAAAGGAAACAAACATTACAGCAAATACATAGTTGACATTCTACCATTCGTATTTGTAACGGGAATATGTCAACTTTAAAATACTGACCTTTTATATTATTTTCATATTGCCAGATTTTACATCTAATAAATTAATTGTGTAAGCACACATCATCTTCCCCACCTTTGATTAGTGGATTCTTTAACAAAAACCAAAAGCAAAATTAATTCAAAATCACGGTTTAAATTGTTAATTAGTTCAAGTATCTGAAAAGAGGTATAATTCGTCTTTCAGTCATCATAATTTTATTTTTCGCCAAATATGGGGCTAACCTTTCTAGAATACTTTGGTCTTTTACATGTCCCTCGTTGGTAGATTCAACTGGAGATATTTCGAGTGAGAACATTTTTCTGCGTAGTTCGAACCTAACTCACAAAAAGTTGTTTTGAAGAGCACAACTCTAATTTCACCGTCTTTCCTTGGACAGATTTGAATTACTCTTGCCTTGGACCAATTTATTTTTCTTTTACTTTCACTTTCGACAAGTGCTATATCTCCAGTTTTTGGGTCTTAATGTTTTTCTACCTTAGGTGATTTTTGTAAAAATTCTTTGAAATTCTCATTTCTAAATTTGTCCTTCAAAGTATCTCTCAATCGCTGCTGATACCTTAACCTTTTATTCAGATTCGGCCGATCAAGATGATCTAAATCTGGCACACCCATTTAAAACATTCCACCCATGAACACTGCAGGTGTCAAAGGATTAAGCTCATTTGAATTTTAAGATAAGTATATAAGGGGTTTTGAGTTTATCGTAGCTTCAGACTCACAAAGAATGCTTGTTAGTTGTTCGTAATCCAATGATAACAACCCCAGAACGCTCTGCGTAGAAGTTTTTCAATCATCTGAATCATTTTTTCCCATATTCCTCGACACCAAGGGGTTGCAGGGAGGCAAAACATCCACTGAATTCTTCTCATAGATGTCTCTACCTCAAGCACCTTCCAATCAAGGGATTTAAGACGGTTACAAGAACCAACAAAATTTTTTCCATTGTCACAATAAGTTACATTTTTACGTCCTTTTCTTGCGATGAATCTGCGGAGTTCAAGCAAAAACCTTTGGTTGACAAAGTTATTATCAATTCTAGGTGAATGTTCCTGTATACTACGGAGGTAAACATAATTACTCGTGCCGTTTTTCTTGATTTTTAGTGTAAGAGGTTATGTAAGATCAATATCTATCGCTTCAAACATAAGTCTGTCTCTGACTCTATTTTCTGGTGGTGTACCTGGAATACATTTTATTCCTTTGGGCTTCAAGTCTTTTGCATCTGATGCATTGAGCTATTACTTCACAGTCTGTTTTCTGGTTTTTCATTATAAAAACGTTTTCCCTCAAAATTGACATCAATACATGTAATCCAGCATGAGATAAGCCCAGTTGCAGGTTGATTATAATATGCATGGCCTCCAGCAAAGGTACTGATTTAATTATCTTCTTCGAAGTTCTTGTATTTCAGTTGCTTCAGTTTTGCTTATCCTTTTTAAATATTTTTGCCAATAGTTACATTTAAAAGCTGCTGTAGTTCTCAGGTCTAAAGGCTAAATTCTAGAAGAAAAACTAATTTAATGCTTTTCGGAACAAGATCAGATGATTATAGTAAAGTTATTTTTTTCATTTTTCAGTTCGATGTCTCATTTCAGATGAATATTTCATTTCATTTTTCATTTCCTTTTCATACTGTTCCTTTTTATCATTCATAAGTTCTTTTTTCTGTGGTAAATTTTTGATTGACTTCAGGCAATTGAGTTTTTATGTTTTTCCTAATAATCAACGGTGTCTTTTAATTGTTGCATCAGTATTGCACATTAAAGAAACTGCATCTAGTTCCTTGAGTTTCTTAAAATCTGCTTAAAATTTTAATCTTTATTTTTAATTTTACAAATATAAACAAGTTGCCAGAAACAAAATCACGGATTTTAACTCCACAAAACTTCAATTTTAATTACACAGAAGTATGAATAATTAATGTGATCTGTGCATTCATGTAATTCTCTTAGCATTTGGCATGAAACTGCTCAATTCTCAAATCACTTCCATTACAAATATTCAACCTGTTTCTTTCTTCCCATAGTAAATTGCTGACTTGACTCAAGTCTACTTATACTAGGTTAGAAGAGAGAAAGGGCAATGTTCGTTTGGTAACAACTTTTGTTTTCGGATATTATTCTTGTATGACATTTAAAATCTGAAATAAAGCATATACGTACCTGCACTTCTGGAATCAATAGGAATCTTGACTATGCTGATTAATTGTCACTGCAAATTCGGCTGTCAATGTCCAGATCTTCATCGACTCCCTATAAAATTTCCATGCCCACCTTGGGGCCACTTGCCCGCCTGGAGGCGACTGGGATCCCTTGATACAATGATATGATTGCAAAAAGCACTGTTAGCTAAGAAAGTGGAAATTTTCAGAAACACAACTTTTTGTAGTAATATATTTTGAAAATATAACAGCTTAAAAACTGAATATTTTGAATATTTCAGCAATTTGAAATAATTAAAAAGAAAACTGGAGCAATTACATGTACAGTTACTGATACAAATCAGAGACTTATACTCTGAAAATTTACTTTACCTTTATTACTGTCATCTTGAAAGAATATTAATATTTACATCAAAATAACTATAAAATGTACATTTAATTTAAATTTATCAAACGTTTTTGTTGTATTCATGTATAAGCACTTAAAAGTTACCTAAAATAATTACGAAAAAGGTAAAGTACAAATAGTCCTCTGCATATTATTTGAAATAAAAAAAATGGATGTCTTCAAAACAAAGTGTTATTTTGGATGACTTTGTAAGGTTTTAGTTAAACTAACCAAGTTTTATTTTAATTTAAATCTTTCTATCTCTTCTCTGTTTCAACTTCCCGTCAGAAGAAGCGCGCGTTTTCAGCTTATGCTAATTTGAAGTACAACCTAGTACTATTTAAACCAGAGGTAGAAACCTCTTAGTGTGAGATAGCTTTTAGTCTCAGATCACGGTCATTCTGCTCGACGTTCGCCTGACCAGCTAGCTGCTAAAATTATAAGCCATAGTGCTTACTACGTGATTGCATATTGAAATAAATTGAAGTGCGCTAGTATTAGTATTTCTTGCTACGCACCATTTAGTTAGAGGCCAAACTCCGCGATTTGCTCTGTGAGCAAAGTTTAATTAGATTTCTATTTTAGTTTAGATATTTATTTAGAATTATTTGATTTGTTAAGTTAGGCCCAAGTGTGGTCTTTTACTTTCTGTATCTCTCCCGAGCGGGGAAGTGTGTAAATAATAGTGATTTAATAAAAGAGGATTTTAAATCCCTTTCAAGTGCAGTTATTCTCCAGCACAGTATCTACACCAGAACAAAGCGTATTTTTCAGCTCCCTGTTCCAGTTCAGGACTTGAGGATAAGGACCCTAGTCAGTACTTCACAATGTTCGCTACACACATGCACAGAACACTCAATCTTGACAATATGATTCTTTTTATATCGTTTAATGATATTGAAAACTGTTGAATGACTGAAGTTAACTGTTTCAGCAGTTTCTCTAATAGATTTTCCACGTTCAATATGCAAATCAATAACTGATTTTCGAATTTCAGGCAAAGTTTCTTTTCGTTTAGCATTCATGGCTGCACAGAACTAAAAAACACAAAAATTCCAAAACAAACTGGAAAGAAATAATGCAGACGATTTTATAAATTATTGCCAATTGCTTTTGACTAAAAATAAAACCCCAAAAAATATTTTTAGATAATTTTTGTTGCATAGTCTAATTGTGTCCCATCATTTATGTGAGCCATTTTTTGCTCCGTTCTAAACAATTG
>KK113534.1:307315-322352 GCA_000611955.2 Stegodyphus mimosarum | reverse complement strand
AAAAAAACTTGGATATTAAGCGTAGTTAATAACAGTAAGCTGACCATAATCTGAAATTTCTAGCACTTTCAATGATGATTGACACTGTACCAAGATTTTCATCTAGAGAAAAATTAAACCATAAATTTAGTTTTAAACAACAAGACTTAAATTTTCATGTCAAAAAAGTTTTTTTAACGTTTTAGATGAATTATGTGCTTCTTATTTCTCAAGTTCACAAACAGCGTAAGAACTATTATATTCCAATACTGATGCTGTCAGAACATTCTATGTTCTGTCAGCATTGTAGTATTCTATTTTCTACAGAATGACTATAACGTATTTTATAGCAATACATATTACGTAATATATGCAGAACTACACGTTATGTTATAACAATGTTTTTACTAAGAATGTTCGGGAATCTCTTTTTAGACTTCTATTCAGCTACGTTCTATACAGTAGTAATAACCAAATGGTGAAAGTAGGCTTTAGCACTAACGCCACTCATTCCAACAAAATCATTAAAAAGTTACTGCGAATGCATTTTAACACCATTTTGTATCTTACATTTCATTAATACATAAATCAAAAAGGAAACAAACCAAAAATATACGTACCTTGTAATTATCGAATACACAACCGACTATCCGTTAACAGATTCAAACAGCCGCCATTAAACTTTCTAAAGATGGAATCACGGGAAGACCAGGCATGCGCTGAATGCTTCGGTTTGATTGGCTGCAAAGTATTCCTTAAAAATAGTGAAACGTTTACCTAGTTGGATCGTTTCACCAAATATCAGTGAAACGTAAAATCAAGTGAACCATGTTTTGGTACTATCTTTGATTTTGAACCATTAAATGGTGTAACGTTGGACTAAAATTTTTTACAGTGTACATATGCAAACATCCAAGCCTTCTCTAGGATTCGAACTCTGATCAAGCATTACAACAATCCGCATTGTTAATCACTATACCAATCAAAGTGGCTTCCTCAATACACAAGTTGCTCGACTGCTCCTTGTTCGGTGGGTTCTTCAGATCTCCCACCAATCGAAAATTGTTGGCCAATGATTACACTGGCATCACAATATCCACCAAGGAGAATACTGGAAAAAAAAGAAAGCCGCTTAGACTGCAATATCCCAAAGCCGCTTGGACTGTAGGAAAAGCCGCTTGGACTGTAGGAAAGAAAGGAAGCCGCTTAAACTGCAATATCCCAAAATACCACCCAAAGTCTGATACAGCCCAGCTGTATAACAGTTGCTAGTACTCCAGAAGCGGATACTCGTGATTCTAATTTCTTCATGTTCTGTATCTCAAAATTATCTGAAAATTTAATTTTTATTATTTTATTGTATTTGTAAAATAAATATGATTCTGCTAAATGTTTTCATTGATGATGTGACAAATATATTTTCCAGCCATGTAATAGAGAACTGACGAAGTATAACAATCTTTACATGTAGCGTGAAACTATGCGAACATACTTTACAAGCTGGCAAAAGTGTAGGAAATGCTATGCTATTCTATTATTTATTTTAACAATATTTATGCGTTTTTGGACTTTTAGTGACTTAATTGAGTATTTAAATAAACTCTGTTAAACGAAAAACGTTTTTTCAAGCTTTTAATTGGCAAATCTAAGTGGAATAGATTCGAAATCATTACTTTGAGCAATCGAATACTTTGATAAAAAATTGAATATGTCTGTGGAGAGATAATTTGAACATTATTTCCAAAAGCAAAATCACCTGCACGCAAAACTGCACGTCTGGGGCTAAAAAATCTAGTAAAAATAATATTAAAAAAGTTTACGCTAAGGGAAAAAAACTATTCGGACTATTATACCGGCCATTTTTCCACCGCTTTGGCGCGCTCTGCTTCTCATTACACGCAGCGCTTGGCTCCTTACAGCTCCGTATACTTTGCTGACTTCACAAAGAACGGGAGAGTGAAAAAAAATGAGAAAAAAAAATATTCGCTTTAGCATTTGTGAAAGAAAATCCACCATTCCCTGTCTGCCACCAAAGCGAGCTCACTGAAAAAAAATTATATATTTGTAAAAAAATAGAAGGGAGAAAATAATAAAAAAATAAAACCCGAAAGAAAAGCATGGCCTACCTCTTTGCGCACGCCATCTGTTTCATTACGTCGCACAGCACCCGCCAATTAAAGGTGCCCCTGGTACTTACTTGGCTGTCTCTTACGAGGCGCTTTAGCATGTCATATTCTTTCTTGTACCTTTTATTCCCATCCTCTTTTTCCCCTCCTTCTCTCCTTTTTATTCGTTCGTTCCTCATCCCGAGCTTCATCTTCCATCCCCTGTGTGTCTGTCTGTCACTCATTCTCTCCTGCCTCTCTCTCTCCATTTTCGGTCCTAAGGCGCGGCGTCACGCAGCGTTTGAGGCTATAATGGTGTTTTGGAAGCTACCCGAGGGAGAAATTCTCTTCACTCTTCCGTCTCCATTAGTACAGGAGCACCTTTTTTGCGATATGCTTTTCTTTTTCGTTCATTCCGGACTTCACTCGCTCGCTTCTGTAAAGGAGGGAGCGACAAAAAATCATTTATTGGCTTTGGATGAGCTCTCCTTAACCATTTTCTGTTTCGCCTACTGCGGTGGAGATAATTACGTGAGACGTTTGTAAGAAAGATCTTGACCCAGGAGGGGTTAGTCAGAGATATGCCGGACGGTTTAAGTTTAGTAAATATTGAAAGTTATACCTCTAGTGATTCATTACTAGTTAATCATATTCTGTATCGTGATTCTGACTGGAATAACTTGTTGCGAAGTAACATTTACCATTTCCTCGAATATGAGTTCGCTAGTGGCAAAAATTCTATTGAGAAAGTCTTCACAATTCTTCGGAAGTTTCCGTGCTAAGAAATTACGATCAGATAGAAGAATGAAGGAAAAAATGGGGTATTTAGTAAAATAAATTGCATAACTAAGCTTCTAAAGTTAAAAAACTACTTTAACACGGAGAATATTTTTGACTTTTTCTGAAGGAAAGGAAAGTAATCATTTGTTAATTATTACAGCAAACCCAGTCGTCGATTAATCATTACTTGAGATAGCTACTTAAGGAATTATTTTAGGCCTAAAACGTAACTGAAGTTCGGTTGCATTCTTTTGCTTCTCTTTTGGAGTCTTAAGATTCTGAATTCGTTTTGAATAACTAAGTAGTTAGTTGCTAAGTCAAAAATTTAGAAAAACATACAAGTCTTCCTACGAGCTAACAGACTACATAATGTTACTAACTGATTAATCTAATGACATGGTTTCATTTTCCATTCTTTTCTGATCTGAAGATTTTTAAGAGAAACCTGTAATTGGATGATCTGAACCTTTTCTTTAGTAACCATTGAAATTTTACTTTGAGTAAGAAACATTATTAATCAGAAATTAAAAAAAAAAAAAAAAAGAAAGAAAAGAAAAGATCTGTATGTTAAATTAAATTTCTTGGTAGCTTTAATATTATTTTCGAATGTATCGCATTTGAAGTGTTTGAACATCTCACTTTTACGGACAAAATATTTTAGCAAAATCTGTGTTATCAAATTAGATTTTATTATTAAAGTAAAATTAGAATTTTCGTACAATTTTTAACGCAGTAGTGTGAGTATTTTAACACAGTATCATAAAAACTCACGTAGTAAATTGAGTTTTTATGATATAGAGATAAAAGTGACCACGAATATTTATTTAATCATACTTCGAAATCGAATGCGTGAAAAATATTGTGTAATGAGGAATGAATATATTCGCATAACTTTTTCTCAGCAAATCTGTTAGGCAATATAATAGTCAAAGTATATCAGACAATAATAGTTCATCAAGCTAAATCATTTGATCGTACACTGAATTATGTACGAAACATCAGACATGGTAACAATCCAAAGATATTTTTCATATTCCTAATCAAGCATTGTTGTGTTTTCTCATTTTTTCCGAGCTGTACTGGCTAAGATTTCACTTCTGAAACACCAAATTCATACGAATATTCATAAAACAAAACTAATTTGCTATTACAGTATAGTAATTGTAATCTGAGCTACAATAAATTCTCACTTCATATTAAATTTATGTATTACCTACGCAGCTACAATAATTCTAGCTCAGCGCAGTTAAGACATCTTTTGTATCCTAGATGGAGATGTGCGTATATTCCACTGCACATATCTGAGTATCTAGATAAAGCTGACTTGCACAGAAAGATTAATTGACACCAAGAAGCATAGAGATCAAATTCTAATGGAAATAAGCTACAAAAGCCAAAATAACAAACACTACTCACAGCAGGTAATAAGAAAAACGGCATAAAAAGGAAATATTTTCTTTTGAGTTTAATGTAAAATAAATGCATGTCACGTTATTAGCAAGTATAATGAAAGTTTCTCCTGTCAGTGCTGAAAAAAGGTTTGTTTCTTCAGTGGTAGACAAAATATAAAAGTCCTGTTTTGGAATTTCTACCCATCTCTTTCCCAGGCTTTTAATCACACTGTTTCTATCGCCGTAAAGATGACATCCCTCTATTCTCAAACAAATTAAAATGAGAAGACCTCGTAAAAACAATTTTTGAGCTTTAAAATATGATCCAAGATTGCTTGTCGTACAGAAAACACAATAATGGTTGAGTACTCCATTAAGTGGCCTGATCAATACCACATTATGATGATCTTAACATACTCCTTAGCATATCACAAAAAAACTCATATTTTTTGGCATGGTTGCAGATTTTTTATCTCGTAAAACTACGGAGAATTTTTAAGATTGGTAAATCGACTGACTATTCTGCATTCATTAAGGAAGCCTAGAAGTGTTAATGTTGTTTTCTTTATAATACATTAGGTTTGAACAAAAAGCTTCTGGTAACCATACCTGCTATCTAAATACAGACCTTTCGATATCGGATGGCAACTGAACAGCCATCTATAAACTTGATATCGAATGGAAGTGAGTAATTACGTAACAAAAGCACATATTTCAAAGAAAATAATATTTAAACAAGGTTGTAATAGAACTTCAAATGACCTGCACTACCAAGCAGAAAGCCTTATTCACTATGTAAATCTACTTCGAGAGTTTTAGCAATATATGAATGTTTATCCTACTTTACCTCTTGAAAAAAAAGCTCTTACAAAATTCGTCAGAAGAGAGGAGCGCGTACATCTGCATGTTATGCAGCTAGCATTATATGTTTCATGCATTTTCTGTTAAGAAGTCTCAGTGATCGACTCTTTTAAGTTAATCTTTGTGCGTGTTTCACATTCTTTGTATTTACATCGCATGCAACAAGCGTATTGTTTTCAATACTAGTAGAGAACATTAATGACTTAAATATTCGCTATTGGTTGAGTGTGATTAATATTATGCTTTTACGACTAGTCGTAAAAGGACACAGTTTTGGGATATCATTGGATAATCCTAAGTTGATGATTTCAGATTACTGATATCATTTTATAGTATTTCCTTTTGAGTTTAGTTTTCGAAACCTTTAAGTGCATAACCACAGAGAGCACATAAAAACTGCTGTTACAACGGTCTGCCTGAACACGATTGAAACTTTCAGCGTGAATTTTCCTTTAATTTTAATATATAAATTTAAGAATTTACAATCTTCTTTCAGTACGTTTATAAGGTATTTCTCCCGCCTTCTTAGCATGTCTTCGTCAGCACGCTCCAAGTGTAACCGAGAGATCTGTGGTTCGATTTCCGGCGAAGGTTTTGCTCATTTTTCAAATCTCCCGCTTTCAAAAAAACCTAATGACTCTACACGTTTTAATTTGGTTTCCTCATATAGCAATCGAAAACATTTTTAAATCTAGAAATGAATTTTTTCCCTCCTCAGTTTACGTTTTAGTAATTGAGATTATATTCTATATGTTTTTGCATTTCTTTGCTCTCTGATTTGCAATCATTCACTAAACATCATCTGTGAGATTTTTGATTTGCACTACTGCGATTTTGTTTTGCTACTTTTTAGCATCCTTCCGCCCTGAGCAATCGAAATATTTTGTAGATACACATTTCTAAATTTACCTTTTTTGTGTTTCTTATAATTCAGCAAGTACCCCATTTATATATATATATATATATATAAATGGGGTACAGATGCAGTGTCTTCACTGTGTTTTATTTGCTCCTTTATTAAATAACCTCTACTCTGTCTTATTTACTTATTTCCTCTGTTTTTCTGATTGTATCTTACTTAATTACTAGCAATATGCAATAGCAATATTCCTCACCACTGAGTAATTTATGTAATTACATTTCTGTATGTACGTATTAATTAATTTTATTAATTTACCAGTAATTGTTAGAAATTTTTTACAGTCTTATTCAATAACCTATTCTACCTACAAATGCAGTATATACAGCGTTATCATAAGGGAACTTCCCCAATGTATGAATCCCTAGAGGCCTAGTAGGTCATTGTAAAATACCAGTGGCACATAAGAGAGGAGAGGAAAAAATCTTTATTGGAAACGCAGGTTTTCAATGTGCACAGTGATGTAAGGTAGAGCTATATTCTGTAACTTTGCAGTTTCGTGGCCATTGCTATCTCCCGATCTTACATCGATGGATTTCTGATTTGGGGGTTACCTGTAATCTAAGATGTACGCATCAAATTCACGCGATTTCTCAGAACTGAAAGAGCCCATAAAAATTGAAGGTACACAGATTCTTTCTGCGATGTTACGTTCGTCATTACTGTTAAAAATTTTCCACGTGCAATATGCATTATCGTCTCCGAACGGGGGCAAGTTGAAAACCAGTAATCTAAGAAAAGTTTTTTTTTTCCTTTTCTGTCTTGTGTTGCAATTGATGTTTTACAATGTTATTCCATGGAAATGTTTTGCACTGGCAATTTTCGTCCTACGGGTGCCATTTCAACGTATTTATGACTTTTCAATGCAATGATCCATTTGAGCAGGAAAAAAGTGGGAGTTGCCATTTGAAAATTTTCACCGTAACCATAACCGTGAGAGCTTTATTGTTTTAAATCATCACAATCTCTAGCGCTTACCTTCAAATGACAATATCTGAGATTTCATTTCGACTGGTTGAACGGCTAGGCAGCTAAGGATTCATATATGGGGGAAATTTTTTTTGACCACCCTGAGTGTATTCAGCAAAGACTCTGCTCTAAGCATGCCTAGGCTTTGCGTTACAAATAATTAGAACAGTAGTGTTTTTCAGACGACATGCCAGTGGACCGACCCCTTCTCTGTCGGCCGAAAAAAAGAAACGTTCTGAGATTATTATTGAAGAATGAGTAAGGATATACAGTTTTAAGTGCGAGTACTGTGGGCTTGTGTTGCTATTCTTATTGCCGCCCAGCCGTTATTGTGGTTAGCAACACTGACTGCCCTAGCAATAGGCCGGGGTTCGAATCCCGGAGAAGGCATGGATGTTTGTAAGCGTATAGTGTCTGTGTGGCAAGGGCGCATTTTCAAAATACACGGTGAGCCGTATGTTGTCTCGAATGGTTGGTAGTCGGGAAGGATGAATGGGAGACCTCGGACCGTTCTTCCGGGTTGTTCTTCCTCAAAACTGGAGTTTAACTGCACAGTCAGTGCGGCGGAATTATACCTGTGTGACCAACTGTGAATTTCTGGTATCCGTCCACTTTTACGTGTATCTGCTGTTCTTTATTTTTCGTTGCATTTGAAAGATTAAATTTAATTTTTATCTCAATTTATTACTCATTTAATCTTTCTGAAATATTAGTTAGAGCTCCAAGCCTGAAGTTTACAACACTAATAAATATAAGAAGCCCAAAAACAAACTAATAAAATTATAGCTACAACATTTAAAAGATTCAATCACCGCTTTTTGCTGCGTATTGTAATAAAAAAAGCTCAAATATGAGTAACACAAATAACAAATTTTATGCCTCACACGCCGGGTCTTTGCATGAACGACTTGTAAGCGTTAACAAAATCAAATAGCAGAAATTCCTCACTGAAGCCAATACAGCTAACAGCTAACAAGAAGGCATTTCATGAGAGAAGCAGTTCTTTAAATGTGCTGCCAAACATTCTTTCTTAAATTTACAACTTTGTTCGCATTTAAGATCCACCTAATTTTCCCTTCTGGTAAGGCTGACAGAAGAAATAGAAGTACAGGACAGAATAATCAAAGCCAAAGCGTATCAATTGAACTAGCTTTACTACAGATTGAACAAAAGAAAGCTAAAGTGTATTATTTCGAAAGTTAAAAGGCAAAACCCTTAGATAAAAAGACTAATATTTTGAACAAATGAACGCAAGAGTTTCCTGCCTTATGGAAATTAGGTAAATGCGCAGGATAATATGAAATAGTATTGTTTCCAAGGACTAAGGTGCTGAACATTGCATGAATGTACTCTTACGTATTTTAGTGGGGCGGGTTTTTATTTACAGGTGGATTACTTCTATTACAAACTGATTACACATTTACTATTATTTACAGAGTGATTAATTTTAAATAATTATAAAGTTGTGCGTTATGTGGCATTTGAAAAACTTATTAATATGGCAGAATACATGAAGTTTATTCATATATTTTCCCACAATATTTGATTTCACCCTATAAAAATAGCCTAACTGCTAGTAATAGGAAGAAATGAAGATCCGAAGATAACTAACTACATAGGTAGCTTTGATTGCTAGAGAATTCGGCAAGTTTTATAAATCTAAAGAGCTGCGTTTGAGTTCCAGTGGAAGCAAAAAATTTATAACACATACGTTCAGAGGAAAGCTAAAAAATTTCAATAAGGTATCAGAGTTTGAAAACCCTATCTTTAATTCAGACTCTTTTCTTGAAATATTTTAAGATGATATGAAAGAAAATTCCTTATTCTATGAGAATATGCATGATGACATGCCTCTCTGAAAATAAATTTGGAGAAATCTACATGTGTATGCATTTATATGCAACTACACCGTCCTCTTATTTGAAAAAGAAACATTAATTCTGGGAGGATAATTTTCTACAATCATAACTACAGTTCATTACTGCATATAAGAGGGAAAAATGGCACAGGGTAAAAAAGAAAATAATAATAATAATCAGCATTTCACGGTCCAGCAAACAGCAGGAAAATGTATTGATTGACATGCATTTAATTACACTTTCAGCAAGCTTCTTTCAATTGATGGAATAGCTATGGAATTAGTGAAGTGATTCTTTTAAATTACTTTTTTCTCATCATAGCTTCATTTTGCAACTGCAGCTTGAGCGAAAAAACTATCTTTCACATTATGTATGTTCTCCGGTCACAAAACTTCAAATTATATATTCTTGTGTCAAAACCTGAACAATTTGCAATCACGAATTAATTGCCAATTTATCACACGTCTATTATTTTCGATTCGAATGTAAAGTCAGCGCCTCAAGTTCGTCCGCCTTCACCCCCTTTCCTATAAGCGCGCGAATCGTTCTGCCGTTATCTGAAAACGAAAAGATTCTCGAAATTAAACTTAGTGAAGCACACGTTTAAATGGAGGCCCATTAATTGCCCTCCGATGCTCTTCCGCTTCATCACCACTAAGAAGCGAATATTCTGTGTTCCACATTTCACAGCCACCATCAATTTTCGGTTTTACTCTTTCGTTCGCTCGTCTCTCTTTTGTCCTCCACCCAGGAGATAATGATCTCTGGCGTTACGTTGCTAAAAGCGCTTGGAGATCCCACCGCTAATACTGATTGAATACTCGGCTGGCTGTGTTGCTATAATTCTATTATCGATGCAAAGAGAAATGTCTTCTTCTCCTCTGAGACAGTGAAGGGGAAAGATTTCCTCAGCACTAGTTTTATGTATTCTTATTATTTGTAAACAAATAGACTATTCGAGAAAATGGTAAACAATGTATATTTGCAGTCACTGCATACAGCCCACATCTCTTTAATTTCATAATCTTTCTTTACAAACTAAGGTACTTACATATTTACTATAATTAGGATGTCAGAATCTTGTCAGTTATTAACGTATTGCGTTATTTGATTACTTAAAGGATTGCAGTGACACAGTTTCTGACAGTTTTCATATGACAAATCGTAAAAACAGAGAACTTGTGGTATTGTGAATATTATCCATTTGAGGTTACAGTAGTAACGCGTTAACAAATATAATCTCTCTAAAACAAGTAAATTGTTTAATGATACCTTTCTGAAGCTTAACTACACCAGCAACCGATGGTAAGCTTTCGGCACCGTTCTTGCTACTAAATTTGAATTGAAATAGAATGTGGAAATGGATAAATTTACCAGATCAGTATGCTGAAGTAAAAAAAAAAGTGCTTATACACAAATATAGCAGGGAATATTAAGAGTTGCAGAAAAATATAAAAAGTCATCTATTAATGATACAGGAATTAATAATTAAATGACGTAATAGTCATAATAATTAAATAGGGCAGTTAGGGACACTAGGCGGATGTTAATTGAAGTACCTCATCTATCAAAGATGTAAATTTAATGGGCATGAATGCCTTTCTACTTGCGCAGTTAGGAAATTTTTGTTTGTGCGAATTCATCAATGTTCATTCAACCCCTTCCACAAAGAAGTGGGTTTAGGGAAGACCAACGGGGTCTAATTGTTTGCAGAATGCGAGGAAAGATAAAAAATTTAGACAAGAAAAAAATGTTTAAGAGAAATTAACAAAAAATATGCTAGGTTTCAGAATTTTTGCATGAAGGAGGAAGAGGGATAATGAGACGATAATTTTTGAGTGCATTAAAAGATCACTTTTTGTGTCATAAAGTAAAAATAATGTATGCAACAGTTCATACATCTGAGATTTTGCATTGAGAATAATTTTTTCGCCTTTCTTTTTGTTGTTGATGGAAACAGTTATCACATTTTACGGAAGAGATTTTAGTTATAAAGAAATCCTTGCGTCATTCAGAGCGGAGCAGATTTTCGCTATAGAAAGAAAATTAATATTTATCTAAACTGCTAGTGATGTCATTACATAATCTGACAAAATTTACTTTTTTACACACTGATTGTTTAAAAAGTAATAGCTGTTCTGTAAGTTCCTATACATCTCAGCCGAAAGAAGATTTCCCAGCCATTTTAAGAAAAAGTTAAAGTTTTTAATGTAAACGGTTAAAGACATTTTTAAGAAATGTAATATCTGAATCTCTAGTAAATAGACTTGCTTTGCTGTATTTTTATAACGCTTTTATAAATTATAATGAAACTATTGGCAAAATATTTTGTACACAAAGAATCTTGACTTTGATTGTAGGTAAGAAAGCATTTAAAGATATAAGTTATTAATGAGATAATTAAGTGAAAATATATGAATTTTATATATTACAGTTTTCAAAGTTTTATTCAAAGATTATTGTTGAATACTTAAAAATTATTTTTCCAGCTTCAGCAATTTAGTATAAAGATATTGTGTTTCTCAAAGTCTTGGATACCGCCGAGCATTTTGTTAAGTCATGAAGATTTCTGAACTCTTGTTTTATTGTATAATTAAGTATACTTATATCTGATTATTGCAGTAAAAATTTGGTTATATATTTTTTATAATTAATTTAGTCTGAAAAATAGCTTAATAGCTAAAACATTTATACAAATATAGTATATTATATCAAAGAAAATTAATAGGCTAAACTCAAAGCTTGAGCCCCAAGTAGCAATAGGCCATCATAATATATATATCAAAATAAAATTTAAGCAAGTTCAGTTATCATATTCAAGCTGGCAAGGTGAGCTAATGACTTGGCAGAGTAATAGCAAAACTGCAAATACACCCCCCCCCAAAAATGCATTGAAAAACAAACAAAAACGATGTGAGGCAGATCAGTTTTACATCTTCCAGCGCATATTCTTCAGGTGGTTGGTGTACTTCTAACCTGATAAATGCACAGATATATAAGATTAAACTTTAGTCAGTCAGAACGCAAATTAAATCAGTGTGTGTATTATCAGTCTAACCGCTACAGGCTGGAATATAAAAGGCACTTTGCCCAGATTTAATTAAAATAATTAAACAGCAAACTTAAAAACGATAGTTAAGTCAAAAATAGAAAATGCAGCAAGAAGAATAATTTAAAATGCATATTTTTTTAACATCTGTATCTAAACAAAAATGATAATTTGGAATAATGTAAGTAATTTTTGTCTATAGCATATAGCAATCCATAGACAAGAAACCATAGTCACGCACTGAGAACAGTATATAAACACTTTTATTATTAAAATAAATGTTCTTAATTAAATTCAAACAAGCAAAAATTTTGGATATAAATTAAGGAAACTTTGAATTACAAATTAATATTACCTTTCGGAAAGCAGGAAAACTTTGCAAAAATAATCTAACTCTGACATGTGTAAACTGTAAAGAGAATTTTGTGGCTATTAATCTAAGTAAAAACTTTTTAATATTGTTTAATGCAGCACACAAAGAAGTAAATAGAATTTAACACATTGTAGTTAGAAACAGTAACGTGAAAAATAGTTTTGTGTCATAAAACTGGTATAATATTGTCCAGAAAAACGAATGTTTCAAACAAATCTTGAGAAATTGTGTTGAAACACACTGAACGGAAAAAGATAAAAGAGTCTGGAAGTCAAAATGAGTTGACTTATTAAAGATTACAGAATTCGATCATGTGCGGATTAATGAACGTTGAAAATGAACTATGCCCTTTTAGTCTATAAAGAGTATCAGGAAAATATGAAACATTTTATGTATTGATTTAAACATTTTATTTCAAAATTATTACGCAATGATACAAAAAAAGAAAAGAAAAATAAAGAAAGTTTAATTCAATTGTGAATAAAATCCAGTTTACATTCTCTCATAGGTTTAGCATTTCATGGAAATCGCCAGTTTGACAGTGCAATTTAGATTGACAAGTGTAATTTATCTGGTTGCTTCTATATAAAATTATGCATGATTTTATTGTTTCTAAGAATTTTAGATAATAATTTATGTTTTTTTATAAAATTTTCTTTGATAATACAGAATGTTTTCTAATTCTTGTGGTCTGATTTATCTTATTGTTTGCTATGATTTTTCTGCAAATGTTCGACTTCCAAATAATTAGTTTTGTAGTTTTGAAATCGGAAAGTATTTTTGTTATCAAGGATTTTTATTTAAGATTGCAGATATCTTGGTCTAAATAATCTGCTTCTGCTTCTTTAGTATAGTTTCATTTAGTTAGATGTATTTAGGAAAAATGTGTTGTTTTCCTATTTCATTGTTTTTTAATAACAATAAGGATCTCAATATAGTAAGTAAATTTAAGAATTTCTGGATAATGGAATTTATTGATGAACGTATAATCTTTAACCGAAAGAACTAGGTTATAAATGGCAGTAGAATTGTTAGCACCTATTGGAATATCGTTAATTTATAGGCAAATTTATTCTTAATTATTGTATATAGTTATTAATTATAATAAAATTAAAAAGAAAAGTTGGAACTAAAATGATAAATTACCCTTTCTTCTTAATGAAGGTAATAACCAATTCTTTCTCTATGAAAGACGTAGCCTAAAAGGAGCACATGTAAAATTAAAAGAAACTTCAAAAACGTATACTAAACTGAAAATAATACAAAATAGGACAATAAACAAAAAAAGTGTTAATCTCCTCTATTTAACGCTTCAAACAGAACGTGTCAAGGGAAGAGTGTTTTGAAGCCTTAAACCAAGTTGTTAAGGGAAAAGCGTTTTGAAGCCCTAAACCAAGTTGATTAATGAGTTCCGAATACGTGTTTCGTTCCCCTGAACCATTTGAGACACAAAACCGCTGTATTCGAATCAAATCTTTACGCTATTCGAATCTAAAACAACATTTTAGTGGCTCTCAAATGTTCAGCCCTTTTTCCTGCATGCATTCGCAAACCCAGGACTACAGAAATAATATACAAAAGTTGAAACTAAAATGTTTTATGGCAAAAAACCTGAAAAAATAAAATGCTCAAAAACTTAAAAATGCCAAAAGAGCTAATTACAATCATATCCATCAAGGGGAAATCCTAAACAATGAAAGAAACAATTTTTTTCAAAATGAAAAAAATTATTTGGTAGTATTTGAAGCCTAAAATAAGGGTGGCTCAAAAGCGTATTAAATTAGCTAAGGATTACACTGTCCGGAAAGTGCAATATGCTAGTGAAAAGGCCTATTGTAACTGATGAAAAGATTTGGGTAGTAAATCAAAATTAAAATTAAACAAAATAAAATAAATTAATTTTTCAAAATGTTTTTTTAATTTAAGCATTATAAAACAACTAAAAAACTTTCCATTGTATTTATGACTAACTGTATTTAATTTCATAATTCATAATCCAATGCTTGAGATAGACCATCACGGGTAAATATCTTATACTTTAAGTGAGTTCTGAGAGTGAGTTCCATCCTTGTTAACTATTTGAGATAGCTAAATAATAATCTATTAAGAAATTAAAAAAGAGTATGTACAAGAAGTGTATACGTCCTATTCTTAATGAGTGAAGAATATAGCCAACCGCAGATTCAGATACAAAAAAATTAAACTTAAGAATATTAATTAAAAAATACTGAAAATACTCACATTTGCATTAAAGTTAGAAAATTAAAAATAAAAATTCTAAATTAACAAAATATTGACGTCAGATTGTACAAATAATACACAGTATTCCAAAAATAATTCCTAAAAGACGTAATCAAAATACCCTCATTTTCTGAAAGTTAAAATGTTGGCCAATAGGGCAAAAAGCATGTTTGTGAATACTAAAAATGCCACTCTTAGCAAAAAAATTTTTTAGGTGTTATTGCTAATAAGGGATATAAGAAATTTCTTATTTGCCAATGAAAGCTAAAAATTTTAGTGTTACTAGACGAATAAAACAATGTCAATTTTTGCTTCAAAGGCAAGTACTTCAAAGTTGCTGAATTAAATACCATTATATTAAGAACTAAAGTTAAGAATTAAAGTTAAGAATTAAGTTTTAATTATAGTAAGAAACCATCATAAAAGGTTATGGTACACGAATATTCTGAAAATTAAAACAGAAACTCAAGATTAATATTTAAATGCTACACACAAATAAAAAAAAAAAAAA
>KK113534.1:282238-307281 GCA_000611955.2 Stegodyphus mimosarum | reverse complement strand
CACAAAAAAAAAAAAAAAAAAACTTACTACGAGCATCAATATAACTTGAAATAAAATGGCGGCTTGCTAAGAATAAGAGTATAGAAGAAAATAACGTTGCAAAAATTAAGAGATTATTAACTTTCTTACTGCTAATATTGCAAAAATGTGTAGATCTAATAAAAAGTTCAATTTAGGGTTCTATATATACTACTAAAAGTAGACAATACCATTTATTAAGCGTTGGCTATGAAATAACAGTGAACATATGTGACTGCTTTTAAGAATTATTGTTGTATGAGGAAGCCGTTAAAGGTTCAAAATGGCTACTGAAGTAAGAAAAGAGTGAAAATAAAATACATTCTGGCATAAAGTTTCTGAAAACGAAAATAGCAGGATAAAAGTAAAAAGTCTTCACGCAAAATCGGTTTCTATTGCGTCTGAAGAAATCGAAATTAGAGTTTATTATTAACAACAGAGAAGCTAGAAATATATACAGAAACTATATACATGAATAACAGTACCTAAATGCATTATTTACAAATTTCTCGTTCTATTTACTCATCCTGCACAATGATAACCTTTATGAAAGTTTAATGATTCTTTCATTTTAATATCTAAAATATTTATATCCACTATGCTAGTAAATTAAAATAATATTAGCAATTAGAATTGTAATAAAATTTCAAACATAATTAAACTAATGATGTCAAAGAAAAGGCTAAATTCAGACACGTGTTAAACCTAAGACGAAGACTAAATTGAGCAGCTGTTAACCAAAGGACAATCAACTGACTCTACTTAAGGGCCTACCGTGATATCCCTAGACAGAAGATTGTGGACCGGAAAGCGGGAGGGATTCTTCACTCTTTAGATTCACGCAAACAAGGCCGCCCAACCGTGGCATGGCGGCACTCTAAATATGCGGCGAGCCGAAAGTCCTCTCGTGTGGTTTGGTGGAAGGGGAGAGGGATGGGAGACCCTCGGACCCGTCCCCCCCGGGGTGCTCTCCATCAAAATTGGGGCGGAATTAAGCCAAATCGCACTGTCACCTGTATGGTGCTTAAGGCTGTTGCCAACGACAGGTGTAATGTTGGGCTCTTTGCCACGAGGATTTCGTGAACTTGGGCTGACTATACGTCAGACAAGTGAGCATAAGCAACAACGCAAACAAGAATGATATTTTGGAAACTTCCCAAACAGGACTAATTCTTGAACAAAGTTTTAAAACAAAATATAATATTCAGACATGTCCCTGTAGCAGTGGTTCAAATGCACTTTCATACCTCTTAGCAGTCGGTTTCCATAAATCTCACTTCTCGTGCCAGAAACTATTAACAATTATTATAGATAATGCCATTTCATATTAATAGCAATTAATGGCTTCATATTAAAGTCGTAAACTAATGATAGTACGGTGGATTTCGTAATACACTATTTAGGCAGCGGTTTGTTATCATCTGCTGAATAACAAAACCGAAGAAAACAGTTTTTCTTGAAGTTAATTAGTAAAGAAAACCCACTTTGTTGCTCTTTATAATAGTTCAGTTCTGTAACTCTCTGACTTGTAGCTTGCCTTGCAATACTAACGCATGTGACTTTCGCCCCCTCCCGTTATTCAAATTCTTTTTCCCCCTCTCTTTTTCTTCTTTTTTCTCCCCCATATTCCTTAAATCTTCTGGTCCATACACCAATTTGCAAATCATTGTTGTAGCATACTGAGAAGAATACTTTTCAATCTATCTATTTGCAAACATTCTGGAAAAAAAAAAGTTGAAAAACTATGAAAATATCATCTTCTTTTTACACCGTCGGGTATTGGCATTCACTGATAGAATCTTTGTGCTCAGTTTAGATTTTTTTTTTCCTATTTTGTAGTACCGAAAAACTTCCAACTTCCATTTCAATCTTCACGAAATTTAGACACTATTCTGTTCTGTCTAGGATTATTCAGCCATAACAAGGTTCAACTGAGCAGTAGTATACAGTTCTTGCTCAACAAGTCATCGTTTTGTTTACTTCCTTTCCGCTACGCAGTTATTGGAAGAAAAGTTAAAACAAAGAGGATCTCTTTCTCTTGGGAGATGTCGCCGCTGTTTCCGATCGACGGAGATCTCTGTTGCTTGAACCCTGGAGGGGGCTAACTGAGAGGTTGTGTGACTTATGCGAGGGGTCTATTAACCCATCCGTGAAGACAACTCCCTTCTTTGCCTCACATTGGAACCTTTTTGAATCTTAAATTCAACTTTTACGAAGAATATCTATAAAAGAAACGGAAGTTTCATGTTTCCAGTCATATAATGTTTGCTATCTTGAAACAAATAAAACTGTAGACTTTAGATGCATTTTTCTTGCATCTTAAAAAATTAAATACTTCCAAGAAAAAATATGAAAACAAAAACATAAAAAAGACAATAAGATGATATAAATAATAGTGGCATTCAATTAACTACGATAAATAGGGAACTCACATTAAATAATTAACAAAAGATACTTCAAATGTAGCATATATAATTTTTTTGGAGGACATTGATTAATTAAAGATTTTAATTCAATGGACAGAGAGGAAACATAAAAAGTTTCATTCGAAGGACTAAGTCGTTAGAATTAAAATCTTTCAATATTATCTCTCGAAATTTTTTCTTAAAGTCTTCGAATATTAATAATTTTGCTTACATTAACAATTTTCTTAATCATTTTACTGGATTTTTTGGACGCTTTTCTCTCAATTTTTCAAGATACAGGAAAAGAAGATTTCTCAAACAATTCTGTTCACATACTCTTTCAACAATTAATTTTTTTTTATTTCAGTCCAGTTCGTAATGCATTACAATGAATATTAGATAAGAATTTTGTAAAATTCTGACTTGCATAAAATATAATTTCCGTAAACATAACGCAACGTTGTTGAAAATGATTTGCAAGAAGTAAGCGTCAATTGTCAACCGGGTAATAGATTGAAACACAGAAGAACAAAATCGCAATACGTGAAATATTGCAGCATAAAAGAAGAAAATGGCAGAATAATGAGAATAATGACGCAAAAATAATGAGGATCAGAAAGAATGTTAAAAAAATTGTAGTATCAGAGTTTTCAGTTTCTACAATTTGATATTATTTTACACACAAGCGCAAGTTTATGAAAATAAAATTAATCCAAAGGCGAACAATTTATTAGTAAATTCCATGGCAAAATTAGTTGTTTAGTATGAAAATACCCAGTAATTATTTGTGAAAAAGAAATAACAATCAATTTCTTTATACTAAAAGAAACTGGCTTAGAAATGTGGGTATTATGAAAGATTATAATATTACCACTATTGCACAAAAATAAGTTAGAATCCAACGAATTAACAGACATAAAAAGCAGGAGAAACTAAAGATTAAAAAAACTGATTTCAGGCTCTTGTCTAAATTAGTCTCGTCTTATTAGCTTTGAAATCACAAAAATTAAAGTAAAAAAAGTATTAAAAACGAGCAAAGATAACATATATAAACTAAACTGCAAACTCGTTTCGTCAGAGAAAATTTTATTCAAATCTTCATTTATAAACTGAAATGATTAAAATTTTATAAACCTCAATCACATTAACATGTTCTAAATTCGATAATGGAAAATGAAGGATTTTAATAGCTTTAAATCTGATACAAAGAACTGGCAGCGTTAGATTACTTCGTGAGTTTTAGAACCTAATTCGTGATTTCCGTTAGGTATGTCTTAATTTATTTTATAATTATATTCGGAAATTTATTCGTGAAAGCTTTTCATTTGCTTAACCAAAACCTTCATCCTGTTTTTTTAAAGCCAGTGTGGAATCTGATGTGAATGAAATATTTTTAGAGCGTTCTTAATTTGCCGACAGAGGTTTGATATGTCAGCACGGAATATTAAAGAATTGGGGGGGAGGGAATAAAACAAATGTGAAAATAAATAAAAATATAACAATAAGAATAATAATTTTCGCTTCTGTTAGTTCACATTTCAATTCAAGATGTTCTTTTATCCAAGATGAAAGAGTTTTCTCTATTATATTTTTTTTACCCATTGCTGACTATAACATTTCTGATATGTGCAACATATGTCTTCTAAGAGGATAAAAGTTCTCTTAAGAATGATACAAACTGCACGCCGTTTTCCCATGATACTAAGGTTGAGAAGAAAAAGAGAAACAATACAACAAAAAAGTTTGCTGATGCCGAATGATTTATATATATATATATACTTAAGCAAGTATGTGCAAAATGAGATATTTTCCTTTCTTTATGGAACTAAAGCTTCCCACAGAATCGCAGTCAGCACTATTTACTGATTAGTAAAAAATAATTAAACTTAAATAATAGAAATTCATATACACTGCAAAATATTTCATTGCTTCTTCTTTTAAACATTTGTTATGATTTGCTTCATTTAAGTGTTAAATTTCTCACACGCTTAAAGCAGTCACTTTATTGTAACATATTGATAAAATCAGATAATTGCCTTTCATCATTTGTATTATTGTTAGCAAACTCAAATTGTAAGATGCTGCTTCTGCATAAATACAAGTATTTACGTCTGCTATAATTCTTTTCATTCCAAACGAAAATACCAGTACTTGGATACCAATACACCAGATTTTCAGGCACCAAATTCTCAATTAACTGAGGGTCCAAAATCATTACATTTCTTAGTTTTCATTTATGTATACTAGACAGAGAGTTTACGAAAACATAATGGATGCTTTGAAAGAGAGATTAACAGATTTTCATCGAGCTCATACATTTTTCATAGAAAATAATTAAACATGAATATATGTTACAGATTTGGGTATTTAGCCCTAACAATTTTGTTAGGAGGAAAGAAGTTGGAACTCATCACACAGCGAACAACAGTTTGCCAATGCGATGCAAACTAAAAGCATAAGAACCTCTGAATGGTATCTCTGTCTGGATTCCTAATCTATTAGACGATCTTCGTTGACCTATAGTCTGTAGTGACTAAATAACTCATATTTAGTCAAAATAAAGGCATATAAATTTGTAGTTTCCTTTACCGTTTCCTAAAAATTGATGTTTGTGTTAAGTTCTAAATCAAGGAATCCCGGAAAACATAAATATTCAAAAATCTGCTTGCATTATTTTTCAGTATTTACGATTTAAAATGTAACCATACGTTAAACTGTCACTTCTCTTCTAAATATTGGCTCTACACCGACATTATGTATGTCTGACTTATTTTTAGCAATTTCACAGTGATGTGTGATAGTAATAATTTTTAACAGGCTCAAGATATTACAGAAGCGGCCATTATTCAAAATTATTTATTCCCCAGTAAGATGTCTAGTGAGATGAATAAGTATGTCTAATGAGATGGATAAGTGACCTTGCAAAGGAAGATAACACATGGTTAAAAATAAATGTTTACTGTTTGAATTTACTTTCTGCTCTCTTAACAGAGGTTGAAACTGTAACAAGAAGTTTCAAGCATCAAATATGTAAAAACTTATCTTAGCCAAATATGAATAGCCCTTGGAAATTTTTCTTTCAGTGCTTGCTTCTAATATTCTCTTATGGGTGAAGATAGGAAAATTTAAAATTAGTACTTAAAAATTCTTTTTAATTTCACATATAACTTTTTACTTTGAAATAATCTGAGGAAACATGAAGCTTCATGTGAAAGTACTTTTATAATGCCTAATAATACTAACGATTTTCAAAATTTTGAAACTTCTTAAAAATTATTTTATAGCTGTCGAATTGTACTACTTGTAAAAGATTTCATAAATAACAAGAAAATCGTGGTCAGTTGTTAGCTGAACTGTTGTTGAGAGTTGTCAGCTGAACATGTCCAGAAGTTATTTTGCTTTTCGACGAATTCAGATATGAGCCAATTAACGTAATTTGAGAAAATGAACTTCATATGAATAAATTTCTCTTTTGGTGTAAAAGGAATAAGCAAATAAGCATTAACAAAAGGGAAAAGAAGCAAGTTTTCTTGCATGAAAATTTTCCCATGTTGCATCCGGAAAGCAGTTGTAAATTTGAATGCTGTAGTAGTTTGACTGAACTGTGAAATTCCTTTTCATATGATTCGTAAAGTTTAATCATCCGTAAACAGTTTGTTTTTGCCCAGCTTAAACCTTATTAACTAAATGTACGAAAACTGATTGGAAGCTAAATGTGTTTCACTGAGTTTCTAATGACATTTCTGTAGAAATATAAGATCAATATATGTTATGATCGATTTTTCAGCTCTTGCTTGTGTATGTATGTGCAGTCGTTTAATAGCCAATTTCAGCTCTTATGGTATATTAACCACCAATAATTTTGGATTTTAAAGTGAAATTTATCAAACAAATTTCTTCAGCTTGCGTTGAAAAATTGTTTTAAGTTTATCGAGAAAGTTAAAGTGCCGGTACTGAAGGAAGTTATTAGAATGCAAGTTCATTGTGAGACTGTAAGATTTCATTGACCTAAATTCGTCTTTATTTTTTAAAATTTTTTATTTATTAATGTATTTGCTTTTTAGCTTTGGAACCCCAGAGTTACACAAGCACTCAAGCGTATGCCTAACACTGAGAACTGAAGAGTCTGAAAATTGGAATTAAGTGTTTCGGCCTGTTACTTACTGAACTGCATTTAAAATACTGCTAAACAGGAAATACATTTCTATTTTAACTTAACTAATTAATTTTTAAGAGGAGATTTTTTGGATAATTTTTACTTTTCATGGTTAAATGAACTATTAAATTCTTTCATCAAAATATTGCAAATAATTTGGATACTACATCAAGATATATCATATTTTCTTAAAATGAGGAAATACGCTGAATACTAATGTCGTAGTGTATTTACAAATTAATTGATTACTACTTGCTTCTGTGCGTGTAGGTATTTAAATTATTCCATGCAACAGTTTCTTTACGTTCTGATTTTAGTTATCCTTTCCGCATTCAAATCATGTAAAGTTACGTGTTATTGCGGATAGTGGATTCTATGACTGCTATACTTTGAATTTAACTTTTTATATAACATTCTACGCAAGCAGAACAAACTGAAAACTTTGTATCATAAACCCATTCCATAAAATCTTAGATCTATTTAAATTGAGAGATCGAATTATATAAGCAGGAGAGAGCTCTTTAAATTAAAACTGTTTTACAGTTTTTTAACATATTTAAAACAAATAGCAGGGAAATTAAAAAGTATAGCATGCGAAGATGAAATAGAATAGTTTATTATGTGCTAACATAATCATGTTTCACTAACTTTAAGTTATCTAACTAGTTTATCAGTCACACCATTGTAACTATTTTATAATAATTATTGTTAAAGATTTAATACTTAAGATAAGCAGATCATTAATTTGAAATTTTAAAAATTACTATAATATTTTTATTAAGTTATTTTATTTTAATTATTACTCACTATTAAAATTTTATTTCTTTAATTATAATCTATGCATTCTCTTAATGTTTTTCCTGTCTCTTAGAAATTTTGCATGATCAAAGGGAAAATGGAAGTCCATATTATTTAAGCACTGTTATAATTTAAATCCTTAACAGAGAGGTGCAGTGCTAAGAAATCCTACATTTTTTTACAATGGACACATTTCAAATATTGTGGAGAGATTACAAATAGGAAAACATCTAATATAAAGCTGGTGTTGAATGTAATTAATACAAAAACAGTATTTTCCATTATTGAATCTAATAATAATTAAAATTTTTGAATAATGTAACATTTAGAATTATTAGAATAGAAGAGAAACACGCTAATGTGACAATCAAAATCGCTGAAACAACCTTGTATTTGGCGTACATTTACTAAAACACTCAATCGATTTCCGGGGCAGCTACAGATCCCTCCTCATCAGGAGAACAAAACATCTAGAAAGAATTATAATAATTAAAAAAGTGTTCAGTTTCATAAATTGTTAAAAATGACATGCCTGTCAGGCAAAATAATAAGTTGTCTGAACTTCCAGAAAATTGCAAATGGTCATACACAGTTCATGCGAATTCCAATGTTCCTTTTTTATTATTTTTCAGTGTTTTAACTTTGTTCAGATAAGTGTACAGAGACAGCAGTCATTCAGATTGAATTCAGTAGTCCAAAAATTACCAGTAATTTGCATTTTATTTGGAATTAAACTGAAAGAACAAAAGACTAAGCTTGTTTCTGGAGTGCTGCGCTAATTCTCTTTTTGGTACTAAAACACAAATACATAAAAGGCCTGTTAGTTTTAAAAGCGCGTACGCTGCCTTACAACTGATGCAAATATTTACTCAGTTAACGGGTTTGGATTTTTATGATGCACTTAATTCAGATGCTATGCAAGCTTCAGTGGCAGATTTTCGCACAGTCAGAAGACGCACACGCTTGACCTCTTAAACATAGGGGACCTCAAATTTCAGGTCTAGGGGAAAAAAATCCTTCAATTTATTTATTTTTCTAATAAAAATTACTAAATTTAATAGCATTTTCTAAATTAAATTGAAAAATGAATACCGCTATGTATGACATATGATTCTGCTTGAGATAAAGATAATATTTCTTTACTGATTAACCGTTGCCAGCAATGTTTTCCTAAGTTCCTGCGTGTGAATCACTTCGAATACGACAAAAACTATTGCATAGCTAAGTTCAGTGGTGAATTAGTTAGTGTAGAAGTATATTTGTTTTGTTATCAAGTAAGTGCGTGAATAATTTAATAATATAAATATAAATAACAATTATTCAAAATTATTATTATCTGTCTAATGAAAATCTTATTTCATGGGTGGCAAACAGTCATTCCCTTCTCATGGACGATTAAATATGCAACGCTGCCTAGCAACACCATCTTATCTTATGTTAAAATAGGTTAAACAAAACACTAATAGAATTGTTAGAAAATAGTAATTACATAGTGAGCTCCGGGCTCTCGCTCGAATATGAAAGCACTCGACTGTAATGAAAGATATATTCCCACCTCGGATATAACATAGTACTACATAATCTAGCTGCCAGTTTATAAATAACAATAATTATGAAAATCAATAAATCTCTTTTGATTATGCATATTATTAGGAATTGTTTTCAAGTGACATTGCTCATAAATTATTGTTTGTTTCATCATTGTATTGTTTGTTTCATAATTTTTACTAATATTACATTTTAAAGAATATTTATTGTATCAGAAATGGAAATTTAAATAAATGAATTTTAATTAAATTTCCATTTGGAAATTTAAATAAAATGAATTTGTAAGTTACATTTTTCGTTCGATAGATACGAATTGCTATACAGCGTCTCTGCTTAAGTTGCGAACATATGGAAAATATTTTACTGCCGATCTAAGAAAAAATGTTGCTGTTGCAACAAATTTTGCTTACCTTCTAAAAGTTTTCAGATATAAAATTTATATCATACAGGGTAGCTACAGTAGTCAAATTTCTATTTTCATTTTCAGGTAAAATATCCTTGATTAAAAAATACATGAAAATGCTACTTAGAAAAGCTTTTGAGAAATTAAATGTAAAATTTTAAAAATTGCGTAGGTTATCACTTGTTTATTTTTGTTGATTTTGATATTTGTTAGTTTTATCTGAAAAATGTTAGATAATATTACTATTAAAATTATAAATTATTTTATAAGCATTGTTATCTGTTTCTTACATAAAATACGGAAAATATAAAAAATAATAAAAAATAAACAATTGCCTCTGTACTTATAATTTTTTTTATTTGACCTTGAACTTAAATTCTAAACTTTTTCAAGTTTTTTTGCTTGTGTTATAAATTATGGATACTTCACATGAAATTGAAAATACAAACTAGATAATTTGAGCCATCCTGTATGATATAAAAATTATATCTAAGCACTTTTAGAAGTTTCAAGGCAAGCAAAATTTTTAATGTGGAGTAAAATGATTTGTCAGAACAATAATAAAAATATTTTCTGTATTTTTCGAACGTAAGTAGATACACTGTATACCCTACTTTTATCAATTAATATGCTTAGGAAGTACCGAAAATTTCTATTAATAATTACCACAATTTAATTATTTTAGTATAACAAGTCTGAAATAAAACTTCGTACGTATCTCGAACGAAAAGTGGCTTCAAGGTCCCCGTTAGTAAACCTGACTTCAGCTGACGTTATGAACAGAAGATTTGCAGCGGACCAGCAAACACAAAAGACAAAAAGAAAGAGAACATTATGCAAAGAAATTTGTGGGATAAATTTATAATTTATTCAGAACAGCAAGCCTAAAAATGGAACAAAATGTGAACTCGAAATGACGGATGAATAACTTGAAACAGATGAGAACCGATTCTGTGTTTCAAGTCGTTCAAGTAATCAACAACCTGATCTGTTGTTGAAAGACACAACTTGTGATGCAGGTGTTATCAGTGAGCAATCAGGTAACAGCTAGAGAAATCGGATCAATAAAATAAATTATCAGCAGACTATGGTAAAATAATGAGTTTTCCAATGATACTACATAGTGGCCACTTTTTGATGAAATGATACAATACTATTTAATAAATAAATCCTGGAATACTTGAGATATTACAAACTTTGGAGTAAAATATTTAGATAGAAATCGACCTTGTTATAAGAAATATCTTCGAATCAAATTTTTATTGCGTGAAAGCAAATGGTACTAAGAAATTCCGACAATGATTGATTTATTCAGAAGCGAGCAAAAATATTTATTTTTATGCTCAGATAAAATATTCAACGAGATTCAATGACCGGAGAAATTTATCCAGAAGCTGCTTGAAGCCGGAAGCTAGCGCACGAAATTCACGGTGCCATGTAAAATCAATTTTCACTTTACAAAAGCGATTATTAGTTCCTGAACGTATCGATACACACTTAGAAGAACAAATTGATTCAGGACAGAAGTACTGGCGAGGCGTTTGACAATGATCAGTATCCACTGCGAAATTTTTGGCGAATTTAAGAGTAGCATTTAGTGGCCACTGAGACTACACATATTCAAATCGAAAAGGAAGTTTTTAAAGTTTCATAGAGTATCTAGCGGAATTCAGTAGCTTTTTCATAATTTGTCAAAAAAGTTTTAAAAGCGTATTGTTTTTGTTTAAAAAATTTAGCAACCCGAGTAGTAGACAGCTAAAGTATTTATCGCACACTGTATAAGACGAATTTATATGTTTAATAGGCAACGAAGTGAAGAAAATTTAGTTTCTGAAATTCAAGTAGGAATATAATGCTCCATCATTGTAGAGTCTACTCCTAAAATAGCTCGTATGAGGTGAATTAACTTGCATTTTCAGATTTGTTGACAAAAGCGGAAATATAACAGAACGATTTCTTGAATTTATTTACAACAAAAATCACGATTCTGATTATTTAGAAGGAATAGTTCTGGAATATATAAGAGATATATTGATAGGTACGTAGATTGTAAATGGAAGGCTTACGATAATGCGGCAAATATGATTGGCGAATACAGCGGTATGCAAGAAAGAATAAAACATCATATTAATACAACAGCCTATGTATTATGCACTAGCCACGTATTAACTTTAATGGGAAACTGTGTTGAGAAATATTCTACTGACGTACTACATTATTTTGGTTTTGTTCAAAATTTTATATGTATATTTCTCGCCATCTACTCTGCGATGAAGTGCACTTATAATAGTGTGACACATACTTAATTTCTACTTATAAAACGAATAAGTAACCTTAGAAGGGAATAAAGAGTTGTCGTTATTTCAGTATTAAAATCTAATTATCAGAATGTTAAAGAAGTCCCTATTTAAATTAGGACGTCCAGTAATGGTAAATCAGAGAGTAAATCGGAGGTGATAAAATTAAAAGAATAGTTCGATAAATATGAAACAGCCTTATATTAATAGTTTTGCTGGATCAGCTACTGCAAGGAATAAATTATATATGTAAATCATTACAAGACATGCAACACAATTTATTGTTAGGAACAAATCTTCTGAAATCAGTTTAGAATTTTCTCACGAATGCCAGGAACATCTTTGATGATACAGAGAACGATGAAAATTTACTAACGGAAAACCGAAACTACTACGAAACCAGAACTAAAAGAAGAAAACTCCAGTGTGAAGAAAAACTCTAAATAAAACACATTTTACTGCAAAGCAAATTTTGTGATAAACGTACATCTCGGAGAAGCGCCATTTACAGTAATGTACTATACTTGTTCATTTTATTACATTCATAAAACAAGAAAATGTCGGCAGTCCATCTGACATGTACAAATTATTAATTGCAGGCTTTCAGTCTACATTTTTTAATGCAGAAACAGTTCTAAAACTATTTTTGACAATTCTGTTTCCAAAGCAAGTGGCGAAAGATTAGTTTGAGATCTCAAGAGAATTAAAAATCACTTAAGAAATTTCTTACCTCATTTTCACTTAAGTCATTTGCCAGTGATATTTACTGAAAACGCTGTTATTCGGTTATTAGATTACGGATCCCTATTAGATAAATTTGCTAAAGGGAGAAAAGTTCTTATTTAGTGTATGATATTTTATGTTTCAAACCGGAACCAAACGTCATTTACAATAACTGTCAATAAATTTAAATCAATATATTTTTTGCCAATCTCTATAAATTATTAACATATGAAAGCAGAGCTTCAGAACTTAAGTTTATTATTGATAACGTTACATTCCAATATGTTTTGAATGCTTAATAAACAGACTGATAACTTTGTTACTGTATTTTTCATTAATGAGTCCTATTTTCAAATAAATAGTGCGTGTATGTATTATTTTATTATAATCAATAATCTAGAGTGCGCTGCAATAAAAACATGTCTGTAGAATGCACACTATAGTGGCACTGAAAATATTTAGCCTGGCTTCAAGACTGAATTCCGCTTGGGTCTGTGAAGCGCTAAATCCGCCACTGGCAAGCATTCATTTACTTTTGAGGCAATAAACACCGCCTTGAATTATTATTGACATCATTCTTTTACTTCTCTAAAATGTATAATTTAAAAAAAATGATGAATTCATAAAGTAATAAAAAAACAAAAATTGATGAATTTTTACCAACTTGTAGTTTGAAAAGGAATTAAGGGCTTACTTTTTACATTGCTTACTCACTGTTGTATTTTTTATGGCTTAAAGCTAAAAAAGTTTAATTTTCAGAACGAGGAAAGAAAACTAATTTTTCATAATTATTCTTTAAATAACTACATAAGTTTGTGTGTGCTAAAAAATAAATGATATGGCAAAAATAGTGAAAAAATAAGAAAGCTTAAAAAAGATTGAATTAGAGGAAAGTGGCATATCTTTCATGGCCTACTTGTCTTTCAGAGCTTTTAGTTTAATCACTTTATAATGTTGCTTAGAACAGGAACGTCGAGAATTTTCTTTGCCGCAACCTCAACAATAAACACTGAAAAATCTTCTGAAGGAAAAAGAAAGCTAACTTTTCGTTTAAAAATTTCTTTAAAAAAAAAAAAAGAAAAAAGGAAAAAAAAGCCTTCTAAACTGAAAAGGATAGTTCACTATGCATCAAAACATGTTTCTTCGAGCGACCGAGAAGATTCTTCTGATTCTCAGGTCAACAACTTTTAGCCATCATAACGTTGAGAGTTTTAATGAGGGCATCGTTGTTTAACCGTAACAAACGCAAACTTCGGCAATACCGTCTTTAACCCGCAGTTGGCGGCAGGGATTCTAAAAAGGCGATGTCTATGGCATAAGTCTTAAACGCTTGAATGGTTGTCGGTGCACCTTCCCCTCACCAAGATCTTAGGAAGACCGCTACAAAGGTACCGTTGTAAAGCCTAATTAAAACTCGACTCAGATCCAGCATCCGGCACAAACTTTCTTCGCCTTCTTTTTTTTTCTTAATTTTTTCCCCCTATTAGCATCATCCAATAAGTTTATTAACGGGGTGTTGGATTTCGAAAGCGGCACTTCTTCAGTTTCCCTTAAGCACACTTTCCCAGTTCTGAATCAATTAATAGAAACTTGTTTAATTTTCTTCAGAAATGCGTGAAATAGAATACTTTGTCAAATATTCTAATGGGAAAAAAATTTCATGATGATGTTAGAGTGGTAAAGAAAGAGAAAAGAAGCAGGTTGTATTGAAGTTAAATGAGCGAATCTATAAAATCATGAATGAGGTCGTGCAGGTTAGCAAATTCTGTGGATGAAAAACTCCACTTGATATGTTCAGGGCAGTTTGTTTATTTAGAAATAAAAAATGCATTTATTTTTCCTGATAATGCAATTTTTTATGGCTTTTACATTTGCACGAAGTGGTCAGTAAGAAAGTTTAGTCATACATATATATGTATATTTGCTTTTTAGTGAAGTGCGGAGCATAATAAAAGTTTATTGAAAGCAGAATTTAACAAACTGTTAATTCAGATTCAATTTCAAATCTTCTTTAAATTTTCAAATCATAATGACAAAATTGCGGGGCTAAATGTGAAAGTAAAGTAAAAGGGAGAACTGCATTTCTAACAACAGCAAAAAAAAAAAAAGTATTGACTAAAGTAAATAATCTCTACAACACACCATCCAGGACGAGCTAACAGTTTTAAATTTAACGAACAGAAAACAGTAAAATAAATACCATTGCGAAATTAGAATTTTGGGGCTTTCAGATAAAGGGAAGCTAAGCCCTGATTTGGAGGAAGTTAGTGTTTATAGACGTATATTAAGCAAGTCGTAAGGGCGGCGAATGAAGGAGCAAAATACGCTTCTAGAATAGAAAGAAAATAAATTTCCTTGCTTCTTTTTCTGATACACTACCGCACTGATTCACAAATTTCAGCCTCGTGATGTTGCTGCTAACTATGGCAGCAGCTAACTAGCTGCTAATTATGGCGATTCAATTCTTAGTGGAATCTAACAGAATCTTGGAGGAAGAACAAAATACATAATTTTATATCTGGATGTTCTTATAAATGTAATATCGGAATGAAATCTGATGATTAAACTAACCAGTCCGTACGTTTTATTCTGTAATCATCAAGGTATTGGTTCATGGAAGCCGTTCTGTGAGCGCAAATATGACCATTTTTTACAAAAATCAATCCATTACGATGGCAGCAAATGGGCTCATTTGCTGATCAAGGGCCTAAAGCCACCATTTTTTTTCTGGCATATAACTGTCACATTCAAAACATTCATTATGCGATCATTATTTTCACAACCGTTGGTTGTAGACATATACTTCCAAATAAAAAATATTTTATATGACACAGATATTCTTTTAAAGCTAAGAAATAAATCTTGTAAAAATAACGAGATCTAAATTTTTATTAGTTCTACAGGTCCCTACCGTTACATATAGTAACCATTTCAGAAATTATATATATGACACTCATTTTTAAAATATTAGTGGTAGCTATTTTGAATTCTTGTAGAAAAGGAGTTTGTAACTTTAATTTTTGGACACCTGTACAATTACATTAAGATTTGATAAGAACTGAAAGTTTTAAATAGAAATATTTCAAAGTACATTCACATGTAATTAAAAAACATACGAATTAGCAAAAATCATAAAATTGGAATGTTTCCCAATTATTAAGTTTTATTTAAGTTAAAGAAATTCCCTTACTTACCCAAAGCTGGGCTCTTTTAAAATAGAAATGAACTGGATTGGATTAAAACAAAAAGCACTAGAACTATCTGCCTAAGGGAAGAAATGCTTTCAATAACGGCTTTCTAAGAGAAAGTGTTTCATATTCAAACTTCACATGCGAAAAGTCACAAAAATTCTCATGCAACCATGGTGTTCAATGCTCTTACAATTCGACCATTGGTGGAACTGTTCTTTAATAACATCTAAGTTTGAGTCCAAAGTAAACGGTTGATGTTTCATCGTTCAAAACTAATGAAAAATTGAACTTGACATATATTTGAAACAAAAGTATTACAACAATAAGCATATATGTAATGACTTCAGAAAGAACTTTCAAGCATAAAATGCTCATTTTTATGAAAAAATATTTAATAAATACTCTTTCATAATAGCATAAATGTCTTGAAACTAAAGCGAAACCAGTAATATATTTACACAAACTGCACTCATTTGTCCAAGAAATATATGTAATTATACAAAATCAGTTTCTTGCTGAAATTATTAAGCTTAGTTCAGTCAGGTATAGTAGGTGCATGAAATGTAACATAACGAGACCCCTTCATTCCAATAGACCATAGGTTCTCAACCATAGGATAATACCACTTGGGGGGGAATGCAGTCAGCCTTTTATTTACCTGTTAAGAATTTAGATTTAATTTATTATGAATGTAAACATGTACTTTTTTTTTAGTTTTAGTATTTATCAACATTTTCTGTACTTTTTCTTGTTTAATTTACAAAACACATTAAAAATAATCTAAATTTAAATAAATGTACATGTATTTTTTCAATTTTGAGAAGAAGAGAAAGGGAAATGATAGTCTAGCAGTGGTAAAAGAGGTGCGTGAGATAAAAAAAAATTGAGAACCCTTGCTATAGACTAACATATTTGAAAGTGACAAACGTATCTGAGAACATAACATGACTGTTTAAAATCTTATATTACAGAAGCCGAAAAGAGAAAAAAGATGTGCATGGAGTGAACGCACTCAGCTGATCAATGTTTATCATTGTTTATTATTATCTGATCAATGTATGGAGCAGGTATCCATAGCGAGTTTTTTAGTTTCTACTTACCAGTGGGCCTTCTTACTACTGCTTTTGATGGGGAAATCGAAGCTATTGCTGTGGCAATTCAACAACTGTCGATTAGCAGACATTCTTTTGTAAAGGCAGTCATATTGTCAGATTCCAAAAGTGCACTTCAAGCCCTTCTGAATAATCAAATTAGTTCCCAAAGACTTTTAGAATGTAGACCTTTGCTTAAGGCAATAGCGCACAGAATTTCTTTCCAATGGATTCAAGCCCAATGTGGAATTATGGGCAACGAAAAAGCTGACACATTGGCTAAGAAAGGAACTTTGATAATGCAATGCATTAATCGATCGCTTTCTTTTCATGCGACTAAATTGTTTGTTAACCTGACTTTTAAGAAAATTCTTAAATTGGGAATGATTCAACGTGCCATAGATAAGAGATGGAGGATTCTGGACGAAGAGAGAACTTTCATTCTTAGTTTTCCAAGAAAGACATCGTCAGCTCTATTTAGATGTCTGACCGGACATGACTGTTTGCGAGACCACCTCTACAGAATTAGAGTAGTGGATTCCCCAAACTGTATTTTGTGTGACTCCAATCAGCCTATGATTTTTGAACATTTAAATAACTGTTTGTATTGCACTTTCTCGATATGAGGACATCGTTGAAAAATACTGAAGAACCCGTGAACTAATGGCTTAAGTGCTAATGTTTAATAAATTAAATCAATGTTTATTAATGTTTAACAACGTTTAAAAGAATGTTTTCTCCTGAAACATTGCGTACAGTGAAATTTTTGTTTAATTTCATTAGTTGATATATCAGTGTTGCGCAAAGTTTAGTTATGTTGTAAAATAAAACAATTAAATAATTGATCCATCTTCGTTTATTGTTTATTTAATATTATTAATTTATCGCTTAATTTCGCTTAACCTTTGCTTAATCTTATTACCACGGTTTCAAAATAATTAATATTTAACATTAAAGTTGAATTTATTCTCTTCTTTTTAATTTTCCTAGTCTCATTCCCATGGAATTGATACCGCATCGAGTTTCACGCGTTCTCTTATTAGATTCATTGCAGAATTGGGGATTGCTAGTTACAATAAAATTCTCTAAGATGACCCTTCCTTAACCCGACCGAGTACATCAACTATGTATAAAGAGGCCATCAAAATGTTTTATTTTGTACTAAGCAGATCAAGAGGTTACATTTCCACTTTTTACTGGATTACAGTAATACTTTATAAGGTATTTCTCCCACCTTCTTCGCATGCCTTCGTGGTGTAGTAGTCAGCACGCTCGATGCGTAACCGACAGGTCCCCGTGTTTCGATTTTCCGTGTCCTTTCGGTGAAGGCGTTACTCATTTTTCATCTCTCCTGCTTTGAAATAACCTAATGTCTCTACAAGTGGCGCCCGAACTAAAAGGTGGTGGATGATGATTCTCCACCACCACGATTTGGCGATTGTGGCCCCTAATCCTCAGTTGCCCTTTAAAAGGGGGCGTATATAAAGTATTTCTTCCACCTTCTTCGCATGCCTTCGTGGTGTAGTGGTCAGCAAGCTCGACGCGTAACTGAGATGTCCGTGGTTCGATTCCCGGCGAAGGCGTTGCTCATTTTTCATCTCTCCTGCTTTGAAATAACCTAATGTCTCTACAACTGTATAATTTATTTCATGCTTTTCCAGCCTGGTATGATTTATCACACAGGCATATGTTTCGGAATTCTTCAAATGATTTACAAGGTAAAAATGCTTACTATGTTTTTTTTTCTTCTTAGCAATGCTACTGATAATATATGATAAATAAACGCTCAGTTAACACCAAAGGCAATTAATTTTTCTGTTTGTATATTAATGAAATTATTGATTTAGTTTCTAAGTTTATAGTGTATATATTCATGTTGAAAACTGACAAGGAAAAAGATATTCAAGAAATGCACATGCTATTCATGTGAGTATTCAGGTAAGTGGAAAAAATTCTGTTGGAAAAAAGCAATGAATAAATGACTAATATTCCTTTAATTGAAGCCCTAAACTCTGTAAAGAAGTTAGATAATATGTTTGACTTAATTTTACAAAGTTCAAAATGTGTTACTAAAATGAATTGTTAACTAAAAGAGTAAATCAAACAGGCAAATTTAATTAGATGAATACTTTATTCAGCACTCAACGTGTTTTAAATTACTAAAAAATTGCAAAGCGTAAAGTCTTTGTAAAAGTTTTTAACTCTTACTTTATATCTGCTTTCCATGTTTTAAAATATGATATATGATTTAGTGCATCTCAGAATCTGACATAAAAATCCTTTTATTTATTTTTTTGGCTACGTTTGGTTGCTATATTACTCATATTTATTCATCTTTATACTTAATTCGTAAATTTATTAACGAACCGCCCACGAATGGAATTTTGGCCAAAAAGGCTGGCTGCATGGATGTTTTCGTGGTTTTTCTTACACTTAAAGTAAATGTGAGGCAGATTTCCTCAGGAAATCTTCCACGATGTATCCTCCTTCTTTAACGGCAAGTAGCTTTCACGTGTGTGACAATGCTCAGTTAGAGAAACATTTTTGATAAACGCTTATCCACATTTTTACTTCAGCATTTTATTCTTATCTGACGCCAATACCTTTGAATAGGCCTTTATGCAAATCAAAAATCGACATCAATGTTAGTCTGTCCCTTTAAGCTCATTCATCTTCACAATAGATTAAAATCATCTAGAACGGGACAGTCGTCTTAGAGAGGGTTCACTGCATTTATTTTGCAAAACTAAAATTTAAATATTCGTTTATGCGTTTTATTTTTCCACTGCAAAATTCACAGCTGATTTTTATTGCATATAAAAGGACTTGCTTTGAATATATTTACTTTAACCAGAATTTTAGAACTGGTGAAAAGTCTTCCTTCGGCTCTCTTTTAATACTGAAGTTATGGTTTTCAAAAGCCACTCTCTAAACTTTTTGGTATGAAATGTTATTCTAAACCAATATCTTGGCATTTCAATCTGTCAGCTTATTATTTGTAGTGTATGGTTGTGATAACTCTAGGATGAATACAAAACAGTTTTGCTGAGGTGAATCCCCGTTAATAAAATTCAATCTATGATTAAATTCCTTACATCAGTAGTTCGCAAAGCGTCGGTTGTGAACTCGCAGTGAATCGAATGACAATTTTCGGTGAGCAGCAAAAAAGTTCTGAAGTTTTTATTTTTTTACTAGATTATTATATGTGTTTATCTATAATTATTAAAAGAAATAAGAATTATTAATAAATACGTAAACATTACATAATTTTAATTTATATTATTTTGATATTAAATGAACATCTTCTGAGAAACCTTTTTTTCTGATTTTTTTCCTCTCTGAGAGCAAATATGGCTCGAAGCAAATGCAAATCCCTGTAAGTGAATTGCGATACGTTGAAGCTAATGCAACCGAATTACGGTGCTTGGTTTAGAAGACATGCCTAACACCGTGAGAAATGTATAGCTGGATTAGCTTACCATTCTCACATTGTTATGTTCTAGACATAATTTGCTATTTCTCGTCAAATCTCACCGTAAATTTCTTTTCCTGGGCTTTGAAAAGTGAATCATTTCTATTGCTTTCTGAGCTAAATATGCTATTTTTAATCTTTTTGAGATCGAAATTTTCAGTTATCTCCAAAGAAAGAGAACTTTAAGCAAGAAATAATAATCCCTTCGAAACGATTTAAATATCAAAACTCCGATGCCATAAGGTATGGAATATACACGGTCGCATTAAATCACGTATTTTCTGCTGAACGTTTAAAAGTAAACATTATTTCATCTAAAGTAATTGTTTGATAGATATAAATTTATCAGCATATGAGTTATATTTTTCGCTTACGGACTGCAACACTGGCGCAACTCGAAAAATGAAGTTTTAGATAAACGTTTTTAAAGTTTATCTTGGTTTTGAAATGCAGAAATCACGAGCTTAATTAGTGGATTAAAGAGTAAACATTACTAAAAAGCTTCATGGGAGTTTTGTTAATAATGATAATTCTAAAATGTTATAAAATTATCATTATTTAGTAGCAATTTTTATTAAATTGCCTTAATGCTGTGTTTTTTATTTTTATTTTTTTAAACGCTGTGTTGAACTACACATTAGTTCAACATAATGTAATATCGAAAAGTTCATGGCTCACCATAATCAAAAACATTTAAAGAAGAGGAATTAAATTTTAATAATTTTATTATAGAATTGTAACATATATTACAAAATTATAAGGAAACTTTCTTAATGCTTCAATGATGTACCATTAATGAAAATACAAAAGAAAGTGAGCAGTTTCTCAATAATAGCTTATATTTATATGAGTTTCAAAATAGAACCTTTTTCTATGGTTTAAATATTCGTTATATATATTAGATTGCGGTGAAATTCCGAATAATAGTTTGATATTTTATTGTTGGTGATTAAACGTTGTAGTTCTTAGAAATTGCAAGAGTTTTTTTGTAAGCTTTTTCAATGTTGCTTCCTGGAAGGATCGCAGATCTTTTTTACGTTTGAAGACTTTTACACTGATTAGTTCAAAATCTGTTCCTTTAAAAAATATGTCTGATATAGGAGAAGTAATCCAATGATTGCTTTTCGACTTTTAAGCACAGAAAAGTCGTTGAAGTGAATACCGTCACTGTTAGATTTACAGCAAAATTTTGATTTGTCTGATCTGTGAGATCCTTTACATTAAAGTCGTCTTGTCCTACTTCCAGATGTTTGAAAGTTTGCCTTGTTTCTTTGACGTTCTAATTAAAGAGGCATATTGAGATGGAACATACATGAGGTCTGATTTCCATGATCGTTTCACACATTTTTTTTCATGAAGGAGTGAGCAGAGTATCTTTCATTTTGCATGTGGTCAGCAACAAGAAATTGATGTGTTACGTTTTTAATCTGCAAATTTGCCATAGCGCACAAATAACAGACAGCAACGTATTTATTTATTTATTTTTTGCTGTCCACAGTAGTTTTCTAAATACAGCGTTATTTCTGCATCATCAGTTTTTCATTTAGCAGCTTTTTCTTCACACACTTTTAGTCAGCATATCCCAGTTTCCATCACACCTTTCTATGGCACCTTAATGACATGGATAACAGTAGAAATTAGTAAGACCATTTTTCCCAAGTCGCAAAATGTGAATTTACATATTAAATAATTTTGACTTAAAATAAACTTGACCACACTGAATTCGACTGAGATTATTCAAAGTATACCATAGAGTCATTAGGTTATTTCGAAGCAGGACGCATGAAAAATGAGCAATGCTATCTCCAGGACTTGAACTTCGGACCTCTCGAATATGCTAGCTATTACACCACGAAGGCATGCTAAGAAGGCGGGAGAAATACCTCATATACTTCCAATTTTACAGCTCGACTAGGGATTAAGGGACCCAATTGGCAAATCCTGGTGATGCAGAATCATTACTCACCAATTTTTTTAGTTCGGGCGCCACTGTAGAAACATTAGGATTTTTCTTGAAGCAGGAGTCATGAAAAATGAGCAATGCCCTCTCCGGGACTCAAACCTCGGACCTCTCGAATACGCGCCGAGTGTAGTAACAGATTAGAGAGATGTAGCCCATAGTCAAACGCAGGCTATGCAGAAATCCTAACTCCATCTGTCGAAGTCAGTTGAACTTGAGTTAAATACTATTCTCCTTCTCATTTTCATTTAACGCGATTCTAAAAACTCATTCCGGTAGGAAGTTGTAAGTTGAAACTACAAGAGGTAGGAAAGAAGCATTAAATTAAAATAACTGCTATAAAATTAAAATATCGCTTACAATACTAAGGCATCAACCAAAATGCCTAATTTTGCTCTATTACTTCAAACATTTTGTGCATGAAGCAAATCAAAAAATTATATTTGTAATTCATACTGCACATGAGCGTAGCCACCCCTGAATTAATTTTCGGGGGGGATGCCCATTTGCTGAAAGATGATTTTTCCAAACGAGACAATTTTTTTACATAATAAAATATCTATTCATATTCAAACCTTTGCAAAAAAAATTACGCTTAAAAAGAAAATGTAAACTTAAATGAATAGACTTAATTTAAATTAAATTAATTATTTGAAATTCTTTAATGTTACGTTTTAATGTATTCCAATGTAAAATCAATCTCTTTTTAGATGAATATTGCCAATAAATATACATCCTTCGAACTAATACCCTAATACTAATATTTTGAATACAGATTATAAGTATTGCATATGTCAATACATTTTATGATTTACTTATTTCAAATATGCTCTAACTTACCTAATTTACAATAGAAGAGAAACACGCCAATGTGACAATCAAATTCGCTGAAACAACCTTGTATTTGGTGTACATTTACTAAAAACCGAGAGTCTACCCGAGAGTATAAAAAGCCGTTACTCAGCTTTCTTTCTTTCTAGATATTTTGTTCTCCTGATGAGGAGGGACCTGTAGCTGCCCTCGAAATCGATTGAGTGTTTTTAGTAAATGTACGCCAAATACAAGGTTGTTTCAGCGAATTTGATTATGCTCTAATTTTTTATTTGTGCTAAATATTGCTTTAAGCATATATTGAAATTAAATCTTTAATTAATTCGAAGAAAATAAATTTAAAAACTATAATTCCTGAAAATTTCAGTTTTATCATTTCAGCTTACCACATATTATTCATTTCTGTTATTTCAGCGTATACAGTACCTCCTAAGGAATGATGAATTAAGAAAATTCAAATCTTAATTACACATTATTTTTACAAAAAAACTGGACATTTATTACTATGTTGATTTTCTAGAAGCTCTCCTTTGGTAAAAATGTGAATTAGTACCCATTCTTCGCAGTTCAAACTTTTTATGTATTTATGAAGATTTTTAAAGACTTTCATAATGGGCGATATGAATGTGAGAAGTTAGTCACAAATGGCTTCTACTGCGTTTTAATAATATAAAATTAGGATTGTTTTCTTATAAGTTATGTACTAACATTTCTGACAAATTATTTAAATTTTATAATCAGAAGCATTAAACATTAGAGAGAAATTTTCTAATAAATTGGAACTATAAACTATAGAAAAACTGTAAAGATATTTAAATGTTTTATTTTCATAAGTTTTAAAAGATGTAATCTATTTAATATTCATGACATTAAGCAAGATCAGATGCAACTTGATGCAAACGGTGTAGAGTTATTAGGATTTTTTGAAAGCGGGAGATGTGAAAAATAAGCATTGCCATCGCCGGGACTCGAACCTCGGCCATCTCGAATACGCGCCGACTGTGCTAGCCATCACAGCACAAAGGCATGCTAAGAAGGCTGGAAAAACACCTTATAATGGTATCTGAAACTAATCCGCTGCCGTTATACTCTGTTATGCTTAAATTAATCATGTTCATATAAAAGACCGCTATTAGATAAATTTTGGTTTCTTTACTTAGCCAATAAGCTGAAAGAATAATCGATACTTATCTTTGCAATTAACTCCTAATTTTATTAATTTAATAATATTAATAAACCTATCCACATTCATAACACCCTCGACTGTATATCTAAGGTCTAATATATCTAAGATGACTCTCCACATAAATCTTAAATCGTCTAGAACCATGGATGATCATTTTAGCGAATATTCACTGGATTTCACTATTTGCTATAAGGCATTGTTTTAACGTTTTCATTTTACGAAACATATGGGTATGGGTGATATTTTCGTGAACAATTCGTAAAGCAAATTATTGCTCTAATCAAAATTTCTAATCTAAACTTGAAATCCAAATTTTCTTCTGTATTTGCTACTCCGTTTCATCACTGTATGAAATAACAAAAGAAACTATTAAAAAAAAGGTAGTATTTGTTGCGTTGCTGTAAACTTCATGTCATAAGCAGATGGTCTAGTTTGCCAAACTCCGCCTCTGGAGCCGCTAGCGGTCCTTCTGACTCTTCAGTGCTGCTCACATTTGCAAACAGCAGTTTAATGTTTGAAATATATATGCATAAAAGTCAAAATTTGTTTGTATGTTAGATAAAGACTTACATGTCATTTAACATATCCACGTCAAACATGGAATAAATATTCTTCGATATTCTAGAAAAATATTGTGAAGCTATCTCCTCAAGAAACTCTAAATCTGAATGTTGCCTGAAAAATTTGGGAAAGTAACGTTGCTCGAAGCATCGATGAAGTTTTAGCAATGATAAGAAAATACTAGATGTTTTTTATCAGTAGCTAAAAACTAGTAAAGAGCAATCTAATGCATTAAAATGAGTATTTTAAGACCGCAATTACCTTCCGCTTGCAGAGTTATAAGGTATTTCTCCCGCCTTCTTAGCATGCCTTCGTGGGGTAGTGGTCAGCACGCTCGGTCCGTATTCGAGAGGTCCGTCGTTCGAGTCCCGGCGAAGGCATTGCTCATATTTCCTTTCCTCTG
>KK113534.1:244357-282215 GCA_000611955.2 Stegodyphus mimosarum | reverse complement strand
ATCAAAAAAAAAAAAAAAAAAAAAAAAAAAAAAAAAAAAAAAAAAAAAAAAAAAACCTAATGTCTCTACAATGGCCCCGAAACAAAAAAGTGGAGGATGATGATTTTCCACCACCAGGATTTGACGACTGGGTCCCCTTATCCCCAGTCGCCCTTTAAAAGTGGGAGTATATAAGGTACTTCTTCCGCCTTCTTAGCGTGCCTTCGTGGTATAGTGGTCACCACGATCGGCGCATTTTCGAAAGGTCCATGGCTCGAGTCCTGGCTAGGGCATTGTTCTTTTTTTCATGATTGCTGCTTCGAAATGACTCTACAGGGTGATTAGATCGTTTTGAAGGAGAATGCGTGAAAAATGTGCATTACCCTCGTTGGGACTCGAACCTTGGATCTCTCGAATACACGCCGAGTATGCTTCCAGTTACATCACAAAGCCATGCAGAAGGAAGGGAGAAAATGTTACGATTGGTAACATTTATTGCTTTTTCAGCGCACAGGGCATTTAAGGATTTTAGCAGGTTATAGGACTCGTTGGGAACTACAGAGCGATGGGATATTCGAAATCCCGAATCCCACGAATCTTGAAAGACTTGAAACCAAAGCTTCAAATTCTAAGCTAAAGGGAGCTAAACATTTTAACTCAGAAAATTAGAATGACATTAAAAAAAATCCAGTAGAAGCGTTCATTGGAAAATGAACGAAATTGTTGCAGATTCACTGCTACCTAGATCAACAATCTCACCCTCGTAGCAGCCCAATGTGCCTGCCTTACTGCAAGTGCCCTTTTATGAACTGTTAAAATGAACAACTTTTTAATTTTTTTTTTCCGAAGCGAATCCAGTGTTCATCGTCTACCGATTACCTATGTTTACGTTAGTTTTCATAAAAGTTCGCAAAATGTTTTTAAAGAAATCAAGCTCTTACTCAATTTTTTCTTCAAAATTATGCTGAGAAAATTAACCTCGAGACTCAGGAAGTTTAATTATGCATTTCATTTACAAAGAAAGCCTCACAAAGTGGGAAGCAAACCAAAACATGCTGGAAAATTATTTTGCGAAAACTTCATTTCTTATTTGCAGTGGTGAGGCGTTCCAAAATAGTGTCTTCTTCATTTCGTTTTAAGACTGAATCGCAAGCCAAAATTCGAGCAAGTATGCATATTTTGCTGTTTCAAAGTATGGCGGTATCTATGCTTCATAGCGGTTTACGTACCCAGGCTTCTTTAAATAGTGATGTGCAGATCCCCATTAAAAGATGAAGAGGTTCAGACGAGATCACTTCTTTAGGGTGTCCCGTTATAAAAGTTGCGGCTGGTTTCCTTATGCAAGGCAGCCGCAATTCGAAAAGCAAGTCACCTGCAATATCCATAAAGGTTGCCCTGCTTAAAGGTGCCCTCATCGCTATAAAGATCAGCTTCTAACCTAAAAAGGCTACCGTATTTTTAATTGCTAGTTTAAATTTTCTCTTGGGTTTAGTGTTAGTTTTGCTGGAATATAGCCGGGTTGCTGGGTGACCGTTTGTTGTGAAACGGGCCGGTCCTGCTATGTCATTATGGCCAGCGTATGCTGGCTAGGTGGACTGGGCTGCGCCCCTTATCAATCAACCAACCTTTATAAGGATACAGGCGCGTTTATGCCAGTGCTCCGATTTCGGTTTGTAAACCTAAATCGTAAGTCAAACGGAAATTTAATCTGCTTAAAAGTGTTCGCAAACTTTGCTTTTGAACGCTTTTTTTTTTTTTTAAGTTAGAAATTTATCTTCATAAGGGGCAAGAATATTTATCTCTGCTCGAATGGCGGGTGACCTTATAAGGTATATCTCCCACAATCTTAGCGTGCCTTCGTGGTGTAATGGTCAGCACACTGAGCCGGTATTTCAGAGGTCCGTGGTTCGATCCCCGGCGAAGGCAGTGCATAATTTTCATCTCTCCTGCTTGTAATTAACCTAATGTCTCTACAACCCCAGTGAAGTTTATGACGGACTCCATTATGAAAGTTTCCTGTCGAGACCAAGTATCAGCTTTAACGTTGAAATTTCCTTGTTTACGTTTCTCAAACTACCACTAGATTGTGTGATCAAGAAGAGTTTCTTGACCATGTACTGCTCAAATTTTACGAGTTGTTTTGATAATTATTTTTTCATTTCTGAAATGAAATGTTAATATATAAAAATGAAGGAAATGAAGCTTTTTGATCTTACATGATTAACAGTGCACTGAAGAGCAAAGTAATGCCACGATGCAAGTAAGAATAATGCAAACTAAACAGGAAAAAAAAATTCTGATGAGACAGAAAAAATGCCGCATTTTATAAGAAATAACGAAAAATGACAGGAAAACACATGAAAATTGTAGAACTTTTCGAAGAACACAAATATTATTAGCTTTTGGCTCCTATTCAATTTCATGATTTCAAAGGTACTGCTTTTAGAATACCGTTTCAATATTTTACTGATGCATGCTTAAGTATATCTTAAATCTTTAACAATTAAATGTTGAGGTGTTTTTTTTTTGTAGATTCACTAAAAAAAAACACTTGGACTATGATATGCAACTCATGCCCATATACATATAAGTTCTCAAATTGATAAACTACATTTACTGGCTAAATACTATCTTCTAAATAGGAAAACTCAGAAATATTGGAATATTTTGAAACATTTTCTTGTAATATCCATGAATATGCCTCATTCGCAATGATATTGTATTTGTCCGCGCATATTCATTTTCTTATTTGACTTCATCTGATACTTAGAAATCAGCTGGTAAAAAATACTTAATCCATTAATTTCCTACAAGGTACTAATTTTGTGAAATGGCGGAGCAACAAATGTTGCTTAAGTCACGATTTTTTAAGTAATTTTCTTCCAGGCATATAAAATGACATTTTGGCCATTTTATATGCCTGGAAGAAAATGACATTTCTTTGGTTTTATTTCAGGAAAAAAAAAATCTACTAATTATTCGCTTGGACCACGCTTCGTGCAAGCACGTGCCACTTCCTTATCATTTGTAAGATCCCCTGTACTCCTTTTAGTAAAAGAAATTTGCCTTCAGAAATCAAAGTGGGCCCTTAACCCCTGATCTAGTGTAGTTAGTTAATAAATCTCAGTGACTTTACACCCCACTTAGTTTTTACCACAACAGACAGGGAACGAAATGAAAGTGCCGAGTCTCAGATGACATAGAAAGAGACCTAATGCCCTTCTTCCTCACCATAAATCCGTCTCGGGTGGACCAAGCCACCCCACTCCCCGCTTGAACTTCGCTTCCAGCTGCGGACATGTTTCTATCAACTAGTTTGTCACTCCAACACATGTGTCAGCTTTGAATTCAGTCCGTGGGAAATATCTTGCCTCCGAACCATCTTATCCATACATTTCGACGAAAACCGTGCCAATAGGAGGAGATGAGCTCACCAGTCATGGGTACAAACCAATTAGTTCAGTCATTCGGGACTTTATGACCCCCATTTTCTGCAAGAAATCGCTTCTGGAACTACGTCGTATCCTGGTGTGGTAATGAAGTAGTCTCTTTGATAGCACACTGAGCGACAATTAGAGTTGTTAGGGAGTTAGGTTCTAGATAATGTTCTCTCAGCTTGTCAACCGAAGATGTATTAATCATATTGATGATTCAGCGCTTCGAAATTGTACAGTTTCACACGCTAAAAGAAATTTCTCTCTTCTTCGTTGATTCGATATTTTGAAATGAAAATGCTAAGTTTAGTTATTATTCCTGTTTTCCAAAGCTAGATTTATAATTATATTTTATTAATGCGTTATTTATAGCCCAAGTAAACAAATATATCAAGTTTTCCTACCGATGGCCTTATTAAGTTTTAAATCAAAATCACTCATTGAATTATTTACTAATTAGTAAATGGTGTTTTAAAATTAGCAATTAATCTTGCAAAACTAATAACGTAGAAAAGTTTATATGTGTATGAAGAAGTTTATTAAAATTTTAAATAATTCTTACACTAAATTTAATGTTATTAACTGACAAAATTTAACACTTGTTTTCTGTTTATGCACTAAACTATTCATATTTTAATCAACAACGGAAGCCTGACGAATTTTATAGTTATTAGTGTGATTTATTTCGTATATATGAGCAACATACGCTATCAAATCTGCTGCATGGTAATTTTTTGGAGCAAAGGAAGAGGATCTTTGAAATTTTTAAATGTTAAAAAATCCTGTCATATGTAATTTTTTGTAAAACGTTTTGAAAAAGAAACCTTCTGTTTCCTTAACTGAGCGATTTTTAACTTTTGAGGCGGTTATTCTCATTTTAAGTAGAAAATTCAGAATTATTGGAGGTATGTATGAAAGGTAGAATTTTTCAGTAAATTATGGCAAAGGTTGGAAAACATGAAGTGTCAGCTGTGTAAAATTGAGTGGGGGTGTTGATAAATACATATAAAAATTCTCTATAACGTGCAGTTTTGTTAAATTTATTTGATGAAGTAAAGTTTTGCTCTTCGGGGCTTCAAAAGAATCATAAAAGACATAGACACAATTTCAAATAGCATGTTTTATTTCTAATTTTAGAGCAAAGGCGTCACAAATTGAGACTTTCTTACTTTACTAAGAAACAGATATCTAAGCTTTTAAAATCAAAACTCGTGATATACTTTATTTCGTTTTTGAAATTAGAATATAATTTTTACAGTGGGAGGATAAGGGTATTAAAAGTTTCACACATTGTCTCATTAAATTTTTAAAGCTCTTGCTTTGGAAAAACATGGCTGCTTACTGAATAAATAAAATTAAATAAATTTTTCATGATACCTAACTGTTGCATGATCATATGAAAATGAAGTTTTCTCAGGTCATATTTGTTGAAGCATATTTCATTGAATCATAACACAGCAAAACAACTAACGTACACATCTCACGTATGTAATTGGTGTTAGAACAGAAGCGCAGACATGACGTTAGCAGAATAGAAGCTAGCGACAGAAAAGAGTGAGGCGATTACGATATGGATATTAGATTAAGAATAGTGAAGTTATAAATCCACTTTATTGGTTGATGAACGTTTCGTTTTACAAATTTAATACTATAATAAACAGACATTAATTTCACTTTTATGTAGGAAAAATGAATTATTATGGAAATGCAATTCTTATGTACAAGTCCAATTATTATGTAAGTATATACGTCTTTAACATGATATGGGAATGATATGGCAGGGTCAAATTTTGAAATGGTTCAGTTTAGAAAGTTTTATTACAAGCATATTACTATTTTCAGGGAAGAAAGTGGAAGTAATTAATTAAGAAAAATAGACTTAAGAGCTACTAAACATTCAAAATTAGAATTTTATCTCACTCATTCCTTACCTTACATAATGAGAGCGATTAAAAATATCTGGACAAAAATGTAAGTAAAAGGAAGCAAAATGAACAGATTTTCTGATGATGTGCGGAAATGGCACATTGAGATGGTACAGGGTGCTGTTGAGCGACAGACAAAAGTGTTTTGCTGACGTTTGCCGTCATTTCTCATACGGATTTCGAGCTATATAAAGGTGGAGTTCACCGACATGCAATTTAATTTACGGGGTTGCCGCTAAGGAAGTATAAAGCATGATTTGGAAAAAGCGGTTACTCGAAGAATGTACAAAGAACGATTTCCGCGTACTTCCTACGAACAGCTGCTTCGTTTATGTCTGCAGCTTGATAGATAAAATATATGTTCTCGAGCTCGACGTTCGTATATTAATGCATACCTCTTGAAATCCACACAGGGACAGTTTACACCAGCAGAACACTTATATATATCGCTCAACATCACCCTGAACGATCTTAAAGTCAAATTTTCCTGCACACGCACATTCCGTCACAAAAGCTGCTTATTTCGGTCCCTTCTAACAGCCTATACATTTTTACCACATATTTTTTAATCATCCTATGTATGTGCATGCGTATATGCACATAATTTCACTTTAACATTACATATTTTTTTACTTTGCACAAGTTAGATGCAACATGGTTTATAAAAAATACCCTATTTCCTTTTTGCACAATTTGTTTTGATTTAACAGAGTTTAGATAGTGCCTTTTAGAAATTTCTATTCGAATAAAATTTTAAAAGTATATTCCTGCTTGAAGTAGTGTTTAAACTTTCCATTCAAAACAAACGAAGACACTTAATGATAAACTTTTGGAAGCACACTTGATTTCGAAAATACGCACATTTTCGCAGTAAAATATCGGAAAGAAAGCTGCGTGTGTGATTGCTCCGTAATTTATTGTCACGAATTTTGTATAATCTAACATGAAAAGTCTGAAGAGAGGGAAGCTGAGCCGGAAAAATAAAGTTACAAGGGCAGGTCTTGGCGAGATAGCTCCAAGCTGAAGATGGTGACTAATTTGTCACCAAATTTGGCGAAAAACCGTTCAAAAGTCGCGAAAAATTGGCGACATTTTTGTTTGATTCTCGTATAACTGTAATTGGTCTAATTGCCACATAACTGTAACACGTAATTGTATTTGTATCTGGCTATAAATGTAATTGCAACTGTATATCCCTTCCAAAAATTTCGAGAAACCGAACGTACTGGAAAATTTCCGGCAGCCAGGGAAAAAGGACGTAAGACCGGAAAGAACATCAGTTTTCAGTTGCTTAGTTCAGAGATGACTTCGGAGTATTGAGAGATCTCTGTGCGAGTTTCGCTGTTCAAGTGTACTTTGCATTTGAACACTGCAATGTTGCGTATACATTTTGGTCTGCTTAACGTTCTAGTTTCAAGTGTTAACTACTGATTCTGTTGTGTTGATTGTAGCAACTGATTGTACTGATTGCTGCTCTTCTGAGTATGTCATAATCAGAAAAGCTGTACGAGTACTTCTGTGAAAAGTTACAGAATTGCAAGGTGTTTCTTTTGGAAAAATAAATTGTATCATGCTATCATCGGTTCTGTGTTCATTAAATCTATTAGGAAACCGTACACAAGTAGCAGTTTTTCGTGTCAGAAGTGGAGCTGAGTGCCGGTAACATGAGCAACTGGCGGAGCAACTGAGACAATTACTGACCACCTTTGCTGTATTTAAAGGAAAATGGAAAGCAAGCCAAGAATCCGTTAAAGAAGAGATGAAAGCTGTTTAAGAAAAGATGAAAGGGAAGGTCTACTTCGTTAACGAAGAGATGAAAGTGAGCCTAGAAAAGATTGAAGCAGGTCAAGAGGAACTGAGAAAAAGCAAATTCAAGGTTGTGGAAGGCAGAATAGACACGGTTGAAGATAAAATTGGGGAAATTCAAGAAAATGTTTGTACGGTCGACGACAAATTGAAGATTTGCTGTCAAACAGCAAATCGAAGAAAGAATTTCTACTGTCGAACAACAAATTTATGACAGAGTTTTTGCCTTTGTCCACAAGACAATTGACAGCTTGAACAAATCCATAGCGACAGCTGGACACAATTCCCACGCCTTTAAATTCATACCTATATCTTCCCGACCCTCACTACAGTTATCCACGTATGATGGAAAGACCTCCTGGCAAGTGAACAAGACGCAGTTCACTATGGTGGCAAACGGAAATGGATGGGATTCCGAAGCTGAATCCTTCCATCTCACTGCTTGTGTGAGAGCAGACGCAGCGGATATCCTTCAAATTCTTCCTGAAAACTAGAGGCTAGACTTCGAAGCTCTATCCTTCACGTTGGAGCTGCGTTTTGGATAGAAGTGTTTAAAAAACTATAAGAGCTTTCAGTTAAAATCTCGCCAACAGAAAGAAGCCTACAAAAATACACACGGAGCTCGCCACTGATGTTGGAAGGCTATCTCATCTCGCCTTTTCGGACTGCCTCTCGGGAACAAGGGATTACTATCACTACAATTCTTCATCGATGGCATCCGGGATCCAGAGATAAAGAAACCCTGCGAATGGCGACCAAAGATTTAAAGTATTAAAGGCGATTAAAGCTTTTAGTGTACACAATGAAATTCGAGGAAGTCCACTAGCAGCTCGTAGAGACCGCCCCCCAGTCACAGTTGCTCAGTTCCAAGAAACAGTGTATCAAGTGATTTCTCGTTTCTGTACGAATACTTTTCTGAAAGGCTCCAGCTGTAAAGTGTTACTTTACGGAAAAAAAATTATCAAGCTATCGTCGGTTCTGAATGCATTCAGTCAATTATGAACCCCTATGCCCGTAACAATATTTTTTTCTATTTTATTCTACAAATATAATAAAAAATCTTTTTTTTTGTTTATCAGATCCATACTTTTAATCTGTTAATTAAGCTGGTTAGGCAACCAAACTTGATCAGAAATAAGAAAAATACAATAAAAATAGTTTCGGTAGTATTAAAAGACGTATAATAAAAAGCTGCATAAAACCAACTTAATTCAAAATGAACTGTATGCAAAAAATGATAAATACACTGTTAAGTCGTATTTTTTTGTCATTCAGTTTTTATATTCTTGAATGATTTATTTACGACGAATAATTTGAGATACGTATGTATGTATAATGTAATTGCGTTTATAAAATAAAAAAAGTACATGCTATATTAAAAGGAATAGAAACGAAATTAAGATTTATTAAAGACATTAGACTTGGTTTGTTTGCGCAGTTTTCACATCTAGAAGCAGTCTTCCATTTCTTCACACGCAGTGTTAATTTCTACATAAATTTTTTGTCACTTTTCGTTTTGGAAGAAAGGGACATCTGTACAACATCTAATTAATCATATGTAAAACAGACTTTTATGCATATGATTTTGAGACATTATAACAGTGAGTTTAGAATGAAGAATTATTGCAGGGACTTTTTTTGATCTTTGAATTCCTAAAGAGATATGCTCATCGTTACACAATAAAGAATAAAAAAGAGGAATGCATTTTGTGTGCGATAAGCTGGCCTTGAAATGAAAATAATCGCAAAATCTCTCAATATTTTTTCAAATATTGGATACATACTGAAGAGCAATGCATAGTTTTCCAAACAGTAAATTAAGGGGTGTATCACTTTTTTTTAACTAAAGATGTTTAATTCCGAACAGACAAAGTTTTGCAATAACAATCAGTAAAAATAATTGATCCAAAAGTTGGAAACCTATTTTTACATAAGAATGTACGTACACATGAAGTATGTGTATTAGTATAATGAGATCTTCATTTCTCTATCTTGCATGTTTTAAATAAGAAAATTTTATCCGTACTGCACTCGGCCCTAGAATTTTATTTTTTAATTCTTTACGCTATATTTTTTCTGGACTGAGACAATCTGATTAGCTTTAAAGTAAATAAAAAAATAAGCTTGCAAAATCTCCTAAGAATGAGCTTTTCGGCGATGCAAGCTTGAAAGGGATCTAACTATATATAAACATATTTCTTCAAAGATTTAATTTATAATAATGGCTTCTGTCTGGGGCAATTTAGTAAGATATAGAATCAGCTAGAATTACTTCTATAAGAGTTATTATTTTCTTAAAATGCACTCTGTCAAAAAGAGATAAAAACAGACTTTTCTTTAAGATGTAGCACAATTTAAAAGCCAATAAATATTTTGCCTTGCAACATCATCATTAACGTTTTCTTTCAGCTCAGTCTCAAAACCAAACATATGGGTGGTGACGAATCTTGATTTATTTTTCTTATCCCCTGACCGTTAACAGTGTATTTACAAATCTATAGACAAGTAACTCATGATAACATTGCCACTAGATTGTGTATCAACATCCAGAGGAGCAGGTGCAGCGTAGAAAGCACATCGTGGGAGTTTCTATGAATGGAAAAGAGGCTTTCAGTGAGAGGGGGGTAAGCACCACCTCCTCATCCCCCTTATGTTCACACAAGGAAGTCATTCAGAAAAACCTGAGCTCTCGCTCCTGAAATCGGACATGTGCAAAGCCATTAGACTTGAGTTCTTAATGACAAAGCACATCACGGCACCAGTCCAAATCGCTTCCACTCATTGGTACTCATTTGGCGATTTCCGCTCACAGTAAACTCGGCAATTATCTGTTTAAATGTGGAGTATTTACTCTAATAATAGATAATGAAGACATTAGCGTGAAAAGATAGCGTTTTCCCATCCTCTTCGGCGCTCTTCGGGAGATGAAACCTGTGATATCTTCATTTTAAATCCGTTCTTTATTTACATTACTGCAGTAAAGTTTATAAACCTTTTAAATACACATTTAGAACAGAATTTAAAAAGCTTCTTTCAGATCTTCAGGTTCGAAAGCATTTGCTAGAAAATGATAGCAGAGCATTTTCTTGCAATGAAAGTGCAATTGCGTTTTTACCGGCGCAGTAATTGTCTGCTGGTAAAAATGAGAATGAAGAAGAAATTGTTTCACTTTAAAACAATTCATTATATATAAATTAATTTGGAAAGTTTAACCTATGGATAAGTCCGATTGTTAGACATATATTAGTTTCCTCAGAATTAAATCTTGTCTCAATATCCACATTTCATTTAGCGAATGGGATTCATTTAGCTAGTGAATGTCTTAAGTCAGAGTATTCCAAAATTTGTATCTGAAGATAATTTTTGGAGGAAATCTTTTTATTTTTTAATGTAATTTATATATTTATTTATAATTATTAATTAAATTATAGCTTTTTATTTATTCTTAAAAATTACATTTACTTACTATAATTATATAACGCAAAATTATAATCAGTTATTAATTAATTTTTAATAATTTCACATATTTAATATTATTTTAATATGCCATTGAAATAAGAAAAAAAAAACATTACTTTCTCCTAAACCTATATTTTTCTGTTTCTTCTTTTTAAGAGCCAACGAAATGAATGTACATCGCGATAATTTGCTATTAAATATATGGAGGTCTTCGTACTTAAAAGTTTGGGTAATGCTACTTATAATATTGTTAATATTTATTATCTGACTGAAATTAGATTCGTTTGAACTGGCTTATTTAATTTCGGAAAAACACGCGAAGATAATTACATCCTTTTCAAAATTAATGAGTGTTCGTACCGTTTTATGAGTTTCATTACTTCTAAATGGTAAATTAGTAAGTATTGTTTCCATTATGCCCTCAGCACGCAAACATTTATCTAGCTTTTCAGAATTTTGCATAGGTTGGATATCAACGTATTTCTGAGTAAACGAATTGATGGCCGTATCGAGGGAATCGAGGGTGGGGATAGGTAGGCACCTGCTTCTGGAAAAATTCAGAGGAGTGAAAAATTAAACAATTTTTAAAAAATTAATTAGATCTTTGCGACGCTTGTTCGGAAATTACTAACAGTTAGATTTTGAGTTAATGCCATCTTTCCTGGCTCAAGTCTTAACTTTCGCTCAGAACGAGCGTTGTGCGAATTTAAATGCATGCAGCGTAACTTAGAAGTAAGAGTTTAAATGTGGTCTATTGAAGCGTTTGCGGAATTGCCGCTTCTGCATTAGGATCTGGTTCCCGCTGAGAAAAGCCAATATTTATATTGCAGCTGTGTGACTGGTGGTAATTTACTGGTTTAGCTTCATTTTTGCATTAGAATGATAAACCGTCATTTTCAGTTATAAATTAGTGATTATCCTTAGTGATTTACAACAATTATCCTTGGTGATTTACAATTTCAGTTGTAAATCACTAAAGGCGGCTTAATTAATTTCGTTTGGATTTTAATTTGACTTGTTTATGTGTTTGAAGTTAGATAGCCGCTGAGAGAGATAACTCGCCAATAGCTCAAGATAACTCTGTATGTTAGCCGTGTGGAGTGTTCACTTTAAGATAATTTCACCCCAAGGGATCATAAATTATGGAAGTGATGAAAATACATTGAAAGTGCCAGTTACTTTACGATTTCTCTCAGATGTTTAAAATCTCTCTGCACATTTGCGACATGCAGTGCTACAAAAGTATGAAACATCTGATGATATTTTACATAAAGTAATTTTTCGCCTTTCTTTCATTTTAATCTTTTACTTATTGCTTCTCTTAACAGCAGTAAAATTTACTTTAAATGAGCTGTTCTTTAAAATCTGAGAGTGCAACTAACAGATTTTGCTAATGAACGTCATTACTCCATAAAATTAAATCATCTTTAAAATTTACCAGAGATGTAACTTTTCATCCGAATATCCCGAAAGTATATCATGAAGATCGACGTCTGTACATTTGTTTTTTCAACAGAAATGTTATAATTTTTTCCTTATTTTAACAATATTCTCCAATTTCAGAAAAAAAAAATAACCGTAAATGAATTTTTCGAGTACAATGGTAGATGTCATTTCTCTGGACCGCCTTAACTGCTTACCTCGAATACTAAATTCACTTAAGTGTACTTATTCCCGCTTTATATCCGTTTTTCTTCAGATTAAATGAATTTGCTAACATCGATATCTTTCGCGAACTGCAGTTTTACTCCGCATTAAATTTATCGAATTAATTTTATTAATCCACTAAACCATTTTTTATTCAGGTATTATATATTAACTCTGCCATCGTATCTACATTTCTTATTCAGTAAAAATTTATGTAGGTGTTGCCTTCCGCCAACATTATCTTCTCATTTGCTTAAGTTTGTTTGCTTTCGGTCATTCGGGGATTTTTGAATAGAAATCTTACTACAATAATTTTTGCCTTACTTTTTTTTAATCGAAGATCCTTGGTTAAATGAGGAATTATTTAAGAACTAGCAGTCTTGAGCAACGTACAGCATGTATACTCATATATCAATTCACATTGCATCTAAATTCAAGAAAAAATAAAACACGAGGAAAGTGTATTTAGTTCACGAGTAACGTTCGCCCAATGACAATTAAAAAAAAAAAGTTAGAAATTAGGGTTAATTGCTGCTTTTTAATTGTATGGAAACAAGAAAAAGTATTTCTTTTCTTTTCGGTTCTGTTCGGTTATTTGATGTCATTTTATGAGCTCCTTAAAGACGTTAATTTGATATCAGTATACAAGTAGAAACTGCTAATTAATCCTCGTTACGATATTTCTACAGTGACTGCCGATGTATTGTCAGTGAAAGGAATCCCTTTAAAGGTTGTCTGTGAAATGAGCTTAATTTCTGCATCAGTTTGTGACTCTGATTATGATCCGTAACTTCCGGTGCCGAATTTGTGAACCATGCATGCCCTTTGCCAATTAGTTCTGAAGTGCTAGAATAGCAATCAGTGAAGGCTTGGTCTTCGCGTACGCATGCGCGACCATCAAGCCGTCATTAGCAGGAACAAATTGCCTCATTAGTTGCTTGGAAAGCCGCTAGGCCTCCTTATCTGACAAGCAGGGGCACGACAGCTGCAATAGGAGCGCCGCAATTGCAAACTGCGTAAAACACTGTCCCTTGAGTAAACAACCGTTACTTTTCGGTTGACGGCGAAAATAGATTAATTCCGACGCCTGGCGGCAGACACTACTTTAGAACTAGCTGTCACATCGATTTGACTTCATTTCTTAACTACGTTATCGCATTTTTTTCGGTTGTGCAACTGACGGAGCTTGCCATTTTCACTAACTTTGTATTTCTTAGCTCATGACAGTAAAATTAACGAATGTTCTAAAATTAAGCAGAATTCATTCTTACATTAGCGTTGATCTTAGTAAAACAGTCGATTCATAAGAATCCGTCGAAGAAGAATAAGCGCTTCTTTGGCTTCTTCACTGAGGGGAAGCTTTTATATTGGAACAACTAGAAATAATAAGATGCTGTGGAAATCTAAATATACATGCTGAATGGAATTTCATTTCAGCCGGACATTCGAAAAATCGGAATAACTGGACCTTTTTTTTTTTTTAAGTATAAGCCAAATATGTATTTATTGCAATGCAAGCAAGAGAGGGATTTTTATTTATTTATTATTTTGTTTATCGTATTTTATTTCAACGTATTTATTTATGGGGCTAAAAAATAAAATATTTTTACTTCCGTAAAAGAAAAAATTCGAAATAAAAACCGCGTTTAGCTCTCTCAATTAAACAGCGCGATTACTTTTTTATTTACCTAAGCACACAAACCATTTAAGTTTTAACTAAAATAAGAAGGAGAAACTCAATTTTTAAATACGCAGGACCTAAGAACATAATTTTGCTTGTATTTTTATTGTACTAAATGAAACAAAGAACATGCATAATAAAAAGACGCATAATAATTTTTCTATTTAACTATAATAAACCGAGAATATTTTTATAAAATCCGTATGTAAATAAAAATAATATATATATATATATATGTATACATGACTAGGTTATTTAAATCAGAGGAAAAAAACAAAAGCATGGGAGTTAATAAGCAACAAGCTTAATTTTTGGTGCTCCGCTATGTATAACAAAATTTTACAGTTTTAATATTTGGTCACACGTATTTTATTTAAATTTTTCCTTAATTTTTGTTTTGTTTTGTTTATCACAGCAAAATATGGAACCGAAGCAGAAAACGTTTACAATGTTGAACTTTATAGCATGTACTTTCAGTAAAAAAATATTAGACAGTTTTTGGATGATCTGATAGTTTGGAACCTCTATTAATCTCTCAATTTTGGAAACTTTTATTACAATGCCTTTATTACAACGTTGTAATAGGTTTCCAAAATTTAAAAGACTAATTAATTCAGGATTTTGAACATAATTATTATAGACGTAAATTATTTGTTTGCAAGATTCTTCCGCTCATGTTACTTAGAAACTCTATAACTTAAACAATCTGTCTTCTGCAGTGGGCAAACGTTATGGATAAACTAGCTGATTTCCCGGTTGCACGGTATAAACGGAAAAATTCAGATTCGATGCACAATCCAAAATGATTACTTATGTAATTAATTAATAAAATGAGAAATAAATAATAAAAAAATTTCAATCCGGACTGTATAAACAATGTTTTTGATAATTTTAAAATTATAGATATTACTATTTGACTGATTTTAATGCAAGAAACTTGCAGATAGTTTGGGAATATTCCTTTTGCGCGAACGACTTAAAAAATATTTCGTTTAAAATGTGTGCGATAATTTTAGTGTAATAAAATATAGTTTTTTCCTATTTTTCGTAAAGGAGCATGTTCAAAGTTAGTTCAAATATTAGTTTTATCTTAAATCTCCAAATGTAATTGTTGTAATTATTATAAATGCAAACTGCATAATGATTCTACAAGCAAGTGTCGTAAGACTTAAATTTCACCCAAATGAGATTAAATAATGAGAAAAATGTGTTCCTCAGTTAGGAAATAAACTAATATACACAATTCAGATGCTGCACATTTGTATTGAATACCCCAATATTTTTTTTAAAACTGTATAAATTTAATATTAAATAAGGGAGAAAGTTGGAGAAAATCATTTTGAAGCAAATGTAACAGTAATTCCAAAGATTCTAATCAGTAGAACTGGAGTACAGTGTTACACAGAATCTTATATTAGAAAAGGCGAATGTGTGTGCCAGTCAATTGATCAAAATCAAAGGGATTATCATTTTCCTTCCTCTCCTTCCACAACGTGAAAGCATGGACGATTCATGAGTTGAGGACTTATTGTCTTAACTTCAAAGTAGATAAGAAGTAATCATGAGTTGATGATTTATCTTCTGAATCTCTGATTTATTTTCTTGATCTCTTATAATTATGGTGCAAAATTTGGATTATGTCGTAAAATAAAACAATAAAATAATTGATCCACCTTAGTTTAATCATTGTTATCATACCAATCCTCAAAATGTACATACAGTTTTAAAAGTTGCATTTATTCTCTACTTTTTATTTCCCCCATTCTCATTCCCACACAAATCATATCGTAGCGAGCTTTACACGTTCGCTTATCTGATTCGTTAAAGAATCGCGGGCTTATTAGTCGTATAAAATATCCAATGCAATTTAATTTGTTTGGATGATTTTATAATAAAGTCTCATTAACATTGTTATGAAGGAGCATTTAATTAATGCTCAAAGCTGAAAACGATTACAGACAGCTAATTTTGAAGAAATCTGGAACTGGTTGTAATTCTGTTAGAAATCTTGCTAAAAGTGTTCCTCACTTTGGGACCCTTGACCTCCAAGGCACTTGATTCATCACCAGCTTTCAGCAATTGGGCGATTGCTCATGACCGCTGGCCTAAGGCCACGCGTCCTCGTACTTCAACCTCTCCGTACTGATGGATGAGTGTCAAGTATTTCCGGAGGAACTCAACGGAGCTTAGAGTGGCGAAAGGTGTGAAGGAAGCAAAGACATACGAGCTTCCACAACTTGCACAGCACAGTTTCTTTTAAAAGTTTTCCCTTTTGAACTCATTAAGAAAACTAAGGAAGTTAATGAAATCAAATAGTCAGCTGTTGAATGTAATAATGCAAAAGTAAGGTCCAATCATCTGTCAGTTATGTATACCAAGTATTACAAAGCGAAGACTTTAAGCATAATATAAGGAAAGAAATTTCAGTTCCCATTTTGGTTAAATACTGTAGACCAAAGGTATACCTTTTTTTTTTTTTTTTTTTTTTTTTTTTTTTTTTTTTTTTTTGTGAGGGAAAGGAAAAAGGACAAAAAAAAAGATATATAATTAGAATTTTTTTACAGGTTATAAAATTTGTCCACCGAGCAGTTTTGACAGCTGGCTGTAGATCCATGGTTTCAACTTAAAATTTAATCAAATAGGGACTTTCGGACTACGACAGTTTTGATCAAGTGATACTTTTTAGTAAAACTATGCGAAATTTAAATATTTATAAGAACCAGCTTGAAGAAAGCTCTAGTAAGTAAATTATTTCTTAGTCCAGTTACTGCTTAACCTATTAAAATATTTTTAAGAGGGCATAAAAGTCAATTATGGGTAAAAGAAGAATGAGTAAACATTATTTCCGAATAAAATACTGACATTATGTTCTGTCCTTTTATACTACTTCTAAGTATTAATATTCTTACTTTATGTAATACTGTAACGTGCGCAAGTCGTGAAATCCTACTCATTTGGCATCTCAGCATGTTCTGTCTTTCAGGTTTGTTGTGAGATTTCTTCATGGTGTAACAATTTTAAAAGCCAATAGTGTACTTTATGTAGTTCTGAGCCTAGGTAATATTATATTCAGTTTTAGCTTATGCGAATACTAAATGCATTTGACATGACATTTAATAATTAATAGATCTTTGCTTCTATTACTCATATGTATACACGATTTAAAAATAGCTAAGAAAGAAGATTTCACACATATCTAAAATAAAATACAAAATAATGATTATGTGAGATATATGTATATAATAATTTCTTTAATAATAATCTTATTAGCCCAAAGGCGCAATTTGCCCCGAAGGGCTATTAATTTCGTTTTGGCGTTTTGCGTTGTTTCACTATACATGGTATTTCACTTTCCAAATTGTTGCCTCCAAATATTAGAGACCTGCATTATACTTAAAGAAATTAAATCGTGAAGAATCTACATTAATGAATGTATGTTTCTTGCATTGTGAAAAAACAATGGTAGAGATATCAAATTTTGAATAACGTAGTCCTCCGCTCGAATATGGGCATCTGGAAGCCCAAATTTGGTATTTGTTTTATTATCTATTTCATATTTTGTAAAACTTTAGCTAACAAACTCAACGATTTCAAAGCAAGAAATGGCAACAAAAAAAAAAAAAAAAAAAAAAAAAAACCTTGTGTTTCGAGTACGCGAGACTGTATGGGAAATTCTAAATATATGCTCTTTTTGAAATATTTTGTGATATTGCTGTTGAATTAAATTTCATGGCTTAAGTGCGAAGTACATGATATTTAATAAATCAAGGCAGCACACAAAACGTTAAAAAAAAATTTAAAAAAAAAAAGGAAATCTAAAAGCTTTTAGATTTTTTTTCTTTCTTTTTTTATTAGACTAATGTGAAGGCTAAATTAGAAACTCAAAAGTTTTAATATTTTTAGTCCTTAAAAAACCCTTCATTTTCTAAAGTAAATGTAGCAAGACGCATTTGCGCTATTTTTATCACAAAGCAATCTTTTTCCGATATGTACTTTATTCTTCATATCTGTTAAAAAGTAAAATATTACTATAATGCTAAATTAATTATAAGAGAATAATCAATATAATAAAGGCCTGCAGATTTGTGCCTTGAATGCTTCAAAGAAAGGTTATCCTATTCTGTTATAATGTCAAAATTCTCCAATCAGTGAATAAATTGGTTCATTCGATATACTCGTATCACCGAGAACTTCAAAAATTATATTTTTCCAATACGAAATTATTCTGTCTTAAAATTGCTCCTATATTTTGTAACTTTGCAAGCATGTAAAAAAGTAACATTTTTTTCAGCAAAAACTGAAGAATTCCCTGCATTGAAAATAATGTTAATTTAAAAAGTCCTCGGCTGTGACTGGAAGGATAAGGAAACAGCTCATTGCGGAAGAAATATATATATTCCAGTCCATTCCAATCCTTCTTTTGCACCTTGAACCTGATGGGCTGAGACTAGAAAATCGATGACAGCTGAAGGCGGATAACTGGAATTGTCCTCCAGATTTGGAAAGAAACGATTTGGAACGACACTTTTACTCTTTTCGTCACCCCTCAAGACACAGTCTCCCCCCTCCCGCTAAAATGGTTTTCCTTCAGCCTTTCTGTTTCCACTTTCTGTTCGGGATAAGCCAAGATTAGAGACAGTCTACATTTCAAAAGAACTGAATTCTTGAAATTGTTAGAATACTATAAAACAAATTTTTATCGAGTTAAAAATAAGTTTATTAAGTAGTTTTGTAATTCCGTTTTGTGAAGATACAAATGTGTTCTTTAGCTACGCTTTCTCACCACGCGTATACGTATTAGAACCGATTTGCTTTATTTATATTTAGCTGTTTTTCAGTCACTGTATTAACTTCCTACCAGCCTATCGATCTACATACATATATATGAGTGTGTGCATAACAATACTTTTACATCACTTTCGCTGCGAGAGGTGTGCCTTCGCTACATCCATTTCGAGATAAAAAATATGCATATGAAGTTTCAATCCAAATGTTTTGTGAGCTTAAACGGAGGCAAGAAATTCTTTTAAATAATAAATAGCTTTGAATTCTTTTGCAGTTATAAATATGTCATGAAACTTCATTTTCACTTTTGTTTTTGCTGAAATCATAGCTCATTCGAAGTGTTTACAATCATTCAGTGATGAAAAATAAAATTTAATGAAGCTTTAATGCTTGGATTAAGGTGTAAATCAACACGGCAGTTGTAATGCTTGAAATATTTAGTAAATAATGAATGGGTCTCGAAACAGAATGCTGCATTTATAGTTAGATGGCGAGAAGCTACTTATGTAAAACATTCCAAGATCTTGATTTTTGCTCAAAACTCAAACCCACAAACTTCTTAGCCTTCTTATCTTTTGTATTACAGCTAATCATTTAAGAGAGAAAATCACAGGATATTATCGTTATTTAATCGTAAGACTTTTAGTCCTTTCGAATTCTCTGAAGTTATTGATTTGACCTTTATCTCACCGCAGGTGAAGTCCACATTTAGTTCACCAGATACACCCTTCACATTTCTTCTTTCTATCTGTGATGCTCCAGAAAGCTCAGTACCGATGGAGGTGTATATGTGGAATTCGAAATAAGCGTCATCTTATCTCCATGCATCTATCTTATCTCTTTAACTGTTTATTTTTAATCAGGTGCCACCGCAAGACTTTGGCTGAGATTCGAACCCAGGACCTTTTCGGCCCTATAAGAGGCTGCTTATGCGAACTGAACTATATGGAACCGGTAGCTAGGATATATTTTATACTTAACGATGAAATACGCATGATTTAACATAACTGATTGCCAGATTCCACTGTGATCTGACCAGATGCTCTGGTCGTAAAACGGAGTGCTTGAAGTAGTAGAGTCATTATGTTTCTTTAGGAAATAGATAAAAAAATGCTCTCTTTGGGCTTCTAATTCGAGACCTCCCGACTGCTAGCCGGACGAGCTTCCAATTACCCCAAGAAGTAAGGAAAGAAAAAATTCCTTACAAGATCTTTTAATCGTGTTTCTAAAAAAGGCCCTCAATGCGGCCAACCACTTACTTTTCTCCAGAAAAGAGAAAGCAAATTTGGTTTAAAAATTTAATTTATGTATTTTAGAAAAATTACAAAACCAGTCTTTGGTTCGCCTTTTGGACTTCTTGTAACAGTTTTACAGGCTCTCTTTTTGATTTTTGGCAAATCCTAAAAGACATTACAGCAAAGAATATTGGAATAAATTTTTCACTTTTAATGGCCTGATCCAGAAACTTTACCGAAAAAAAATAACCGAAGGAATTTCAATAAAACAGGCTTAAATTTGTTTAGTAATGCGAAACTTTTCGAAAATAACAATTAAAAAATAATGACAGAGAAGATGAAAATTATCTGAGTACATTGAAGTAACTTCTTAATTTGATTCTCGGGGAATAAGTAATATTTTTGGCTGTATGGTTTCACACACTTTGGTGGTCAGTTTGGTTTGGTTGATTACGGCAAAGCACACTAGGGCTATCTGCCTAAGGGAATGTGTGCCTTCGCGGAGAGCTTTCTAAGGGAAACTAGCTCGTATACACATTACACATGAGGAAAAAACCTATGCAGCCAGCCCGTTCACCTGGAATCAAACCCAGATTGGAACTACCAGTATTCAGCGATTTTAAAGCTCAGCAGCTGGTGGGCCCACATTGGCCAGACTAATACAGCATTAAAATTTTAATCTTTAAAGAGCATGAATCTTTTGCCAGAAGAGCAGAAATAAAATAAATCTGCCTTAAGAAATCACTGTCGCTTCCTTAACCATTCTTTCAACGTTATTTCTGCTAAAATCATTCTTGGTGAATTAAAATTTCTTGAAGCATTTCCCGTTTCGCTAGAATCTGTGAACATTAATTAATCATTTTAGTTTTAATCCAATTTTCTTGAAAGATATTTTTGGAAGCTTTGCAGCATTTTTTTATTCGTTTAATCTGTATTTTTCGGGATAGATGAACTATGATCGTTGTTCCTTTTTTATTACTTTTATTTATTACATATAGCTTTAATTAAATGGAATATTTCCGATCTTCAAGGTAGTATATTTGTAATGTTTGAAGACAATGCTGTCCTTGCTCCTTGCCAGCCTTCTTCGAAATGGAATTTTCCTTTAAAACAAAAAGGAACCCCAAAGCATGTATGTATATGTAATTTTAAAACTAAAAATAATGGGTTCTGCTTTTACATTTAAGTCTTTAATAAACTGGAACTAAAGAGAAACAAAAATATTTCCCCATTAAAAACTGTAAAAAGACGTGATTTTTTAGTTCATCAAATAAAATAAATAAAAAAAAGTAAGTAAAGTGACTCTCCTGTTTTATGCATTAAGTAACAAACCGAAATTAATTTGCATTACATTTATATCTATAATGTATAACTTACATTCAACATACTGATTCTTTCTTGTCTTAAGCCCTTTAAATTTTTAAATACATCTTTTTTTTTTAATTTTTGTTAGTATTTTGCTTCAATTATTCTTATCGCTTTAAGAACTCTTGTATTGGAGCATGTATTAAATTTAAACGCAGGAGTATTGTAACAAACTGTAAGCTTCCAAGTTATTTATTAAGTAGGCAATATTCTCTGATAAAAAATTGTTATGGTGTGTACTTCCTTTTATTTAAAAGGTGCTTCGTATTTTGTAAAAATGAGATTCCTACTTTATGTACAATTATTAGGGATATATATGTTTGAGCAGAGACTAGAGAACATATGATGGGAAAGCTTGAAGAGGAGGACAAAAAACAACAGAGAATCTCCATGTAAAATATGGTACAAACTTCAGAAGTAAGAAAAAAGAAGAAATGCGACGATTGCATGGCCATTATCTGAGTTATTCTATCTCTATCGAGATAGAGTTAAAAATTCCGCATGCCTTAAATATTCCACTTGGCAGTTGTTAGGATGACAGATCTTCTGCGAGCCCCACTGCAGTCAAATGCATTTCACGTATTCGGGGAATGACTTATTGCGGTGCTAGTTCGCTATACGGGAAGCGTTAGACTGTGACTGACTGATTGTGCTCGGTATGTCAGACATGCTGGAGAGTATGTAGGAGGGGGGCAAAAGGGCAAAATGTGGTTTGCCAGGAAAGAGGGATTCTTCTGTGTTGCATAGTTAGCGCAATTACTTTGCAAATAAGGAATTTTGGGGCAAAATTTCATTCGTATATTTTCGTTTTTGAGGAAATGGGGAAGGTTTATGAACTCGGGTTCTGCTTTGGAATTTCACACACTTAACAAGTTTACTCCTCTGATTCCTAATGTAAAAGTCCATTACAAGGATTCCACTCGACTGAGTTTATGCGGATTCCACTATAAAACGTTTCGGCATTCATGTATCTTTTCTCTCTCTCTGTCTTGGTATAATAAATCCTTAGAAAATATACATTCCAACCCCTGTTTAAGGGTGTCCTCTATTTGAGGACTGTTTTCATTAGATCGACAAATTACGTAACAAAATAATAAAAAATCTGAAATGTTTCAGATTTAAATTACGGCCAAAGGGGCTTTTTTTAACGTTTTGTGTGTTACCTTTCTTCATTAAATATCATGTTCTTCGCACTTAAACCCTAACATTCATTTCAACAGTAATATCGCAAAATAATTTTTAAATGAACATATCTTTAGAATTTCTGATACACAGTTCCTCGCGCTGGAGATAAAAATATTTTTAACCGTATCGTTGAGTTTGTTAATCAAAATTTCGCTAAAGTTTCACAAAATATGAAATAGATAATAAAACAAATTCCGAATTCCAAATTTGGGCTTCCAGATGCCCATATTCGGGTCGAAACGTTACGTTATTCAAAATTGGATGGCTCTAGTTACCGTTGTTTTATCAGAATGCGAAAAACATACATACATTTATGCAGATTCTTCATTATTTAGTTTCTTTAAATATAATACAAGGCGATAATGCATGATGGCAACAATTTGAAAAGTGAATCGGACATTTATAATGAATCAACGCAAAATGCCAAAACGAAAACAATAGTCTTTCAGGGACAAAGCCCCTTTGGACTAATAATAATAATAATAATAATAGCAAAAGGAAGATTAATCTGCATTGACTATTTTGTAATATGCAATGAGATTTAATTAAAATAATACCTCAGTTTCACCATAATTTTCAACAATACCTTGACAATCGTTATGACTGAGTTTGACGGTATTTAATAAAAACAATCTTTATTTCTCCATGTATTGTAAGACCTTCCCCATTCTTGAATTATGAATCTTTCCTCAAGCAGCAGAAGAATTCTGTTCCGCCTTGAATTTTAGTGAAGTTCTCAAGTGTATATATCAAAAACTTGAAAGTAGTCTTAATTTTTAATATTCTCCACGGCAACTGTAATTCAAGATTAAAGTGATACAATTTAGATCAATTTAATTACGTTTATTTGCTCATTTACAGCACATTTTAAAAGAAATAAATGATATGTGTCTAATAAATGGCTGTTTTGATAAACGAAGTGTAACAACATTTAGATATTTTTCCTGTAAGATTTGAACAAAAGGTTTTAAGAAAAATCTTATCACAATGAGTCAGAATAACATTAAACACATTAATATATTCAATACTTAATCAACTAATAGTAGTAAAAGAAACTGCTTTACGGTAGATAACACTTTTCGATTAGATTTTGTTTTAAAAGTTTGATTGTGGATTTGCACAATATGACTAGCTAACTGCAATTTATTGTTGCATCTCTCTCTCATTTTTTATGACTGCTCTCGAATTGTGAGGCACACGTAGACAGCTGAGCATAAAAATTCCATTTTTGCTAAATAGGACATTTATGCTTGACGTTATTGTTTGCAGAATTCATCTTTAACCATAGCTAAGCTCTTACATGAGTTGACTTGCGCGTTCGATTGACTTCGGCAATTTTAGCTTAATATTGCTCTCTTCATTAACATAGAATATTTCTTAAAAATCTCAAAAGCAATTTTTTTTGCTTTCTTCAGTACGTTTACAAAACATAGTTTTAAACTTAAGTGGACCGCTTTGGCCAGTGTATTGGTTAGCGATGCTGGCTGGCGTGTCAAATCCCAGAGAAGACTTGGATGTTTGTAAGTGTACAGGGCATTGGCGAGGAACATATGGCGAGCCGAAAATAAGGTTTGCTGGTAGGAGAAGAGAACTGGAAGACCCTCTGATACATCCCCTGTGGAATATTTCCTCAAAATCGGGAAGAAGCTGGGCAGAGTCATTCTGTCAGCCATGAGATATCCAAGGCCCATATCAGTGAAATAATCTACTTTGTGCTTCAGGCCGTGATAAAATTCGAGGACTTCTGATGTTAATGTCAGGCGAGTGCGATAAGTCACAACAACAATTTCAAAACGATGCCCATCTTTAACTACAATTTTCACAACATAATATTCAGCAGTTTTTCTAATGAAATCAGTGAACCTACACATCTTTCATCATATTTCAACATCTTTGTGTGTCAAATGTGTTTAACAAATTTATGCTGTTATGCTCTTATCTTCCTCGACAATTAAATTAAGCACATATACGTTATAATGTATAAGCTTCAAGCAGAAAAACAATACAATTTCATGAATCTGCTATATTAAATAAAAATATTGTTAGGAAATAAATAATTACCACTCAATACATAAAAATTTTAAACCACAGCCGAAACTATGTGTTTCAAGTATACGAAAAAGAGATTTTCTTCAGAGCTGTTAGAAATCAGCATTTATTTTCCGTTGAGTTTAAAATGATGTCGTACGTTTAATTTAATTTCAGGTGCAAGCCCGGTGTACCATTGCATCATGTGTTAAAAATTAACGGATGTCTTTTCCGACGAGAAAGGGCTCAGCTTTTCGGTCAGCTCCTCTTTAGGGTTTTCCTGACCGGAAGGTAAAGCTCCCAAAATGGGAGTTTAGATTTCACCTCGCTGCCGTTTTTGTTTACTCGTTAGAGAGCAGAAAACACAAGGAAAATGATTCCAGATCTGGGAATGAACGGGCGCGATTCTGCCTGTGGAATTTTTATCGCTGTAAATACTATGTTATTGTTACCGAAATTTGAAACATAAATTTTTGTTGTTAAGTTCAAATAAATAAACAAATCAATAAAAACAAAAGACAAACTGTCTGGTGCTTCTTTCCCCCAGAAAGTTAAAACGTTACAGTTTTAAATTAACTTATGGCAGCGGTGGGATGAGCACTGAAGGAAGTAAATTTTAGATTTCTTATAAAATGAAAAATCTTGAGTTTACTTAATCGATATCTAAGAGAAGCTGGGCATCAGTACGGTTATTGAAACAGATATTCAGTGTCCAAAAGTCACCAGTATCTAAAAGTTTTGTTGGATCTCCCGTGTCCTCAAATATTTTCTTCCGGGGTATTGCAAAATTTTCTTCTATTAAGAAGTGGATAGTCAATGTCTGGAGGTTATCAGTATCTTAATGTTGCAGAATCTTCCCATGTCTGTAAATATTTCTGTGTCGAGAAGTCATCTGCCAAGAAGTGGATCGTCAATGTCCGAAGACCAGAAGCATCTTAAAGTTTTGTTGGACTGTCTGTGTCTATAAACATTTTGAAATAGAGACTTAACGCTTCTTCGGCCCCATCAGAAAATGAGTTGTTATACTGGACTGGAAACTTGTTCTGCGTCGGTGTTGTGATATGTGCCATGACGCGTTCGGACCATCTCGGGTCTGAAAGTTTCTGCAGTGTCATATTGTAATAAGGGCCATAAAGTGTGTGGATATCAGCGTCCATAAAAATTTTGTGATTATGTACATCGATTAACATCATCTTCATATTCCAGGCATCAACCATTAGTGTTCAGGTCTACAAATCCAGGCAACTGCTTACACTGAATTTTTATATTGAGGCAGTGAATTAAATTATTTTAAGTTATCTTTGTAATTTAATTTAGATGAGCTCCGCGTAGATTTTTTTAAAAAATTATCATTATTGCCTTTCTCCAAATTTTAAGAAAATATGTTGCATTTGTGTGTATTTCTAAAAGAGAATCACACATTTTAGGAATTTGGACAGGGTTTAATAGAGCTTTTCATATCTGCAGTGTTTATGAACGGACGAAGTCCCTGCCTGTGGATGTTTTTTCGCTGTAAAAATTATGTTATTGATACCGAAGTTTAAAATATAATTTGTACTGTTAAGTTGAAATGAATAAATAAAATCAGAAGATAAACTGTTTAGTACTTCTTCAATCTGGAAAGTTAAGATGTTACAGTTTTAAACTAACTGGTGACAGCAGTGAGATGGGCATCAAAGGAAACAAATTTAAGATTTGTTATCGTAGGAAAAATCTTGGGTTTACTCTGCAGGTATCTAAGAGAAGTTGGGCGTCAGTACAGGATACTGAAGCGAACATTCAGTATCCGAAGATTATCAGCATCTTAAAAGTTTTGTTGGATCTTCCCATGTTCGCAAATATTTCCGTCCAAAGTAGTGCAGAATTTTCAGCCTTTAAAAAGTAGATAATCAATATCCGAAGAGTATCAGCATCTTAATTGCATTGTTGGACAGTCTGTGTCTGTAAATATTTTAAAACAGAATCGTAACGTTTCGCCTCTATTATGTTAGTTTCTGCAGTAGTTGAGTTCATATAGCTTTAACATGTAAAGAGAAAGAATTACCATGAACCTGAATGTTCTGAATTTTAACTCTTATTTTGACAGGTCATTTCTAAGTTGCATTTAAGTGAGTTTAAACACTTATTCGATTAATAAATCATGAGGCATTGATAATTTGCAGTTGCATGGATTAGAGAAGGTATTAGAATTTCTTAGTATGTCGTTTTTAAACTGATTTTATGTCGATATTTTTATGATTTATTTAGGAGAAATTTTTATTTAAATTTATCTTTGAATGCATAGATAGAAATTTTTGATAGCCTGAATGTACCATGTTATTGTGTTTTCATAAATCCTCAACTTTCACCAATTGTAACTGCTGTTGTAACTCCCCAATGTTTGAGCTTCAAGCTAAACTTGCGAATATAAACCAGTCCGAATGGGTTTCTGTTTTATTGACACTTTTGTCAATTGACATTGTTCGACTGATTATGTGAGAGCCAGAAATGCTCGACTATGCCTACATATTCTTGCTCAAAAGACTCAAACATAGTCTGTAAAAATCTCGCATTAAATTTACGCATGCTTTCCCCCCCCCCCAAATAAAAAATGCTCAAACCTCTTGGAGGGATTTTACCTTTGAATTAAAGAATTATTACTTTTAAAAAGGGATCAAAGGCTTGAAAATTAAAGATTTTGAACTTTAAAGAGATGTTATGATAATTGATCAAATTAAGCACCTTGTAAATTTCTATGGGGGTCAACATTAGTGAATGTTCTAAGACAACTTCTCCAATTAAGCTAGCAGAACAATTAGAGGTCTATGAAAACAGACTGGAACACTGGAAAAAGGGAACTCCAATTCATGGTTTAGAGTCGCGAAAAAACAATAAAAATCAACCAAGTTCCAGATGCCCGCAAAAATATAATCAGTCAGGAGTGAAAGCTAGATAAGCCTCGGAAAAAATGGAATGATCGTCACTTTGACCATCCTAAGCGTGTTGAGAGTTTTACATGTATATACTCCCTGTTAAGAGCTACAAGTTACGGAAAGAATAAAGGTCCCCTTTTTGAGAGTTAAAAGATGGAGGAGGAATATTTAAAACCATACACAACAATGGATAATGTGAACAGTTTCTATTTATCCATGGTAAGCGACTCTGGATCCTGTATCGATGTAATCTGCAAAATGTTATTTCCTCAATACTAACGGGATAAACGGTTTGGGTAAGTGATGAAGTTCCAATTTGTTTACCTTAGTCACACAAAGAAATAGAAGGAGACTTTGGGCGAATAATCATAAGAGCGGCGGTAGTTCGAAGTGAATTTGATACAGGTTGTTATTTACTAGGGAACTGGAAAGCTGCCAAATTAGCAGAAAATCAAAACAAAGGAGCATTTTTTTAAAGTAAAGATGCTTCAGGCCCGAAATGAAAGGAAACGAGAAACTTCCAATGTCGAAAATGAAAACAGAGTCACATAAAGGGAATAAAGACGACTTGTCGATAGCCGAAGAGAAAATTTTGCCCCACGCTCAAAAGGCAGCTATCCTTTCTCAATGAATAATGCTCCCAGGAAGAGGGTTTTTTTTTTTTGGTCGTATTTGAAAAAACGATTCTGGGGACGTCGATGTTAATGAATTATACTTTCGTGAAACAGACGAAGATCACTTATCTCACTTGCAAAGGAAAAGTAATGACTTAAAACCGTATTTTGACTTACCAACTCTAGACTCTTGAAGTCACTCTCCATTAATAGGAAACAGACTGCTTAAGTCCAAGAAGACCATTTAGGGAATTAGCGAAAATTATCGGTCAATCCTCGAAGCTTATCAGATAAAACTATTAAGCTTATGTTATGAGCAGGTAACTGAACATCTGGGTGAAAGGTGACTAGACATCTGAGTATTTAAACAAAAAACAGAAAAGTTTGTTTTCAAGCCAATAAAATAAATAAATAAAGTAATGATATAATATATAAATAGATATATTTTTAAGACATAAAAAATCTAACTTAAATATTCCTTTCTTTGCAATAAGAAATCATAAATACATTTTATATTGATAAAAGCAATGTATCCTTTCATTCATGTGAGCGTTTATCATTGTCACTTTTACCAATGTGGACTTTATTTGTGTTGTCTTTTATCCACGTGTGCGTACATTCGCGTGGGTATTTGATGCGTGAGCAATTATCACAGTGGGGTTCTTTTTGTATGTTTTTATTGTGTCCCCTTTCGTCCAGAGGACTTTTGTCTTACCACCGAATAAAAGGTATTTCAAACCTCAGAAACAATTCTCTAACACTGCACAAATTTAATTCCTTCCATAACTTTTAGAGTCTGTAGTTCATCTTTTAAACTTGATACACAGTATTCATACAAATGTAATGTACATGTTTCAAAAGTCTTCAAACTATAAAACTTACAAAATTTGGTGTTAAAAATTCTGCTAAAAATTAATTAAATTTGCTCTTTTCTTTTCAGTGAATAAATATTTCTGATAGTGGTAATGACTAAAGCAGAAAAAGTATGCATTTAAAAAGAAAATTGAACAAAGTTACAACATTTAGCAATTAACACATTATTCGTGTAATTAGCGAATAATTTCATAGCTAAACGCAGATATGAAAGCTATACACTAAAGAGGATTTCGTAAATTATATGAGAGGATTTGTGGTGTTTACTGATGCATTTTTTATGAATTTATCTGCCGCTTCACAGACGTTAAACAGAAAAGTATTCATAGAAATATTTTTTCCGTTCTAAGCATTTTTGGTGCTGCTTATATTCGTGAATTGATTATATAGACAGAAACTAAAAGAAAATATTTAGCTGAGTAGTTTCAAAATAACAGATTTAGGTCATAGATACATTTATCAAAATTTCTGAATAACTGTGAACCTTAACAGCTGTAGTTCCTTAGTAGCACCAGCGGAGAAATGTTTAGCTTTCGAGCTAAGGATCATATTACAGGACTCTCTCTACATAAATTTTCATTTATATTTTGATGTTTAGTTTTCTCTATACGAAATCGTCATATTCTTCTTAGCTTCATGGAAAAGAGAACAGCACGCAGTGAGTTTTGCAAATGATCTGTCATGAATTCACGTTTTGAAGGTTTCCAGCGTAATCATAGAAAGCTTAAAAAAAGAAAGAATTTTCTTTGGTTCTGTTGTGGACTTCTTATAATGGATTAATTCTTCTGCTAATAATCATGCTTCCTTTCTTCTAGCGATATCTACAGTGTTAATTCTTCTGCTAATAATCATGCTTCTTTTCTTCTAGCGATATCTACAGTGTTAAATACAGCTTTTTTTTAATCATTTCTACCCCGACATTTTATTCCAAAGTTGAAAAGATGATACGTGAAATTCTTTTCAGAATCTTCAGTTCCTTTGAAAATGAGAAGGATTTAGCACACCATTTTCGTTGAAATTTAAATGTCATCCAGATTTAAATGTTATTCAAGACTTTCAATTATTAAAAAAAGTGGGAAAATTCGTTACACCGGTTTAGATAAATACTTAACAACTTGTTCATCAAGAGTATTTGTATGGCAAAAAATCTGCTTGAATTAAAAAGAAAACAAACCCTTGTCTTTCCTTCCTTCAAAACAAAGCTGAAAAGTGTCGAAAATGAAGAACAGGTCACACGACGCCATTCTGGAGCCAAGAGGAAAAAACGAAATAAAAAATAGCCCACCACTTTTCGCAGAAAGGCGAACTCAATAGGCATAGATCAACATGACACGACCTTTACTAAGCGCTGTATTTAGCTGCCATTCTCAATGGAGAACGCTCAAAATATCCGGTTACGACTGACTTATCGCTAATCCAGGGTTTATATAAACGTATATATTTTAAGAATTTTGTTTTAGGTATAGCGGGCGAAATGAAACTCGAAACGCCATACGAGGCCCTCTATTTTGGCAAATATAAACGTTAGGGAACGTTAGAAAAACTTTTTACGGGCGATTTCCCTATTAATCTTTTGTTCGCTTCGCTTTTAAACCCAGGAGAACATTACATACCGAAATCTTTATCCTTTGATATTTTCTTCCTTAAACTCTAGTAATACTGTTTTTCCGTATCAACCAAGTACTTCGTGTAGAGCTTTTGTCACGGCAAAATGCAAAGCGTACTTGACAGAATCAGTGAGTATCATCTCTGATTTTGTCATATATCTTTTATATTCCGAAAGCCATAAAACGATATCGAATTTTAAAGAGCTTTCTTCTGCAGAAAATGAATAATCTTTCTGTTTTTCAACATGGACTTCAATAAATGATTTCATAACTGTTTTGACGCATTTCACGCAGAATCAGAAGTAATTTTGTTTTTAAATTTTAGAAGAAAAACAGTTCTGTAGTTTAAAAAATTAGTTTATGTAATTTAAAGACTTATTTTCACACGATTCATGTGCATAGAAGAGCAATGAAAATATTATAAAGCAAAAAGACTCTATTTAGCTCTATTTAAACATCAATGAAGAACTGTATTTTTTGCATTTCAAAGAAACAGAAAATTGTTGATCAACAAGTCTGTTTACATTTCCCATGATAACATCGTAGAAATCACGTATGCGTATTTTGTATCAAAAATATAGTATGTGGCAGAAGTGTAGCTGCACGTATGAAGTACTCATTGAATTTTGAATGCTACGAATTTGTATTTTACTACTGTATATACACACAAATTGAGAAAATTTATTTTGCCCCTTCTTTTGTCCTTTGTATAAGAATTTTAAATGTAATTATCATTAGATTTCTTTAAATGGATATTAACCATTTAAATAACTCATCTGTGCACAACTTTGCCAACTAGATCTCATTTAAAACGTCTGCTACTCTTGCACAACCTCTATAACAATACTATACTTTTACACTGTTCTGGTATGTTGTGCAATATTCGCTTTGGTTATAACAATTATCTTTGTATCTGTGCACTCACACATATGAATATCTTGCCGTCTCTCAGAGAGTTGCATCTTTTGATAAAGTAAAATAGTGCATTCATGCAAAACAGTGTATTTGGAATGTACCATTTAGTATTCTTATCGATTTAAAACATTTAAAACATTGTTCAATTTAATTGAAGTTCAAGTTATTCAGTTTAATTTTCAGGAGTATCTGCACTTCATGATGTTATTATTATATGTGTTATGTTCTAGATAGTTACTATTGTGATTCTGAACATAAATACATAAATGAATTACCGATGAAATATTCTTAGCACCCCAAAATTCTCGAAAAATATTGTTGTACAGACTTAATAATGTATCTTTAGAAATCTAAAGTTTAAAAGGCCCTGTTAATTAACTACATGTGCTAAAAACATAATGTGATGTATGAGCCCATTTTGAAATTTGAGGCTATATTTTGATTTCATGAAAATGTCTTCCATTAGTTTTAATTACTTCATCCATCACCAAGCATAAAATACTGGACAATGATTTGTTAAACTGTTTGCTCTATAAGGTGCTGCAAGTAATCTTTATGGAAATCATATTGTAACATTTCTGCGATATTACGAGTTTTTTATATTAATTTTTTCTGTCCTTCCTATTTTCCCTTCAGCATATACCAGAATGCAAATTAGCATGAATTTAAATAATAATGTCACCTATTATTTAGAAAGCTTGGATTAGCGTGCTGATGACATTTGGAGAGTGAATTATTAATGTTTTAAAAGTTAGCACTCTGAAGCTGGGAGCTGGCCGGATTGGAGTTAAGGATGGCTTAGTAATTGTGTCTATGGGTTGTTATATTTGACAATTTTAACCTAGCTCACTCCTCATAAGCAGTGGTAGATAACTATCTTCAGTTCATTTATCTGCCAAGAGTTATCGAAGGCTATACAAGTACATAAATTCTTCCCTTACCTTCATTAAAATTTGAAAACTAATTTGTGGCTTTACGCCCTTCACACAGTAGTTAACCCATCATATCCCATTTATGGGTTATTCAACAGTTCGGCATTCGTGATAATGGCCAGTGTGCTTATGGAATGATAGGATATCCCAAACACAATCTCTTCAGGTGCCCAAATACCGCGAACCATCATCTGAGCAAACATGCGGATGCAAATGTAACAACATGGGCGACAAGACATTTAGAATGCTCTCAGATGCATATGAGCACGAGTAAATAAAAAGTTCTACTTACAATGTTCTGGATGAAATGACTTTCTGCAAACAATTCCAGGTAATAAAACCTGCGCGTTCTTTTCCATTCTCTTAAATTCGTTTTGTAAATCTTTATAATTATCATTCCATTAGTATTTAATCTTTTACTATGTAGTACGTTACTATATTCCATACTAATGCAGTTTTGTTTTTCATTATTTAATGCCATTATCCTTGCCAATCATATTTTAATGTTGTATGTATTTCTGCGTTTTTATGGTACTTAACTTGCATCATGCCATTCACTGAACATCCTCTGTGAGATTTTTACTACTGCTGTTTCGTTTTGCCATTTTTTGAGTATCTTTCCTTGTTCTGCAATCAAATTACATTGTTTATCACATTGTTTATTACATTGTTTACTAAGTATTATCTTCTCGGTTTACACTGAGTCACTGGTTTACACTGCCTCATTCACAGAGTTCCTTTGTTTCATAATCGCATTTTATTTAATAATGAGCAATATGACGCAACCTCATCACTGTATGTGTGTGTAACTGCATTGCTGTATGCACACATTAATTCCTTTTATACAACAGCTTAATTTCTTTATTTATATTTTATTTATTTATTTCTCATGTATTTTCTCTTCGACTATTACTTGTTAGAAATTTGCTACAATCTTGTTCAGTCAGCTCATCTACCTTAGAAATTTTGAGTATATATATATATATATATATATATATTCCATAGACACCCTGTTCTTAGAATGTGTATCCTAGGTATTTTGCTACAGCCAGTCACAGCAGAGAAACGTTTCGGCCTACAAGCCGTAGATTCGGCGCAAAGGAAAAAGTAGTAAACGACGTTCCTTAATTTTAAGTTGTTACGTTGTGGCAACAATAGATGCTTAGCAAATGATTACCAATGTTTTCGAAACAGGAAACATGAAAAATCCATTGTATTCTTTTCTGGGTTTTAAATCAAGAATCTTTCAGTTGCAACCTAGATGGGCTAACGAATTGCACTGCGAAATCATGCTTCGAGAAATGCAATAATGAATAACAACTTTAATTTTATATTATCTGTATGCCTTTTTTCTGTGTACAGCCATTAGTTAATTTTGATGAGGATAATTCGTCCGAACCAAATAAGTTGTGTCGTATTAAGTTGATAGTTAAGTGCATACGAAGGTATTTTCAGCTGGTGAAAGATCTGAAGAACGTGCCGGCTAAGACAGGAGTGATGTAATCCTATGTGTTGAGAAAATGTATGACAGCATTTGGCCTCGCATTGCACTGTTGAAAGGTGGGTGACGGAAACACCAAGTTTACGCCACAAGTACTCGTAGTTACATCACCTTAGTATCGGACATGTGGAGTAGAGATAAAGGGATGGGATGTGTGTCCAGTTGCGCTACATACCTTCAATCTAGATGCTGGGCCAGTATGACAATGAAGAAAACAAGATTCCAATGTTCGTTTTCTTCCGTGCTTTCTGAAATGGATATCGCCATCGAGACGCTTTAAGCAAAAACTCGCTTCATTAAACAAAATGACGCCTCGGTAATGTTGCGTCCATGTGTGTTTTTAACTCACATCTGTAAGCGCTGATTCCTGCACTGTAGTATTAAGGGAAGCAACAGCAATGGTTGTCTTGGTGACAAACCGTGACACTGCAGTCGTTATCACACTGTACGTGCGAATACATTATGCTATGCTACACACCCAATTTCCTGATCCATGGTAAGTGATATAGCTGTACGATCCCTAGGAGCGAAGCGGACAAGACATTTTTCGTCTCCGTCTTTGGTGAATGGGAGCCACTGAGATCTCACACTTCGCTCTGAGTAGCCCTCCTTTATCCATTAATTTCAGACTCTCATAACAATGACTGTATCTCGACGAGCGCGAACAAGAATTCCGTGGTAGGACAATTTGCAGTCACATTAACTGTGATTCTTCGGCAATCGAATTCTGAGATGCGTTAGTGGGAGTTTCTTTTTTTACACGAAGCATTAAATTTCTTCTTTTTACACGAGCGCACACAGACACCAAAAAAAATTAATAAACAAGATTGTCGAAAGAAATCATTTCGGTCTGCACTTTTTCGCTGCTTCGAGGTGTAAATACACCTGTAATATTCGGATGCAGTGAAATGCGAATTATGTACATAAACAAACCTATTTTACCCTTCATGAAATTTAAGGTTTAAGGTTTTCCTTCATAGTGTAGCAATTTTAATGGCCAGCAAAGTATATTAATTTAAGAATCTAAGCTCTCTGTTTTTCTTTGGTGGAATAAATCTGAACTTACATAAGATAAAATATTTTCGTTAGTGTCTATATGATGGTTCTATTTAACAGACAAAAGAGAATTTAATTAAGAATTAATTTAACTTAAATTAAGACTTAATTTAGAAGAGGCTAAAATATTAAGCTTGAGACATTTAAGATCTTCATGTTGTCTAATTCTGCCGCGAACTAACTGATTTTTTTTCCAAAATCCTGTTAGTTGATTAAATGAGATTAAACTCCTCAGAAGGTTGAAGTGTAATCTTAGGTGAATCGTATTTATAGATACCGATAAATAATAATACAGATAAATCCGGTTTACAGCTAATAGTCAAATTTTTATAAAAGAGAACTTTCGTTTGGCTAATTTAAGTTGTTAAACTAAAATGAGATCAAGTGTGTAGAGTCATTAGGATTTTTCGAAGCAGGAGACATGAAAAACGAGCAACGCCCTCGCCGGGAATTGAGCCACGGACCTCAGGGTTATGCGTATAGCGTGCTGACCACTACACCACGAAGGCATGCGAAGAAAGCGGGAGAAATACCTTATAAGTGTTCTTTTATAAATACATGTCGTGAACGAACTTATTTTGCTTCTAAACTAAAGAATACGCGGAATTTTACAGGTCTCTTCTGTTACTGAAATAGTATGCAGAATTACTGCAAAAGCTTAAAGACATTTTAAGTTAATGAAATTGGCATTATTATTGAGCGATGTGAAAATTATTATTGATCGATGTGGTACATTTATATTTCAAGTTAGAATATATTAAGGCTACAAATGCAATTGATAAAGAGCACGATAGTGAGAAAATGGCTGTAGAAGCAGTATAGCAGGGATTTCTAAAAGCTTATATTTTGACTACCACATAAATAAAACAGTTAATTTTAACTAAAAGTAACGAAACACCTAACGTTAACTTTAATAATGAAATTCACTGTTGTTTCTTTTTCTAAAAAATTTAGTAAGGCGGAAAGATGGGATATTGTTAACTTTTTCGAAAAAACTAACGGATTAACAAGCGAATCAGAACATTTGATATTAGTTTAATTAGTAATATTTAAGTGTCAACCAAGTGAAAAAGTTTAGTTATCGTAGAATGGAAATATGCACCTGTTTATTCGAGGAAAATTGTCTCTGAAATGATACCTGAATAAATAATGTACCCTACTAAATAAAATGTCTGCATAAGGATTATTTCTGTAGTTCTAATACGCAGGTAATGCACACCATGCAGAAGCTCTTTTTCCTTATTGGCCTTTAAAAACTATCCAAAACTTTATCTCTAACCTTATTCTTCATAACACGACAAGAATTCAGATAACTTATGCAAATATATAAGTATAAATGCTATTTCAAGGATGAAATCATAGTTTCAAGAAACAAATTCTTTTTAAAAGAGATTTCGTTTTTGAAACGGAAAACTGGTATCGATGTACACATTATATAACCATTCGTTTTTATAATACGATAATTTATAGAGATCTGTGCATAACTTGCATAATCAAACTTTTTGGATGGTGCTTAGCTGTCATATTAATTAACCTACATGTGCGTCTACATGTAGTCTATAAATATCTGTATTTATTACTATAAGTGCTCATAATCATTTTCATTCGCTATCTGTAAGTACATTTTATTGCATCATTGCGCTTAATATACAGTAAGGGTTTTAAGTACATAAGTACAGCAATACTTTTAAATGCTAAAAATTGTTTATTTCATAAGTTATAATTGCTAGATATTACTTTAGTTGAATATGAGTGTATCCTTCTCAGCTCAAGATTTTCGTCCAAGTGAACCTGGCTATGCTTTCAACTCAAGCTTTACTTCCATCTATAAAATTTTGTTGCTTTACTTATTACTGCGATGCAATCAGGGACTATGTACCTTAGGAATATTGCCTTTGTGGAGAGCGTTTGAAGGAAAACTAGTTCATATCCATGTTAACAATAGCTCTAAGAAACTCCCAATACACCGCGCGTGCTCTCGTGGTGTAAATGATTCCACATCTAGCTAAAAGAGGAAGCTCTGTTGTTGGAAGCTTCGTGAAGGTACTATTTAGTTTTTGTGTTTTTTGCTCCGATAAACAGGATGTTGTTTACAGCCATGCGCGAGCTAAAATGTGATGCACGATAATTCGTCATTAGCTGGATTTGGTGGCTCACCAGCGACTGAGCGATAAGGTCGCTGAGCAACGGTAGTTCGACCTAAGTTCAAATCCAGGCAAAGTTGCATGGGTGTTTCCGGGGCTGTCAGCATGTAACACGGATACTAACAGTTTCCTTTAAAAGTCCTTATGAAAGCAATCCTCACCTTAAGCGGATAACTCTAGTGTGGATACCTTTATCTATTAATTTAACCTAACGACCGATCTTGCACCCGCTATAGTCGCCTTTTAAGTGGGAGATCGCATTTCCTCCGTATGTGGAAATGCGATCTCCCACTTAAAAGATTACATGATGTACCAGGTGCCTGCAATGGAGAGCTCGCTGCTCGAATTCCGACCGGATGCATGTCACGTTTCCTGCTCCAAAAAAACTAATGATCTATCTTTATGTAACTTAGTTTGTGGAAATCCCTTTGATTAAAATTGCCAAATCACCGGAAACAAATCTTTTGAGAAATAAGAGTTTTCTATGGTCATGCTCTCAACAACTGGAGAGCAAATACGAATCTAATTAAATTTAGTTAGATATAACCAATTCAGTAAATTCTACCATGAAACGAACGAATAATCTTGGCTATAACTAGAAGTACTTGCAGTTATAGTTAAGATTATTTGAAATTAATTTTTAATTTTTAAGTTTACTTTGCTAGAGGAGAGTACTGCATTTACGTATCGACTCTGTTTCGGTTAATAATTATTAAGCTTCTTGAAAGCTTAAGTCAATAGATCTTTTTTTCTGTAGGTCTTAGAAATTGTTGTT
>KK113534.1:221616-241641 GCA_000611955.2 Stegodyphus mimosarum | reverse complement strand
ATATGAAATTTTTATTGTTCGCTGCATTTTCATCAGGAGCTCTAAGCAACGAGAGAAGTAATTAAATAAACCAGGCTATTTCTGAACCGATAAAGACACAAATAAAAGTTGTGTCTATTTAAAATTAATTAAATTTTAAATGAGGAATAATTATTCAGCTTTAAAATTTAAATAACAGCTTCTGTCTTTATCATTCCAATCCCTACAAGTCGAAGTAAAAGTGCAAAAAATTGCAAAATTACGGCATCGAAAACATAGAAAAATTCAAAAAACTGTAAAAACATTATAAAAGTATTTTGAGTAGATCGTGCCCAGAAACAAAAATTGAAAAAATAATAATCAGATACTTGAAAGCAAAACCATATGCAAATTTTTTAATACAATATTTGAGAAAACAAAATTATATGAAAATTTGAATACATACAGGTTCTGTACAAAAAATTCAAAAATCATAAATAAGTAATAAAGCTGAAAAAATAAAAATTTATAATATTAGCGAATGAGACCAAAAAACATACAAAACAAAAGCAAACCAATATGGGAAAAAATAAATGAAAATTTGATCATTATTGATAAAAAAAATGCAAAATACAAAGAAAAAGAATTAAAACTAAAATTAAAATAGAGGGGTGAGCTCTGAAATGTTCTTAAGCAAAATGTGTAAAGTAATATTATTTAGAAAAACTGAGAATTTTAGACTAATGAAACTTAATAAGAATAACTGGAAAAACTTCTGTTGTAACCTAAAACATGCAGTAGAAAAACTTGAAAAAAGAAAAAACTTCGAATTACCTTTATTAGGAATCCAAAACGATCGCAATTTGAGTTTAAGTGAAATATTAACTCGCTTCTGTTAAGCGAATATAATAAGTTGAAGTTTTTAATTCAACGAATGGAATACGTTGTAGTGTTAAATACCACAATAATTAAAATATTTTTGAAAATTAAAATACAAAGTGAAAAAACTTTTTGTAAAAGTAGAAAATTTAAAAGCATAGAAATTAAAAAGTTTTTGAGAATAAAAGATAAATGAAATAATTGTGAGGGAAGTGTCCAGTAAACTGTGTTGTGAGAAAACTTAGAGAATGAAAGACTGGAATTTGGAAATTTTTACTGTAAGTTATACGTAAACTAAAGAGAATAAAGACAAAAAAAAGTTGTTGTCAAACGTTACAGAATATAAAACTCATTCAAGTGGACTTTCTTGAGACTTGGAAATCGGAGTAGGTTCATTTTGTTAATAAAAGAGATTTAAAAATATTAGAGCAGTCTAATCTAAATTAATGTTAAAATTTTGACAGAAATGCCTAAGTCAACTGCCTTAAGAACATCCAAACTATACTTCCTTTGAAATAAACAAAAAACAAATGTTGCATTGAATAAGGATACATACGAAGATGAAAATAAAGATTATAAAATTGAAAAATATGCAAATTATATTGAACTTTGCCTTATAGATCTGAAATTGATAAAGAAAAAATATTTCAAAACTCAAATTGATCATTTATTGAAGTTAATTCAGGAGCTACCTACCATATGACTGAAAATATAAACTTTTTGACGAAATTATATTAAAAAGCTAATCGGAGTAAGTAAGCTAATGAAACTCATATAAAATCCGAAGTAATCGGAGAAAGAAAATTATACTGCATAGATAGATGATGATGGTAATGTAATAGAAATAAACTTGTAGATGGTTTGCATGTTATAGATGTCGAAGGAGGCGTATCATCCGCATGAAAAATCTCGAACAAATGATTCACCATTCAGTTTATAAAAGACACTTGCAGAATTTCGAGAGCGAAGACCATAACCATTGCAGAAGCGGAAGGAAATTTATATAAAATAATTGAATCACAAAAAAGAAATACTATAAAACTCGGTTACTATAAAAGGAAAAAAAAGCTAAATAGATCTATGGCACAGATGGTTAAGACATAGAAACAGGCTATCAAAAAGCTGAAGAATAATTATTTAGCTAGCGGAATAAAGATTAGATGAGGAAGTGGAGGAAACAAAGAATGTGAATATTGCATCAGAAACAAAATGTTTGAATTATTGTACCCAAAGCAAAATAGCTATAGAACAAAATTATTTCTGGATTTAATACATTCGGATATTTGAGGACCGACTGACATGACATCTCTAGGTAGAAAGAAATACTTAATAATATTTATTAGGGATTATTCGAGATGCAGTTTCTTTGCTAGTTACAAAGGTGAGGCTATTTTTAAGTTAAAGCAATTTGTATCTTTGACAAAGGTCAAATTTCGAAAAAAAGCCAAAAATCAAAGACAGATAATACACAAACAACATGAAAATATCTAAGGGAAGAGGGAATCGAATATCAAACCACCGTAGTATATTCATTACAACAAAACAGTGGAGCAGAAAGAAGAAATCTTTGTATACCGTGTCCATAACTCGCTCTTTATTTTTGCAACCGTTGGTATAACAGAACTGTTTTAAATGACGCAAAGATTCATGTTTTGACATTTTTATGCATAAAGAAATCAATTTTGGAAAAATTTACGAAATCTAATTTCTTACATGTTCCTTCGGTCCCTATACTTATATTTCGGAAAATGAAGCCAAGAAGAGTGAGGAACAAGCACAAGAATGACACAGAAGATTAAAAAAAACTTAACCGTGAATAATTACAATAATTAATTGAAAGAGCAATTGCTAATATTCAGTGTGGTTGGAAGCGATGAAGCAAATAGTAACACTCATTTTGAATGGAGCTTTTTTAAGTGAGGCTGGTATGAACTTTACAAATTGAGAAAATCACGAAACTTCCAGTGCAGCCAATCAGTTCACCAAAATTTGAACTCATAGTGAGCTCACTAGCGGCTGAGCGGAAAAATCGCTGAACGCCGATAGTTCACTCTGGTACAAATCCTTGCGGACTGGCTGGTTAAATGAGAATTTTTGCTGTTTTTTCCTTGTGTAAAGGGAATTAAAGCCATAAGATTCTCCATGAAGGCATTTTCTTCTCCTCACAGTCAGATAACCCTTGCGTCCTTCACTGTCATCAAAGTAACCGAAACCAATTCAACCCACGTGAAATTCATATTATTCCGTGATTTTACCACTCTGCCTTTGGTGGGTCAGCTCAAACTGAGAAAGCTCATCGCACTCAGTGCAGGACCTAACAAAACTCTAGCAACGAGTGTCTCATCAGATTCAAAGGATGTTTCCTAGACGAAGCTCTTGAGATGTCACATGAACGAAATGACATAGATGAGATCTTTGAGATGTCCACACTTTAGTCTGTTTACAGACACTCTTGACATATCCACACATATTTGAGTTACCCATACAAGATGCCTATGCTTGACATGTCCACACATGATCATGGCCTGATTTATCCACGATCAAGTATCGCTTGATTTAGACACTGCAGATCAAGCGATTGTGAGAGCCTTGATATGAGACTGCCTGGCCCAATTCAACGGTTTGAAAAGATGGTATCCAGCTAGTTCTTTAGGCCTTCCCGAAAATGGGCCAGTGTTCTATTGTAGGTATATATACGCATTATACCGGAGGAAGGTAGTTAATCCAGCAATTTGGGCAACACTCCTTGCAGGAAAATACGCTTATTTCCTCCTCGAAATCGGTAACTTCATATCAGTTTATCGCCAATCGAAATCCACCCTCTTCATAAGTTGAAGCTGGAAGGCTCATGCAGGCTTTCGGAAATGCCTCTTGCTAGCAAGAAAGCCCTTTACTAGCGCTTTTACATATCATTTTCAATCACGCATTCAGTGAAAAAAACAATACCGTTTCGATATTTTTTTACCATCTCCTACATCTTTAAATTTTCACCATAATTTTTTAAAACTTTCTGTTTATATTTATATGCTTGAGTGCGTGCATATATATATATATGTGTGTGTTTCTGTGTGTGTATGAGGATGTAGGTCTGGTGGAAGACGAAACCAATTCACTTTTTAGTCATGGCCGAAGTATTGTAGACAAATGTAGCTCGCGCACAAATAAGTTACGTCATGGAAGATAGCTTGAAGACTTTGCATAGATGGAATTGCAGACAAACGTGCCAAGTTCAACGCATATTCAATTTCTTAAGATAAATCCTTGAGTGATGCAACACTGGGGGTGCTAAACGCACAAGACCATTTCATATACCCAGCTTACTTTTTGTATAGAACAAGCAAGCTTAGCGAACAAATGTGGCTTCCGTAGGCATAATCAATCAACAAGAGAGGACGCACAACGCCGCTGAAGTATTTATAGATCGAAAATTCTTTGCTTGAGTTCTGGATAGCAACTGAGCAAGAGTTTTCGTAATGCGAATGACAGCAGATAAGTAACGCAAAGCGAAAGAGGATGTACTTAAATTGAAATCAGCAATTTAAAGGGCTATTGCCAATTAAGTTAGCAATTTCACTTTTCTATTTTACATATCCCTCCTTCAAGAAGGAAAAGGCTAGGCGATCGAAAAGCCTTTTGAGGAAAAAAGCATGAGTGTTAGCAAAGGAAGATAAATTTTCTACAATATTTACACTTGCAGTGAGAAAGCAAATGAATGGCTTCAGAGACGTAGCCTTTAGATATCAGTATATCAGTATACCCGGTCATTTGGTTTATGAACTTTCTCATATCTGAATGTATAAACACGTATATAAGAGTGTAATTTAGAAATATGATAACAGAATGTTTTATAATCTATATATTAAATTAGAGTCCAATTAGAAAGTCTCTAGAATGTAAGTTCGTAAAGTTCTTGAAACGTTTTCTCCAAATAGTACAAAATTGTTCTAAATTTGGAGCATCAGTCTTTCACGAAACAATTGAAAACATTCAGATATCTTGAAAGGTATCCTGGAGATCACTTAAGCTTTGTAAAAATGAATTGTTATCATTAGTATAAAATCAAAACATTTGTATTACACATCCATGAAATTGTACTAAAATTAAGAGTTATTTTTGTTTAATAAATGTTCTTACTGTAGAGTAGTGTAATAATTAATACATAGAAGTGAACAAATATTGCTGCGTGCCTACGAGTTCGTAATAAATTGAATGCACGAGCCCGATTAGAGGTTAATAAAATTAAATCTCATCAAAAGAAACATATTAGAACTCTGGAAAGATATCAGTACAAATGTTCACAATATCACGCAATATAATCAGTAGTTATATTTCAAACTACTTAAAACGTTAAATACAATCAATGCAAAGCAGATTTAAAGAGAAAGCTCTGATTTCTCAATTCAGGCGGAAATAACAACTGGCAATAACGTAATTAAGCAACTGAGAGCAGATGCTCTCTCTTCCGACTGCATGGGGAAATACAGCAATTTTAATTACAATTCTACTAAAATTAACTATCTAAATACAAATTCGTAACACTGCCCCCCTTCCCAAAGAGTGCACGCCCCGGGCAGTACAATCCCTGAACAGGAAGCCATACTTACAACTAAAGCACCAATGCAATAATAAATATTACGATACAATAAAAAAAACATAAGCAATAATTGCAATAAATAACTTAAAACAGAGTTCCTAGGAAGGAACTGTCATTCTATGTGCTCAGTTGGAAATCAACAAGTCATCTACACCGAAGCATTCTAAATCACATGTGTCACAAGTTTTAATATTTAAAGTGAAAAGAAATCCTTTCTTCGAAATTTATTCTAGCATTATCGGTGATTTAATAAATGTAACGGAATTCAATAGCAATGTGAAGAAGTGAAAAAAAATGTATCATAGATATGCTGCGTGCGCTTTAAAATACAATCTAGTACCAGCTGTTTAAACTTAATTCAGCGTATGTTTATAATAAAATGATTTAATGAATATCTTCAAAGATTCAGTGTGCCAATATCCAAATCATTTCAATGCTTTGAAGGTCCTTAATCTCTTTTAAGGAATCTACTTTAAGTTTCGATGTGAGAAAATGTTTTGCTTCTGCTTTGCCCAATTACAATACAAATAATTTATTTATCAATTGGTTCTATTCTGAAATTTTAACATGTAATGTAGTTTTATCAGAATATTTTTTTAATGTTATATGATGAAAATATAAAATAAAAATTTTATGGTAACTAAATATTTAACTTTTCATATATACGTTAGATAAAATTAAGTAACGAATTTTAAAACATTTAACTTATTTTTAGGGAAGGTTACTGATAATTATTTTTTTGAATAGTTACTAAGAATTTTTGAAGGAAGGAAATAACTTTGAAAAATTGGTATAAAATATGATAAACAATTAATGTCTTTTGCGAAGCATAGAAAAAATAACAGAAGCAATTTTGAATATTAGTAAAGAAAAATTATCTTTTGAGTATAATATAGAAAATATTTAATATTTTGATCGTGAATATTATTGTAACGAATATGATTAATTTTAAAATGTTAATAATGTTAGACATTGAACAATTACATTAAAATTCATTTTGAGTAATGTAATAAAGAAGTGAAATTAATACAGCTAAGTATTACGAAAATATGATAAATGAATGTTAAAATTAATGGATAATTGTATGTTAATGTAGCATACATTAATGTAAAACTTTGAAGGATTCCACCATTTAAAATTGCCATAACCCAAAAATTACCACCTACTAATTTTTTCATATACTATAATTATTATTTTTATATAAGTGCGCATGAAATTAAAATTTTTTTATATGTATGGATTTTTGTATTTATTTTGTAAATTTATATGTATGTATTTTTTATGGAATGTTTTAGCGCAGTTCAAAAAGTTTAAAGTTGCCTTTAAACAAGGAAGGAGGCCTTTTCATGTAATTGCGGTAGCACAATTTGGCCACTGGTGCAGAACACCAGTTTGTACATCTGGATTTCACCATAACATGGATATGAGAGCACTTAGAGAAATCTGTAGGATTTTCCAGTTTTGTACAAAATAAATAAATTGGAAATATCTTAATAAAAAAAAGCATAAGTTCAGTAATTATAAAATTTTGAAATTTGCTGTGATTATGTACAATAATTAAGGAATGTATTCAAAATTTTTATATTTTGAAAAGCCTTACCTAACCAAATATGATTATGAAGATTCTAAAACCTTCATTGTAACAATTTTGTTTCCAAATTTTATTCTTTCTCTCCTAACATTTTTTTATCTAAAAAAATTGTTTATTATAATTATTGTTGTGTAATGTAAAATCCTGTTGTTCTAAATCATAAGACTTAACTTGAGTATACAAGTTATTCGTCTTAACTTGAATTTTAAAAATTTGCATATTTTTTTACATTTTTTATTACATATACTATAAAGAGTTTTATGGTCATAAATAGTAAATAGAAAACTATCATTTTTTTATACAATGCTAAAAGCCAGTTACCTTGTATAAGGAACAGAGCTTTCTGTGCCAGTTGTAATTAAACATCCCACTGTAATCGGTAAGTAATTCAGCTCATTCGCTTATAGAGAACTTTTCCAATTTTTTTAGTCAAAGTTTATTTTATTATTATAGCTTATTGTATTTGCTCATTTCTGTGTATTACTTATATTGCTGAACAATACGGACATCTGATTTTAATTCATAATGAATAAATAATTATTATTTTTAACAGAGTTTCGTAACTATATACTATATCCGCTTTATAAGCATTTCAGTGCAATAACCGAATAGTTATGACACAAAGGACGCATTTGGATGATTTTTTTTACGTGATAGAATTATCGGCTGTCTGGAATGTGGGCGTACCCAACTGGAAAGTATCAGACGAACTTGCAATTGCCCAGAGTGTCATCTCCAGGCTTTGGCAACGATTCCAAGATGATGGTAATGTGAGTAGACGTTACAGCACAGGTCGCCCCAGAGTTACAACGCCGAGTGAGGACCGGTATTTGGCAGTTACTGTCAAAAGAAACAGGTGGAGTACAGCCTCAGACGTGTCTCGTCAGCTCTCTTCAGCCACTGGTACGACAATTTCAAGGCAGACCGCGTACAGACGCTTAGGGCAGATTGGTCTATATGCCCGTAGACCTGTCAGATGCGTTCCACTTCCCGCAACTCACTGTCGCCTGCGGTTATCCTGGAGAAGAGAGTATGCATTGTGGACACCGCAACAGTGGGCTTGTGGGATGTTTTCCGACGAGTCCAGGTTTAGCTTGCAGTCTGATTCTCGCCGGACTTTCATATGGAGAGCTCCAGGTACCATTTACCACCAAGAAAACATCATTGAACGACACCGTTACGGTGGTGCAGGAGTGCTCGTTTGGGGTGGAATTATTCTGGGTTCCAGAACTGACCTGCAATTTCAAATTGGAACCATGACAAACCAAATCTATAGGGACGTCATTTTGGAACAACGTGTACGTTTGTTTCGGGGCGCCATGGGCGCACAATTTGTGTAATGGATGACAACGCCCGTCCTCACCGTGCAAATATCGTAATCGAATGCCTTCAATCGGAGGATATCACCCGTATGGACTAGCCAGCATTCTCACCGGACTTGAATCCAGTAGAGCACGTGTGGGAGATGCTTGACCGACCAGTTGCAGCCCGTCAACCTCCTCCTACATGTCTACCGAAACTTCGGAGAGCATTGCTTTTTGAGTGGTGTAATATCCCCCAAGATCAGATCGATAATTTGATACTCAGCATGCCTAGCCGTTGTACGGACTGTATTGCATGGTCTGGGAAACATACAATGTATTAACAGTCATACCAACCATGTAATATTGGTTTTTTGTAAATAGGTTTTTTTTTTTTTTGTAATTTGCTCCAGGGAGAAAAAATCGCTAATTTGTTTAATAATATCAAACATGTAGCATCTTTTTTTGCTTTTTACCTTCTGTTTAATAGATAAGCTTTACAAATAAGTCACATTTGTTTTGTTTCTAACTCTTCCTTTGCCTGATTTTGCAATATCTTTAATTTATGGACATGAGTGTAGAAACATTTTGATTTTACATTGATGACAACACTTAGATTTTACAGAAGATTTTCAAAAGACCGTGAATTTTATGATGTGACATTCAAGATACCTCTCAAGAATTCTGAACGTTTTTAATTATTTCGTTTAAAAATTAATACTACAAATTCAGGGCAATTTTTATACTACTTGGAAAAAAAGTTTCAAGAACTTTAAAAAACTTATATTGTAGAGAATTTACAATTTCGCTTCAAAAGATCATATAATATTTTTTCTAGTATTTCTAAATTGCGTCTTGAAGCCATTTATTTGCTTTTTCATTGAAATCGTAATTACTGTATAAAATTTCCCTTCCTTTATTAACACTCTAATGTTTTTTCCCTAAAAAGACTTTTCTATCTCCTATATATATATATGTAAAATATAAGATATGAAAACAATCACTAACAAAATTACTCTTTTAATTCGCATATAAACCTTTAAATTTTTAATTTAAATCTAAAGACAACTCTTTTGCATCTGCTTAGACGCCTCCAGTACTCCACATTGCGAAATTTCTTACCCAATCACCATTCAAGTTCAGGGTTGAAACAAAGAAGCCAAGCTTATAAATACTACTGCAGCTAACTACGCATTATTCTTTACCGACAAAACGTGCTTGCTAAATGACGTCTCTTCGCTTATTTGCCTTTCCCATTGCTTAAAATATAAATTCTGGAGTGTCTATTGCACTCATAATCATGTGTGAAACAAACATTCTGTCTCAAGAATTGCTTTATCCACTAATAAAATTATGTTAAATTTGGCTACATGTATCTGAAAGTCCATCATTCCATCTACGCAGTAAACATGCCCAAGTTACACCTACGTTACTATTGCTAGTTCATTACAGCTATCGCCTGCAAATATGTAGGGTGGTTTGCAAATATATGGCAAAAATATAAAGGCTAATAAAGAAGACCGAAGTAAAATGATTTTCAAATGGAATGTGTGTGCCAAAATGTGGCGTAGAGGTGATACAAGAGAAAAGAGCATTCAACTGGTGTAAATCGTCATTCATCGTGAGGATTTCGAGCTGTTTACATCGCTGTACAAACGCGAAGCTCGCCGACATGAATTTCATCTACGGGGCTGCGGCTAATACGGAGCAGTTCGATTCCCATATACCTCCTTTGAGTAGCTGCTCCGTATCCATCTGCAGCTCTACAGATGTCTACAAGCTAGGCTTTGAGGGCATATATCTCATTTTAAAATCTTTTTATTTTGATCCCTTTACATTTTTAGCAGATATTTCCTGAGCATCCTGTATGTATATATAATCATTTAATTTCATGTGCTATAAAGAGTTTCATATTTGTGATCAGGTAAAGTGCAACAAAATCTGTTGACGAATTTCTTTTGTGCATCAGATGAAATACCAAATTTCCTTTCATTTTTTAGAAAATCAAATATCTAATATTTCTGCCCTGTAATATTATTTTTTTTTCAAGAGCAGTCAGTAAAATTCTTTAAAGAACGTGGAATTTTCAATTCTGTGAAAGTAATTTTGGTTTAGGCAGGTGGAGGGAGGGAAAAAAGGCTTATACACAAAATTCATAAGGCGATAGCTGTTTCGAAATCAAATAAAGAATTTTTGATATCTCGTGTTTAGGAAATCACTATTTAATTCAATATATCTTTATAAAAATTTCATTTTTAAACTTTGAATACCAGTCTTACCAATATAAATTTTATAACCAAACTATTTATTGTAAAACTAGGATTTTCACTAGATTTCGACAGATCATGGAAGTACTGTCTGCCTAAAGGGAGGGATGTCTTCGTGGAGGATCTTTTGAATGAATCTAGATCTATTCATGTAACACACTTGGGGAAATCAAGATTTGTTGATTTGCTATTACAAGATTTGCTGTTTTATGACGTTTAGTCTGTTCGAAAGCAACTTATTCCCGACTTCCTTTGTGTTATCATTTCTGCATTTCTCTAAGTGGCATCAGCGTTGGGAACAGCTTATCTTTGTCGATTGGTCTTGGATGAAAATCATGAAAATGTAAATGCAGCCCGGGTATAAACCGGGGACCTCTGTTCCTGTTCAGCCCTTTACCCGCTCGACCGCTGGAGGGCCATTGTCAATCTTCACTTTATAAGTTAGAGAAATTACGCTTTTCGTAGAATAGATTTATCCTCGGAAAAGGGGGGAAATTCTTTAGTTTTTTAAAAGCTATTTCTAAAACATGTTTCTGTTTAAAGTCATCAATAAATAATATTTTTTTTGTATTAGCTAGAATTTGAGATTTAAATACATTGTAAATTAACTAAGTAAACAGGGCATTTCATAAAATCCATTTATGAAATTTACCACATTTACGGCATGTAAATTAAAGACATATTTGCATGCGAAAAGCTCTCCTATAACGCCTCTACTCAGTCGCAGAGGACAAGTTACAGATATAAAATTTACTGTGTGTAAAGCATCTTAAAGAACTAAAACTTGACACAAAGCCAATGAAAAAAGCTTAGCGATAAAATAAAGACTTTATCATTGGTGCCAAAGAAGACATTCAACAATTGTTTCCGGAACAAAGAGAGAAAACTTTTATTTATTCCAAAACACAATAGCTGGAAAGTCTTAGTACTCAGTTTACAGACAACAGGGCGGCTTCAAACGTAAAGTGAGTTGATAATTTATCTAATCAAAACTTTTATTGCGGTAAATGCCTTTGATTTGTCTAAACTGCGATCTTTTACTCTCTAATTCTTAAAATGCTCTCTGAACTGTCTGTATTATCTCTAGAAGTAGCTACTAAACGATCTGAAACATGTAAAACGCAAAACTGGCTATTTTTTTCACTCAGTTGCCATGGTCGTTTTACTGCGAACAAGGTATTTAAGAATTTAGTGTTAGAATTCCTTCGTCTTTTTTTAGTACGTTCCTTCAATTTTGAGTACATCGGAACAGTTCAAAGAATTTTTCTCATTTATTTTACTTTTTATATCTCAGTTCCATTTATTTCTCATTTAGTGCATTTACATTTCGGGTCTGCATGCTACATATATACCTATGCACATTTATCTCTGTAATAACGCATGTTTTATGTATTGTATTTTGACACTGATCCAACTGTATTTATAAAATAGAGTGTGTTAGTGCATCACAAATTTCTGATAAGAATTATTTCTTTAAATAATAGTGTCACAGTCCTTATATATAAGATAGCTTATGTATTAATTATCTTCATTGCGATTTCATAAGAAAACGTTATTGAAAGAGTTAAAAAAATGAACAAAGGAAATAACGTGCAGTAGAAAAATAATTATATATTCAACCAACTGCAGATATTAGGAACTCCACTTACTCCAATTCTTGTTGTTCTTTCGATTCATTCAAAATTAAGTATGTTAATTTATTTGATTTTTAATATTTTAATTTATTTAAGTAATGTAAAATTTTGCTTTACATTTATTGTACACCAGTTACGTTATTTCATTACACATTATCATTTTATGTCAATAAAAAATAATGTCTTAACTTAATTTTAATTGAATGAAACTAGGTTATGCATTTCATTTTACTTAAATAGTAAAAAAATCTTTTAATTTTACATAAAAATGAAAAACAAAAAAGATTACGTGTTAAATTTTAGGGGCCTGTGTAAAAACAAATAGTATGACACAAAATATGCTATGTGAGTTTGGTATTTTGTTTTATGGACACCATGTTTTGTAAAATCGTTATTGAAATCAAATACAATAAATCAAAAAAAAATATTCCCTCACTTGCCTACAATTAATTTTTTGCCTGCAGAAACAAGACAACACGACTATCCAAATTTTTCAATATCCGAATGGGCTATGGTTGTAGCGCTCTGACTAGCAAGGCCGTATATAAGGCCTAGAATTTTTTTGTGATGTCTTTATGAAAGTATATATTATACGTGTATCTTGATATATGTCTAAGAAATTAAGGCAATACATTAAAAGTGCATAGATCCAGGTATAAAGTAATACGGGCATTTTGGCATTAAAATCAAGAAAATATCTATTTCAAATTGCAATATTTGCTTTGGAAGTTTTTGCTTTTTTAATGAAACCCCGTACCAGTCAGAGGGCTAGTTTGTCCGGATTTTTAGAGTTCTGTTGTAAAAGTAAGTTAGTGACAGGTAAACAAATCCAGAATTTGTGAACCAACTCTTACACATTAATAATTAACAAACTTTCATTTAATATTGGTTTTTATTGAAAAGAGTGAAAGCAATTGGGCAACGAATAAGTGGTTTATAGAGATGCTTTGAAATTTTTCAACAGAAATCATCTTAGAAATGCTTAATTCTATTATGTGTCTGATTTAAAGAGATGTTTAGCTCTGTAGCCAGATATTATTCTGATTCAATTCAACCCACTCATGCCAAATTTCAGCTCTCTTTCATTTTTTCTTTAAACACTCCTTTGTTCCTTCCTTATTTGAAAGATTTACATGAATAATGGCTTAACACTTCTTTCTTTTTTTCGAACATTCTGCTTTGGTTGCTTAAATTTGGAAACAAATATTTTTTAAACGCATTATCGTATAGTTAATATCTCCTGTTATACGATAATTACTAAAATTTTTTATATAATCTAAAAGAGATGGTATTGAAAATTTTTGAAGTTGTTATGTCTGGTTAGAGATGCTGTGATCGTAATTCTACATCTATAAAACCTTCAAGATAAGCGAATCAGGATATTTAACCTTTAGCTTGTACAATATGACTCCTAGAGACCTGAAGATCACGTATTACTTACCAGGAAGATCTGCCAATCACGAACTCTCAGTATATGAACTGCTCCATTAAAAGACACAGTAATAATAAATTAGCTGCCGATATGTTGTAGATAAGCAGCCAAAAATATACAAATTATGACGATATTTGGGAAGCAGCAATCTTTGGCAATTTTTCAGAATTCTAAAAGGCAATTTTGCGAACCCTCAAGATGATCAGTACTCCAAAAGAAAATACTCTAAAATAAAAATTGAATAAGATACATGCCGAACTTAATATGTATGTATTTTTTTTCATGCGGATTTAATTTATTTATATTGTTAGCAATTATTAAGAACACATTTATATTCAGTCAGTTTCTATACACATTTTTACAACAGTTCATGTAAGCTAATATAAGTTCTTTTTTTCAATTCGAAATGACATAGAAACGCTAAAAAGCAAGGAAGAAATTAAGCTTTGGAAAGGTCGAAAAAATTCATAGAAATTCTGGAAAATCATCTTCCAGTAGAAAGACTTTTCATACTGCCTCTCTGGCCATGCAAACGATGTACTTTTTTATGAGATAATCATTTCACTAGTTATAGCTTAAACATGCAGTACAGATGACGCACAATGAAGAAATTATCAAAACAATTATATATTTTACAACAAATATATATAATTTAAAAAATATATATATACGTATATTTATAATGTATCTATAAATATTATAATATATATTATATTATATAAATATATTTATAATATATATAAATATATTTTACAACAAATATGTATACCGAATCGAATGATAGTATCAGATTGGGAATTGTACACTGGTGTGCAAAAATTAAGGACGAGACGGTTTTTTCAATATAACTTTGTACAAAAGCTTTCCAAATCAACACATTTAATACCATAAGATGCCAAATACGTAAGGACATGAGTAATGTAAGCAACACTTACTAAAAGAGAAATCAGAGGGATAAAAAGAAGCTTTATTGAAAAAGCAGCATGGAGCGCAATGCGACTGAAGGTCGAAACATCCCTGTGATGGGTGTCCAGCAAGAAACATCCGGTCTTTAATAGGGGATATGATCACCCTGACTGCTAGGCAGGTTTCACATCATTTGTGCATGCTGGATATGTGGTTGTTAATGAGCTGTTGAGACACTGCTGCTCGTTCCTCTTGTAGCACCAATCGCAGTTTCGGAATCGTTACTGGCGATAAGTTACGTGCTGCCACGGGTCTCCCTAGTAAGTTCCGTACATGCTTGACGGGATTTAGATCCAGAGACCTTGCCGACCAATCCATGTGTTCAATATCTTCACTCTCCAACAGCTCTTCGACAGTAACTGTGCGATGAGGTGGAGCGTTGTCGTCCATGAAGAGGAACTGAGGACCCATAGCCCTTGTGAAAAGACGCATGTAAGGAAGAAGAACCTCGTTACAATAGCAGTCCCAGGTGACGAACCTCCTTGGGAGATATGAAGGTCGGTCCGGCTACCAAGCATTATGTCTGCTCGAACGAGAACTCCGCGACCTCCAAAACAGTCCCTTTTGATGATTTTCAAAGGGTTATTGCGTGTTCCCCGCTCTGTCCAGATGTGTATGGGTCTAGAATCGCAACTCAGACTAAATCTGCTCTCATCTGTAAAGAGTACTCGTCCCCATTCATTGTCTCTCCAATTCCGGTGTTCCCGGCACCACAGAGAACGCCTTCTCCGATTGGCAGGCGTTAGAGTTACACACCGTACAGAGCGTCGCACAAACAGAATATCACCGTGCAGTCTTCTGGCCACGGTAAAACGCGATATCGGTCGTCCAGTCGCCTGTGTCGTGTGTCTAGCGATTTCTCCCTCTGTCTGCCGCCTGTTTCTTCTGGCCTGTAAGACAATATACCGGTCATCTGCGGGTGTGGTTCCACGTGGACAACCACTACTAAACCCCCGGATAGCTGTTCCTGTAGTTTGAAATTGTCTCCAAAGTCGTGAAACGATGCTGTGAGCAATTCCGAACTCTGCAGCCACACTTGTCACACTGCGGCCTTCCTCCAACTTCCCAATGATTCGACCTCGGGTAAAAGCATCCAGATGTCGTCTAACAGATTGATTATTCGCTATTTCTCGCTGAGGCAGCAACTCGGTGTGATTTTAACTGCTATACGGCATGCAATCTCTTTGCCAGAAATACTGATCTTACACCGACAACATGCTTTATACTACTCAGACACTCCTCCATTACGTCTACCTGCATATCTGCGCATGTGCTACCGAAACATCACCTTACTTAATCTCCTGATTGGTCTTTCTGTCCGCTCTGCCTCTTCGTTCAGCTGATATGCTAATTTTTCGACTTCGTCCTTAATTTTTGCACACCAGTGTAGAAAACACCATGCTCACTAAATACAAATCTACTGCAGCAACATTACGTTTTCATGCAGGTTCAAATGTCCGCAAATCAGCTTATGAAAGTTTCTCTGGACTTTTCCATCTATAAGCTGAATACGAATCAGTTTAAGAAACATCTTAGCTTTCCTGTAAACATATGTAACTGAATGATAAGCGGTCATTAACCTAAAAGCGCAAAAAGCTTGATAATTTTCAAGTAGAAGCTGCAAATTTTCTGATATCAGAATTTCTGATTCCTATCCCTTCTGATTTCAGCTTACAATTTCCTACCAGAATGTGTTTTCAGAATCACGTTTAATGCAAATAAATAAGTATAGTATTTAAGTCGAAGTTCCATGACTTCGTTAGAGAGCCAGAGTTTCTGGGTAGTGCGCATTCGCCTTTTGGCTACGTCTCTCTCTAAGCTATTTCTACACTCGGCCTTAAATCAGGCCTTTGATAGTTTCGTCAGCTTATTTGAGATTCAGGGGCCAACTACTTAGAATCTTGATAGTTTCGGCTATTCCTTTTTAGTTAAGTATTAGTTAAGTGTTAGTTCTTATTACTTTGAGTTCAAGCCCAAGTGGAGGCTTTGCTGTACGCTCTGAGAAAGAAGCCAACTGTGAATAATAAGGGTAATTAACACTTCTTGAGTCTTACGTCTCTGTTCATGAACTCAAGCGATTATTCGTTTATCTGTTCTCAAGGTTCCTCACATTTAGCTGTTAGATAAAAGGTTGGGATTCCACAATCTGAAATTTTGGTTCAACATTATAAGCATAAATAGATGAACTAAAAACCTTTATTTTTTGTACCAGCGTTTCCAAAGATCTTACAGGCTCTCTGAGTCCATCAACGGCAGAGCAGCAAAAGCCACTGAACACTGTTAAGTTCGTCTCAGATTCGAATGCAAGCAAATTGGCAGCATGGGTGTTTTCATTGTTTACCCACATTCAATATAAATACAACTAATTTTCTTTTAGAAAGTCCTTCGCTGCATGCATCCTTTCCCTTATGCAGATATCTCTAATGTTCCTTGTCGTATTCAGGGATGCGCCTCGATTATAATGCCAGTGAAAACTGTTATGGCGGTGTGCGGAAAAAATGTCACTCGGAAAAAAGGAAAACGCAAAGAAAGCCCCCGGAAAATAAGGAACGGAAAAAATGTCACCCGGAAAATAAGGAACGGAAAAAAAGGAACTCTAAAATCTCGCCAAATAATGTCGCCAATCGGAGTTGGGGAAACCTGCGAAATTCTAATTTAACCGGCAGGGTTATAGCGGGCTCTCTTGAGGGAGGTTTTAAGGGTAAGACGTTGAGCTAGTTGCAGCCGAGCAAGGTCATTTCGATAGCAGGTTTTAATATTCTTATCGCAAACTGTGACTAGATTTCACCTACAACGGTTTGTTATAATACTGCTTTTAACACTCAGTTATGCGACAATGTTTCCCTCCTGAACCACAGCTTAAGGCTATAACTACATGGGGTACGAGGGGAACAATTACTAACGACCATGACCCGCTGGTCAACCCTCTATTTTTACCATCGGACAGGCCAGCAGCTCGCTTATCTTCTTTCAATTATCGTCAGATTTTCCTATCCCGCAGGTATGGTTGTTATCATAAAACTTTTATCTCCCATCTTGGCGATATTTCTAAACATCCCTTATTTTCCCGTTGCAAAAGAATGGTGACTTATTTTCCGTTTCCTAATTTTCCGGTGCCTATCTTTCCGTTACTTATTTTCCGGGTGACATTTTTTCCTACAACCGTTATGGCAGTTATGAATTGTTGAAGCCCTCATAAAAGATTTTAAATAAGAGTAAATTTGCTCCCTAAAATTATAATATCAGTGTCCATAATAATTTCATTAAAAATGTACTAGTGCAATAGTTTGGTAATATAAAAAGTATCATTTGTTACAAACAATTTCAAGTAGTATCATATATTGGGTCAGAAATGGTTTGATTTTCAGGAATGCAAGCCTTGCAATCCTTATGAGATAACCACTCATGCAAGTTTCCTCAGAACATTCAGAGTAATATTTTGATAACGAAGGCATTATTTCTGATGGGAAAAATCTCCTGACATCACAGCCTATTTTTAATTTTTAATTTTTATTTATTTCATTATCTTATTTAAACCTACAAGGAATTTTCACATTGCTCAAACGTGTCTTCAGATCTGGTTAGCATCGGAACGCATAGGATTCGCCTTCCGACAAAGGCATCCCTGATCTTTCATATTCCCTTCCCGGATAAAGGATTAATAGCCTCTGCAAACTTAATTCTATTTCGTCAACTGCGGCATTAATTTCTTTCTGCTGATTCATAATTTCTAGTACTTTTCTTAGTACACGAGACATAAATCAATTCAAAACACATATTAATTCTTTCTTCTACATGTTCAGCCTGTTTTTAATTATTTCACAATCAACTGACTCTAGGTACGGAAATGCTACTCTTCATGTCTCTTTCGTAAACCGAGTTTTTTTTACTTAACCTTTTTGCAGGGAGTTTTTTAAAACTTATGAGAGAGACATTACCGAGACCAAAGCACTTCTTTTTGTTTCACCTGTATAAGCAGACATTGACAGTATCGTACTATTTCCTTCATGACAGACCATTTTTATCTCAGCTTTTATGCCACCCATAGAGGATACATAATTCATCCAGTAAATTCCTCTAGAGGACTGTACAATATTCTAGAGCAACATTCAGGTGCTCTTCGTAGCATATCGAGTAGTGACACTCAGGTGCTTTCTATAGCAATCTCAAAGCTACACAATAACAAGCATCAGCAAGAACAAGTTTATATAAATTCAAATTCTTCTAAAAGTAATTCGAGGCTAAACCTAAGCAGAGCTAACACGTTTTTCGCAAGAAGCCTGGATGCTAACATAGATTAGATATAAAATTAACATATACAGTACTGTTTATGCATTACTCGTAAATGCATCTTACATAGCGTTTCATCTCTATTTCGATTCCTTTTTATTCATGTCACATAATTTTAGTTATTCACTCTTTTATTGACTTGTTTATGATTGTTTCTTCAGCAGCTTAAACAGTTTCTTCGAAATACATTTCTTTCCTTCGGTAGCACCTGAAAATTGCACACTGGGATACAAAACGAAAAAATCTGATGTGTACATCCCATGACTTCCCTGTACGAAATATTAAATTATACGCAATTTTCCTGCATTTCGTTTAAACATATTGAATTAACAGTTAACGAGTTTTGAATTAAATCTACTTCATCGATAATGCATAAATCACAATAGAATAAATGCAGTCTTTAAAGTTCACTATATTTATTTAGCATAGCGACACTTCGGCGCTAGGTTCATTTAACAGCGTTACATCTCATTCATTTTATAACTCAGAGTTCACAAAAATTATACCATCTGAAGCATTACCACAAGTTCTATTCAAATATTATAATAAATCTAAAACGATGCATAAAAGAAATTAAACAAATAAAAAAGAAATAGTTTTTCACAGACGATTCAGTGCTGCTTACCTAATGCGCATGTGCTACTAATTAATTCAGTTCTCGCTTCGCGGCAAGGCAAAAATACATAAAAATTCAAAATATTAAAAATTGAAAGCTATAGAAAAACATAAAACACCAAGTACAGTTAAAAAAATTAAAAAGACAATCTTTACAGTTAAAATTACAGTTTCTACGCAAACACAAGCTAATAACTTAAAAGATAATTTCAGAACGAATTAAGCATAATTTAATTCGCAATAATAAAAGGAGACGTTACTTTGTTGTTGCGAAGCTTAGTTTCTCTATATTTGCAACAAATCCACTATTCTGCTAAGTTTCAAATGTAAACAAATATGGCGGCTGTGGTAATCAAAAATTAGGCTTAGCTGCACTTAAAAAACTTTTAAATTGTTGATAATTCCATAATTATTGCCTGCAGGTTAACTAAAGGCATAAAAACCTTAACCGGAAGATAAGAACAACATAATTCAATTATTTTTAAAGCAAAAAAATAC
>KK113534.1:204410-220728 GCA_000611955.2 Stegodyphus mimosarum | reverse complement strand
TAAGAGCGTAATTGAAATTAAATTGCGGTCATTTCCATTTTTATGTTAAATGTTATCCAATTTGAATGTTTCTGATTTTAAACATGAAGCATTTTAACTTTTTTAAAACATAAACATGATTTTAAACAAACGACAAAGAGAATGAAAAGTTGAATTCATATAATAGCAGCAGCAGAGTAGTAGCATTAATATTCTACAACAACAACAACAACAAAAAAGAAAATATTTGTATCGCATTTTTAAATTGAAGTTCCAATTATGCATTTCTCATTCATACATCTTTTTCTAGAGTCTCTTGAAAGTTGTATAAACGGTGGTATATTACAGTAGGATAAAATGAACTTAATTCCTGCCAGTCACAAAGAAGAAGTAATCATTCTGTAGGTGAAAACATTTGCAAATTCTTACCTACTAAGCGAAGATAAGAGTCACAGATACCAAAGTATTTGCACAAGTAAACCTTAGATTGTAAGGGATTTTTCTCATTCCTTATTACACCGGTGTGCAAAACTTAAGCAACAATGTAAAAATTTAGCAGACAGCCATGAAATTGCAGAAAAGGAGGTTTGGAGATCAGTAAAATGATGCAAATATCAGGAACGAAACGTCAGAGGCGACGTGAGCGTACACAAAGCGCGTGATGTCGGCGCGCGCAGCTCAGCAGTAGAATAAAAGGAAGGACGGAGACGCAGTTCAACATATTCGCTGCAAGTGCCAGTGAGCCACTTCGTGAAATATGGCTAGAAGAAATCACCTGAACGACTTCACACGTGGAAGAATGATCGGAAAGCTGGAGGAGGGGCGTACTGTCACCAGTGTAGCTGCAGAGTTCGGAATCAACAAAAGTGTCATTTCGCGCGCTTGGAAAGCGTTCCAAACCACAGGTACAGCTGTTAGAAAGGTTGGTGGTGGCCGCCCGAGGACGACATCTGCAGGGGATGACCGATATATCGTCCTGCAGGCGAAAAGAGGCCGACAGCAGTCAGCAAGCGCCATTGCTCAGCAACTCTATACAGCAACGGGGCGACAAGTGTCGCGGTTTACTGTGGCCAGACGCCTTCACAAAGGGGGCCCATTCACCCGCCGTCCTGAACGCTGCCTCCCGTTGAAAGTTGGCCACCGACGCCACCGTTTACAGTGGTGCAGAGAGCACAAAACTGGACAACTGATCAATGGATTCGTGTTCTCTTTACGGATGAGAGTCGGTTCAGTACCAGAAGCGATTCTCAACGTGTTTTGATTTGGAGAGAGGTCGGGACCCGGTTTTATCCCAGTAACATTAAGGAAAGACACCATAACGGTGGTCCTGGAGTTCTTGTCTGGGGAGGCATTATGCTGAACGGGCGAACTGAGCTCCACGTTTTCGACAGAGGGTCTGTAACCGGGGATCGCTATTGTGAGGAGGTACTCCTTCCCCATGTGCGTCTGTTCCGAGGTGCCATTGGCCCAGACTTAATTTTTATGGATGACAATGCACGGCCACATCGGACTCTTGCTGTTGAGGAGCTACTGGAAAGTGAAGATATCACTCGAATGGATTGGCCAGCGTACTCCCCAGATTTAAATCACATCGAACATGCGTGGGATGCTTTGTGGAGACGCATTGCAGCACGCTTACATCCTCCGGAGAACACCCAACAATTCAAACAGATGCTGATTGAGGAATGGGTACTCCTACCTCTAGAAATGTTGCACCAGCTGGTTCTGAGTATGCGGAGACGGTGCGAAACAACCACTGCAGTGAGGGGAGGGCATATCCCATATTAAGGAACATCTGCTTGTTGTTCTTCCTCTTGGATAGACAATCATGAGTCACGATACTATGCGTTCAATAAAGCTTGTTTTTGTTTGATTCCATACTGCATGCATTGTGTTCCTTTTTCAGCTCCGATGCTTTCGTCATCCTTTACCTACATAATACTCTCCTTCATTTCTGCATTTCATGTCTCTCAGTTGATTTCTCGTGGGGTTATGGCAAAAACCTTGCTGTTGCTTAAGTTTTGCACACCTGTGTATATGCCTCCATGGTGTAAATGGAAGCACGTTCTACTGGCAGTTAAAAGGTTCACAGAGTTTGAATCCCTGGTAGGTAACTGATTATTTTTCATGTTTTCTGCCCCAACAAGTACCTAACAACTGTACAAGTGACACCTGAAATAAAACGTGACGAACTATAATTCGGCACCATCTGGGTTTGGCGACAAAGCTCCTATCGCTCCAGTCCCCCCTTTCAGGGATGGAGAATGTTAGGAATTTTTCTCTTTCCTTACCGCGTGCCTTGATGGTGTAATTGGGAACAAAGTCGGCTTTCATTCAAAAGTTTCGAGGTTCAAATCCCGGTGAGAGCATTGCTTATTTTTGAAGTTTTCTGATCCAGTAAACATTTAATCGTTCTTCAAGACCACCATTTAAATTTTTATTTCAAATATTTGCTCTATTTTCTCTATGTTCTCTATATTCTCAATTTTCTCTATATTCTTCAATATGTTATAAAAGTCATTTAAGTAGTAAATAAAACGGAAGTTGAAAAACAATACAAAAGAAGATATTTTAAGATAAATAAAATGTAAAAAAGAAGCCTTTTTTTAATCCGATTAATCGTAACAGATTTCCTTTGCCTTTGCAAAGGGTGTTTGTTCATTTACATAAATTAGATTTCAATGGTCCAAGAAGTTCTAGTTTTTATTCCTTGGGACCATGGAAAGAACTCGAAATTCATTAAATTCAGTTCTATTCCCCTTTCCGTTTTCCTGTTACCACTTTTGTACAAAAAAAAAAAAAAAAGAAAAGAAAAATCTTCTATATTTTGAAAACACAGTAAAAATCTTCTGTTTTTGTAAACACAGACCACAGTCATATTGAAGACTTTAATTTTTAGAAGTTTAAGGTGCATAATGTTGTATGTTCAACTCAGTTCTGTACTTGAAGTTGATTTAAACTTCTTTTTTTAATAAAGTGTCCATATGCTTACGAAGAAATAATAATTTGATTGCTGCTTCAGATGATATGTAAATTAAATTTAATAGAATTAACATTGAAATACGAATCGAAATACAATCGTGAAATCGAAATACACGAAACTAAGATCGAAATATTAATATGTGTGAAAATTCAGAATCACGTGATTTATTGCTTCATCTTATTTATATTAATTTTGTTTTCATATGTAGGAGAAAATTATTTAAATTTCCATGACCAAAGAAACTGTAACTAAATTTATCAGTTTTAGACTCTGTTGTTAAAACAATAGACACACTTCTAACAATGTTGCGAAACTGAACAACATCCAACAGGTTTGCTTCAATCAGACGCCAGTTCATCTACAGTAAACAAAAAAAAAAAAAAAAAAAAAAAAAAAAAACATTCAGAATAGCTGCGACCACAGTCTTCTCCGCTTTCGAATATTCCGAATAATTGGACTGACTTTACAGAAAAAGTAATACCTACCGTGATGTAAGTGATGGAATTTTATTTTTAAGTTTATCACATTTTACATCAACAAATATTACACAATTTAAAATAAGATTATTTTAATATCGTAAAACTTTTGTTTTACAGAAATAATTTTTTTAGTTCTGTGATACTTTTTAATATTTTTTAACAACCGTAACGAAAGAAATGAAACTCTCTGACTTAAGGATATTGAAGAATATGCTTTCTCTCGATAATATTAAATAATGAAATTAATTTATTTGCATTAGAAACGCATAATCTATTTCTATTCAGTAAAGTTAAAGCAATGCAGTAATTTTTATTGTTGTTGTTGTCTTGCCCATGATTTCATAGAAGAATGGTTGCCAGAGCCTTAAGGAGGTTGGGCTTCTATTTCCACCCCAATTTTGAGGGAGAGCACTCCGGGAGGGGTCGGAGGGTCTCTCACTCTCTCCCCTACCGCCCACACGAGAGTACATTTGGCTCGCCATATATTTTGAGTGCTTCTCGTGCCGCAAAGCCACTACATATTTACAAACATCATGCCTTCTCCAGAATTCGAACACGGGCTCTTCCGTGCCGTAGTAGGCTCCTCTACTCACTATACCGTCTGAGTCTTCTCCGGGATTCAAACCCAGGCAGTAGGCTCCTCTAACCATACCATCTGAGAGGCATCGTAATTTTTACTGATACAAAATAATGATAATTATATATTGTTCAATTTAAGCACTGTCTCTAAAAAAATCATGACTTTAATTTTGAAAAGTTATAAAAGTTTTAACTTATTTAAATGAAAGGCAATTTAGAAATACGTAATTAAATTAGCAAGAAACTTTTATTGGCCTTCAAAGAAGAACAAGTGATGGGGATAATTGGACTTCTACTGTATTTAACAGTATCTCAGCCAATACAGTTATAAGATATTTTCTCCCTCCTTTCCTCAAGTGTTTGTTGTGCAGTTGGAGAAATTACTTGATACGTATTCGAGAGATCTAGCATTCGAGTCCCGGCGAGGGCAGTGCATATTTTTCAGGTCTCCTGCTTCAAAAAACCCTAATGATTCTATAAGTGGCACCCGAACTAAAAGGTGGTGGACAATAATTGGCGACTGGGTTCTTTAATCCCCAGTCGCTCTTTAAAAAGGAGAGCATGTAAGGTATTTTCTCTCTCCTTTCCGCATGCCTTCGTGGTGTAATTGGAAGCATATTCGAAGGGAACTTGAGGATTACAATTTTACGTATCCTGTTGCAAAATAATCTAATGACTCTACACAGTTTCCTCATGCAAGTAGCACGAATTTAGTAACATGTTTTAACTAGTCGTGTGTAGAAAACCTTACCTCTTCCTAATTTATTATATAAAAAGAATATGATTTATTTAACTGCAATTTTTCTGTGAGTGGAATATTAAAATTTTGCGAGATCACGCCTTAAATAAGATACACGGTCCTCAGTTTTTAATTAGCGTTAGCATTTTATCTTCTAGCTGCACAAATTTATTATGAGTATCTAGGTAACATTTTATTTATTTCTCAGAATGCGTCACATTCTTTGGTTGGGCAAATAAATTTTCCTTGCATTGGCTAAAAAGTGCTTTCTTATGCAATATAACTTGGCCTGTAAACTAAATATTACGCTATACTTCACAGCAAAATAATTTTTAAGAAATGACAACTCAGTGTATTATCTACAAGTTGGATATGTTGAAATGTTATGCAAGCAAATAGTATCCTTAAATCATTCGGACGTAAAGTATGTGTTCTTGTTAAAGCTATATATTCTTCAGTGAATCGGGTAATATTGCGTTAGAATAAAAGGTGCATTGAGAAAAGAATTGAAACCCATCGTATCTGCAGCACCCGAGAAGTGTATTTCAAACCTTACCGAGAGTGAGACCATTTGCGGAGGTTCTGATCCCGGTGGTATTAGGTTGCTTTGGAGGCATCGCTAATCTATATATAATAAGTGTAGAGTAGTCGGAAATCTCCTCGAATTAGGGAGTTAACCTGTTATGCAGAAAGGCAAACGGAAAAACGTATCACGCCAATCATTCGCCGCCCCTGGTAACCATAGCAACCGGAAGTGGTTCCGCGCTCAGTGATGCGGATCTGAGTGTATAAAGGGAGAGAAAGAGCGGATAAGCAGTCGTTCACTGCATCATGCGAGAAGGCTCGAATAATCACGGTGATGAATAGACATTTGGAACAAATTGGCTATTGTATCGAGCGCCCGTGCCTCGCGCGAGCAACCTGACGCAAGGTTTGGGGGGGGGAGTTGCTCCATGGGGGAGAGGGCTAAATGATTGGCTTTCCCGCATGGCAGAGCGGACGCTAGCGGTGAGTGGGAGCCTTTTATTCTGGCCGACGCGATGCCTCCATAACCCTAGTAATTTAACGCAATTTGTCACCAAAGCCTCGGCGCAAAGGCGCGGACCGTCGGACCCTTTAATTGGCTCCCAGAGCGCGGTAATTTGAAAATAAAATGGCCTCGTGAAACGAGCCTTGTAATGGGCTTAAAACTGAGCATTAGCAGTCACTCAAAGAGCGCAAAAGGAGTTTGAAGGAGGGGGGTGCTTTCTCCTGTCGAGAAAGGCAAAAGAGGGGGGCTCAGGAAAATCACGAGGAAAACCTCCTCCAAGCCACTCGATCCGGCGTTCCGCTCAACTGAAAATTTTAATTTCCCTCAAGTAAAAGTAGGAAACTTAAAGATGATGCTAGCACCCGGATCTTCGTTCTCTTTTAAGGAGGGGGGGGGAGGGTGTGGTTAAATGAAAAAAAGTAAAGTTGAGGGGGAGGGGAGGGAATAAAGTACGTTCTATAGCTTGAAACCCTTCTATTATGGCTTCAACCTTCTGACATCGTTTGCTGCATATTGAAAGTATCACATACTGCAAATATCTCATTCACCCATTAGAAGTTCCTCTAAAGACTAGGGGTTAATTATTTAACCTAACGCAAACATTTATTAAAGTATATTTATTTGTACGTCGCGTTGAATGCAAAATGAGTGCCTTGATTGCCTTGAAGGGAGGCTTCCTGCCTTTATGGTCTCATTTTGTGTTAAGGGTAACATAAAAATAAAATTAAACTGCATTCCCAATACCATTAATAACCCTTCTTGCATAGATCGGGATGATTAAGCTTTAAAAATTCTTTCCTTCATTCTTACTTTCTCTCTTGCGAAAATTTGCTGGGAAATTAAGGTTAAAAGCTGCTGTTTCAAATCATCTTTAGTAAGGTAGAGAGAGGTAGGAGATAGATTTTAACAAATGACGTGAAAGTTTATGTTACGTCGAAAAGAAATTCTTAAAAAAAATCTAAATAATTGGGGGGGGGGAGAAAGAAAGCCTTTCCCATTCTAAATGATCCTCTAACCGTTAATGCATAGTTCGTGCTCTAGCAAATGTAGCATGATTTTATCTGATATTTCACTAATTACACTTTATTAATTAAACATTCAGTTTACAGAAAATAAACACATAATATCATTTTTATATAAAACTAATTTCTCTTTTAATATTTGTCTTTTTGAATATATTGTATGGAAGAAAGAGAGTTTTTTGCAATAAAGTCTAATTCATGTATAAAGTTAAGCCAAATTATTTAAAATCTAATCAAATATAAATACATCCCTATTAATATCATATTTAATTATTCTTTGAATAGCTATTTTAATTTTCTATTTGGGGCAGTGTACAGAAGAGAGAGAATTTTCATACTAACACAATCAAATTTGAAAAAATACTTAACTGGTGTTATATTTATTCCATAATCAATCATCAAGTCCCATAATCTCATTCATTATTTTGAAAATGGCAGACTGGTTTCTTATTTCATTATAATTCTGCAAAAGTTTATTTTGAGAGCATTATAAAAAGTAATTTAAGATTTACGACTTTTTTTGGAGGGATTATAGAAATACAAAAAAGGAAGAGTGTAATTGCATTTATATGTTAGGAAAAGGTCTTTGAATGGTGTTTTTTAAAGTTGTGGTATACATCATGCGTTCTAAAAATTTTCTAATTACGTTCTGAAATGACAATTCAGGTATATGCGCAAAAGAGGAATGCAAAATACATAGAAAAGAACAAATTCATTTCTCATAAGATATCCTGCAAATACGGGAAATAAATACATCTAAATAGAAAGGGAATTATTTCGTCGGGAGGTCCAGAATTCGAATCCTGGCGAGGACATTGCACATTTTTCACGTCTCCTTCATCGATAAATCTTATTGCTCTACAAAAGTATGAATTTAAACACAATCTAACAATTACAGGCTTCTGAACACACTAATAAATAAGGTAACCTTATTCTATGGATGAACGTTTAAACCTTTGGAATTTCGCTTTCTTTAGATAAGTAATGAACTACAAGCTCGAAATTAAGTGAAGTCTTTTGCAGTGCTGCAGTTTAAAATGTAAATGCATGTATCGTAATACTTATTAATGTGCAGATCTACATGCTACACATCGAAAGCGTTGTTAGCACTGCATGAAATTTTAAACTTTTCTAAGAAATTAGCAGTTGCTCTACTTCCGTCTCATGTTATTATACACAATTTTTTATTCATTGCAAGTAGTTACTTTTGATTACTTGTTAACAGATCCGGGGACATGAGAGGCCAAGCATGACGGAAGTGCGGCTCAGCACGCGATCCTCACCAGACGATGTGTGCTAGAGATCTTTCACACCTGTAGCAATATGGGGGGGAGCGCCATCCTTCATAAAAGTCATACCTTTCAAAAGGTATTTATCAGCGCCACATATTGGCCTTTTTTTGGCCTTTTTTTTCTTTCAATAAAATCCCGTATCATTTCAAGCATGAATGTCAACTTTTATCTCTCTACCTACATTATTCCTTGAATTATTGAATTTTCAAATGTTAACGGACGTTTGGGTCACCCGGTATATATATATGAATTTTTGCAATAAAATACTTAACGCTGTTTTTTCTGAGCAACATATATTGCATTAATAATGAAATTAATATTAAATTTTGCAGTGTTTTAGATTAAGTGCCTGTACTGCACCATATTGACATTTATCTTAGATTGTTAAAAAGACAAGATAGAGAACTGACATTTAGACGATGTAAATTGTGAAAGAGTTATTGATTCTAAAATATGGAACATATATGGAAATTTGAAATAAATTGTATGAGTTTGTGTCTTTGAGAGTAATTAATAATTGTCTGCGTAGTTTGATATTTATAAAATGGCTTCGAAAATTTGCTGCAATATAAATTTGTACATCATACGAGGAATAATATAGTCCTTCTATTTCCCTCATCTTTCTTGCTTTCTAAAGACAACTGGATAAATACACTCCTCAAAAGTGAAATTGCAACATCAAGAAAGAATGCTCGTAGCGTCATGCAAATTGCAGAAGCGAGAGTTGTGAGGTATATATGCCAATGATAAAAGTTGTGCACGCATTGTATCACGTGGCACGCATATGCGGGTTATAAAGGTCAGCCACTTGCCTTTCTCATAAACAGCATCTGAGGATTTACGGAGAATTGGAGACTTTAGAAGAAGCATAAAACATGCCTCTGAGACGTAGGCGAGCCCAATACCATCAGTTAACAACCGGGGAACGTGACCGTATTATTGAACTCCATGAACTTGGTTTGTCGCCACTCGTGTTGGGCCCCAATAGCCAATCGTGTTTGGCACAACCTGAGTACCATCCAACATTGTGTCACACGATGGATTCAGGTAGGTGTACGTGCGCGTCGAAGAAGAAGTGGTGCGCACTGGTGCACGTCGGAAGTGGTGCGCACGAAGAAGAAGTGGTGCGCATAGGCCGGCGTATTCGGCGGTCAACTATTGGAGACTCTTTCGCCACGTCATGTGACATCCGAAGCCGGTTGTCTCCAGGAGCATGTGGATCTGTGTCCACCCAAACTAAACGCAACAGATTGCATGAAATACACTTACGTTCACGGTACCAGCCACAGGGATACCATTGACTGCTGAACACAAGACTAGAAGACTGGTGTGGTGTCAGCGTCATAGTGCGTGGACCATCGAATGGCATCGGGATTTCTTCACGGATGAATCTCGTTTCTGTCTGTGTAGGATTGACGGCCGTCGATGGATATGGCGGCGACCCTGAGAACGCTACGAAACAGCCCATTTCTCCGAGCGTCACACCGGTCCTGCACCGGGCATTATGGTTTGGGTGGCATAATGTTTGATCACAAGACGCCCCTGGTACATATTAACGGCAGTTTGACAGCGGACCTTTACGTGACGCAAGTTGTGGGGCTTATTGTTCTGCCCTGGTTGCAGGGCGCATCCAACACGGTATTCCAGCAAGACAATGCCAAGCCGCATGTCGCACGGTGTGCTCTTTCCTAACAGCCTGACCGGATTTGACATCGTACCCTGGCTGGCAGCCTCTCCAGATCTGAATTCCATCGAATACCTGTGGGATGTCATTCGACGTGACATTAACCGAGTACCACGGCCGGAAACCCTGGATGATCTGCTTACAGCAGGGGATGTGGCTTAGTAAAGGCTACCTCAGGCAACCATCAATGAACTCATTGATAGCATGCCTCGCCGAATTGCGGCCTGTAGCGCTGCCCGATGTGGACCCATTAGATACTGAATAAATGGTTTATATGTCTATTGTTTTAATCATTTGCACATCCATCTCCCAACTTTTTATTCTTCAATTTGCATGACGCTACGAGCATTCTTTCTTGGTGTTGCAACTTCACTTTTGAGGAGTGTAGAATTCGAAATCATTTGTTCCGTAATGTTACAGAAAATAACTTCGAGCAAGAAGATTTTTAGTTCTTAACGACCTTGCTATAGTTTTTCATAGCGGAAAAAAAATGCTATAAATATTATTCCCTTCTGTATTTATGACCATACAAATGAAGTATGTAAGTGGAAATAAAAGCTTGATTTTATTTGAAAGTCAACAGCAAACTATCGGAAGGTTTTTTCTATGGCAAAAGTGCTTTCTCTTTAAATTAATATGGTTTTATATGAGATGAGTCTGTTATACTCTGTAGTTAATAAAACTACGTATTTTCATACATTCGATTACTGTGCGCAATTGAGGCAGACATTTAATAGTCTGCTGTAGAAGTACGTTTAAGTTACGTAATGGTAAGGTATAAAATTGGAGGGTTGATGTCCCAGCTCTCGTATGTTCAAAAATTCTGTCTTTTTAATTTCAAAAGTTCGTAATAAAAAATTTTAACTTCTCAGTTCTATTCATTTTGATAACAATTTATTTTTTGCACATTGAAATTGTATACAAAGAATAATCTTTTAGGTAACGTACGAAAAATGTTATTTTCGTGAACAAATGAAACAGTTATCACTGTAAGCTGAATAATCGTATCTAAATATTAATTCATAAAAGGTACAGCCAATTTCAGGTATTCATTTTTCTGCAGAAGGAAAGCTGTCAGGAAAAAAGGTATAAATACAAGATGTTTAAAAAATGATGGTAGAATTTAATACTTTTATGGCGATACAATTTATGTGGTAGTAAATGTATTCAAAACGTTTTAGTTTTTTATTGCAATTAACGGATATTGTAAATTCTGAAACCCATTACCATATTTCTACGCATGCGCTACTAATAACATAATATGTATGGAAGCGGTATTCTTGCTTGGTCCTCAGTCAAGCAAGAACATCTATTATTAATGATGGCAATATCTTCCTTCAAAGGACAAGTTTTGAATTTTTTTCGCCCTGAATATGTTTTTACATATTTCTAAGGAAGAATCATTGCAGAGTAAGGAGATCATGGGGTCTTGGAGATTGAATGTTTAGTTAATCTTGAATATTCTTTGAAAAGTGTAGTGATACTCCTTCTTGCTCAAAAAAGTGATATTTTCATGTAAATCATTTTAGGGAAACGAAAACCTTGGAGTATGTCAAAGAATTTTCATATTAATTCCAAGTAAAGGTAGCAGCTGAGGGGTAGCCGAGATTCCATGGGAAATGACACGATTGAAAACGAAAGTTAATTCCACCTTGTCCCAATAGCAAAAGCCCACCAGTAGCCAAGTGAACAAGTCTGCCAAACACTGCTCATTCAATCTGGGTTCGGATCTCGAAGAATGGATTGGACATGGATGTTTTCATAGTTTCTCCTGTGTGTAACATGAATACGAGCCCGTTTCTTTTAGAAAGTCCTCCATGAAGGCATCCTTTCTGTTAGGAAAATAACATGGGCCTGGTCAAGAGAACGCAGGGAGGTGCACTTGCGCTCTCTTAAAAAATCCAATTATTTACTTAATTGTTTTTTCCCTGCTCAGATATTAGCTATCAAAAGCTTCTGAAAAATTTGTTCCCATTTTTCTTATTCTGTTAATAGTCTTAGGTTTGGTTTAGTTTATTATGGCAAAGGACACTAGGGCTAATGGGACGGATGTCTTTGTGGAGGACCTTTCTGAGCCTTACTCTGTTGAATTAGGCTTTTTTTTTTTGGAAAAAATTAGACACTATACCATTTGAGAGTCTCAGATCTCTTTGTTGGGTTAATGAGAAGAGGAGAAGAAATTGTTGCAAACTTATCCTTAATTTCATTCATTACGATAATTTGAAATGTAAAGTCTGGAAAAGGAATTATCGTTAAGTAGTTATAAACTCGTTGAATCTGACGAAAATTGCTTACTTGTGGAGTTCAAGGATTTACGTCAACCAGCCAGATTATATGAATGGTCATATACGCCATGCCAGTAGCTGATCTAGCCATAAATCACAGCTCTTCTCATTTCTATTTGCTCTATGCGTGGTTTTCCCCATTTCCCTGCTTATTCCGTCAGCTTTTAGATTATGGAAACATATATAAAATTTAGTGCTCTTTGTTTGCGTTTTTCTCCTTTCACTCAGTCAATCTAAAACCTGCTTTCCAAAGTGACTCAGAACAGTTTAGCGTAATTGATGATTTTTAGCTCTAAATTATATAATGGACATCAGACATATTTTTGAAGGTAAGATTTTGTGTCCTATTACTGTCGTAGGTATAACGCAAATAACAGCTTCAGCTTTTCCAGAATATCAGTCGGAAAAAATGCCAATTGTTGTTCATGGAGAGCAATTAACACAGTCGTAAATACAGCATGCTTTCAAGTTTCCCCATTCCAAATCACGATCACTTTCTTTTTATGCGAGAGAAAAGTAAAGTCATGAGAAATTTGGTGCCTTCTAAAACGTGAGTTGAAGCTTGAACCTCCTGTTCTAGGCAATAATCAGATCATATTGTTCTATTATTTATTAAACAATTTAGAAATATACGTGTATTTCTTGGAATTAATAATTCAAAACTCAAGTGAACTCAAAATAGTTGTAAAACTTCCTAATGTTGCTATAAATTTAAATGGTTTATGCAGTCGAAAAAATTACACGGGAGAAATTAAATGCAACAAGATAATTTTTCCTTTAAGCCCCTTTGTGCCTGTTATCGCAGTGCGTTTTGATTAATTTGCTTATCTATGAAATTTGATTCCTAGTCTGTTGCAAACGCATTACTAATTTTCGCCTTCCAATGCATTTCGTATGTGAAAAACTTTCTTTAGAAACTTTTATTTGTATCGCATTATTGAACCGGGGTCATGCTTTAATTTTTAGTACATATCATGTGAATATCCAAAGAAATGGCATATTCTTTTGTCAGGACTGAGTGTTCTGTGCATACTTTTGGCGAACATGGTAATGATAGTGTTAAAGTCCTGATCTTGAACAGGGAGCTGAATGCAGCTATGTTCTGTGGTAGAATAACTGCACGTAAGAGGGGATTTAAAATTACCCTTTTATTAAACTACTATTTACAGCCACTTCCCAACTCGGAAGGGACAACAGAAAATAATGATAAATTGTAATTGGGTCTAAACTGAACAATCAAATACTTTAAAATAAGGCTAAGTAGAAAATTAAGAAGTCGTTGCTCTCAGAGCTATAAACGCGAGGTTGGCCTGTATGCTAAACGATCAATGGTGCGTAGCAAGATTTGGATAATACTAACGCACTTAGATTTCTTCAATAAGTAATAGCGTAACAGCGCTAAGGCTTAGAATTTAAATACTAGCTGGTCAGGCGAACGTCGAACAGAGCCGCAGTGGTCTGAGACTAAGTGCTCTCTCACCCTGAGAAGTTCCTTGCTAACCTTTTAAATACAAAACTTGGCTCCACCTCAAATTAGCATAAAACTGAAACGCGTGCTCATTCTAACGGGAAGTTGAAATAAGAGCTCATAGGAAAGAGAAATTAGCATAAAACTGTGCTAGTTTAAACTAAAACCTTACACTTTTTTTACGTCTATTAGCACAGTTTTAAGCATTATTTTACTATTACATAGACCTCTTTGCTGTGTTAAACTGAATGTTTCATTACTAATTTTAAGGATTCTGAATATACTCTACTCAAAAGAAAATGTTTATAATTTATCAGCAAAATAATTTATACGTATACTTTGGTGTAATCTTGTTTAATTTCCAAATTGCTGTTTATCTATAACGTACCACAAAACTGCATGAGCCCGCATGTCTTCTTTAAAGACAATGAGTCCCCAACAAGTGTAGGCTACTGAACTGGGTAAAACGAACCGATTCAGAAAAGAATATTCTGCACTTAAAAAGATCTGACAGTCATTTCGAAATATTAAATTTACGTTTTAAATATTTATGTTAAAAATAAAAAATTAAGTTTATAATTTTATGTAAGTGTTCCTACACAGTAGTAATTGACAGAGATTGTTGTAAAAATAAGCCGTCTGATTGAATGCCACACAAAACCCAGAGCAAACTGCTTTGAAGAACTTTAATTGTTCTTCTTAACCAAGGATGCCTTGAATCATATGAATTGCTTATAAACGTCGGCAATTTCCAAACTTCATTCGATGTCTAATTAACGCAAACATTTTTATCGTGCAGGCTGTAATTACACGTTGCAGGCCACTTATTGGATCTAGAATATAAAATATACCTTCGAAATACGAGACGAAAACAATAATTTTTTTATCCAATTGAATCTTTCGAGAAGCGGATTTCTGGATATATAAAAGCAATTATCAGAAAAATAAAGATGAGCCTTACTTTAATGTCTGCATTGTTTGAATTAATTATCTGCATTATTTAGAGAACGATCTAATAAAACCAGTTATTTCTCACACGGAAATCATAAAACAATGAAAACAGTCTCTTTTCGACTGTTTTCGCTTCTGGAGTCCTTTCCTTCGCATCGCCCTTCTTTGACTGCGCTTTTCCTTTTTGAAACCCTCCCCTGCGGATCGATAGCAGGCCTTTAGCCCTGCAAATATTAATTGCAGGGCACGATTTCCGCCGGACGTGTTTGTCACCCTAACGAGTTCCAGTATGCACAAAAATTCGAATACTTATGGGGTACTTAGTCCGGAAGAGAATTTGGAGCTTTTTCTAGCTGAAATTTTTCTCCGTTAATGACGATAGCCTTTCTATGTTAATTAACGAAAGCGTTCTTTTATCGAACCTTCTCCTTGCATATTTGTTTTGCTTTTCCGTTTGGAGAAAGCTGAATACCGAAAGCATACATGCCATTTGCCTGATATTCGAGAAACGAGCTGACAAGAAGCAATAAAAGTATAGTTCGGCAATTTTGTTTTCTTGACAGCCTTAATTTGAAGGGTGATATCTGTCGAATAATAGAACTGATTTAAAAGGATAGGCAAGTAATTTACTAAGATTTAACAGAAAATATAAAGAATGTTCTGGATATGCGTTAGTTCAAAAAAACCTTAGAGTTTATGATAAAGTTTAAAAAATGATCACACATTTTCTTTGTTATATCTAATAAATTAGGTTCGTTCTAAACAATGTAAAAATTAATATTCAAAATATTCAGTACAAAGGAATTTTTATATAAAATCCTAGTCTTTATACAACTAGATTTCATTGCCAAAGACACAAAAAATTGTTTAATTAAATCTGAGTCGCTTCAATCTAAAATCCATATTTATGGCTGTCAGTTTATCGAAGATACTGTCCATGTCTTTCATTTAAATACTTCTTTCCTCTTATGGGCCAGATGTTGTTGTTGCGAAGTGCGTTTCTAACTTCAGGCTCCAACACATGTACAAACATCAATTAGGGATCCGAAAATCCTCCGGAAATTCTGCTTTCATTCAGTACCAGTTTTAAGATTTTTCTCCCTGCATGCAGACAAGTCATTTAACTATCGAAGCCCTTGGCCATTTCTTCTTTCAATTTCAACTATGTCTCAGTTGTTTAAACGAGTGTATAGAATCAACATTAGAAATATGTTTTTAAGTTAATATTTAGTGCTTTTTTTATCTGGTCTAAAATTCCATATGACCATGCGCTTTATCTTAAAACTGCAATCCGGTGACTGGATGGGTTAATGGAATTGCTATTTTCGCTTGACTACTATACATATCTGAAACATTCTCAAAATCAGCAGATGACAGAGATGACTACTGGATTGTATATTCATCTTTGACATTAATAAGAAGGAGAGTGTCCCATGATCTACAGCTTTCTAAAGAAGGCCATGATCCATAGCATCCTAAACCTAAGCCAATAAATTCCTTGATGCAAGAAGATAGTCGTATTGATGATGAGGGATTGATTTATGCCGTGAGGAATTAAGAGACCGAGATTTTGCAGAATATAATCTTACTTCTTCTGAGCCTCATTTACTGTTGCACTCAGATTTAAATAACTTGGTTCGTGACCTTAATTTATGCAAATCTAAAGCCTAATTACTCCCATGAAAATTGAAAAGTTAAAAATCTACCATATAAGAACAATAAAGTTTGTTTCTTTCATCAAAATCAAAGAGAGTTTGTAGATTAGATCTCTAAAATAAGAGGACAAGTTATGAGGTATTTCTTCCCCCTTCTTCGCATGCCTTCGTG
>KK113534.1:142296-196679 GCA_000611955.2 Stegodyphus mimosarum | reverse complement strand
ACCCACACACAACAACAACAACCCACAAAAAAAAAAAGGATGGAGTGGCTATTTGCAACATTTATGTCAATTAATTTTTTTTTATGTTGCCGGACTGAATGAGATATTTGAATATATATACATATATAAGAACATATATAAGAAATCTAAGTACTATGTCGAAATTATTATGACATTCGATTAAAGAAAAAGAAAGGCCAGCATGTGATAAGTTAAGACAAAAATAAATATTGAACACAACACATGATGCGGCAAATATACTATAAAAAAATGAGTATTTGATAGCAAATAGAGTCTTAGTAAAAAGAAAAAAAGAGAGAGGGGAGGGAGTTAGAAGCAAGGCTGAAACACATGGCTTGACAAAGCAAGATACTTGCTCCATGTGACGCAAAACCAGTGTTTCTACATCATGAACTCATAGAGCCCCATATCTGCTACAAAATTTAAATATGATGAAAAATTAGGTTCATTTTGTACAAAACTGGTATTTGCACCCTTAGTTTAATAACGAAGGTTCATAATATTATAGTAAAGAATTATTTTAAATTTCCAAAGCATTACTTACAATGAAAAATATCTTTGAGAATCGAGTTCTTGGCAGATCAAAAGGATTATTTTGTAACGATATTTTAAAAGATATAATATGGCAAAAGGGAGAAAGTCTTTCACATAACTTATTCAAACAAACCGTTTCCAGTTAAAAATTTAATTTCGAATTGTTTGACTTCAATACCGAATAGCAGCAGCAAATGCATAGCCCAATTTTTAATGGATATTTCAATTTGAGAACTGATTTGATGGTACGCGAAATCCTCGCATGACAAAAATAACTTTTTCCTCTTTAAGTAGAGAAAAATACTAAAACGTTATAAATATGTAAGCAATATTTGCCTTTCTAAATGAATATTGTCAAATATCAACAAAACTAAAGAAAAAATGAATACTTTTATATTAGCCGCCTACTTAACTTAATGCGGGCTCCTATTAAAAAATTCAAGTCATTTAAATTTTGTTTTCCATTTTTCAGCAGTTTCCGGCGCCTTCCACATCTTAAATAATGCATGCGGTTAACAGATGACTCGATTTCTTTTCTTTTCATTTTATATTTACTTTAACGCATTTATTTTCTAATTGAATCTTATGAAAAGAAAATGTCGTAGATGCAACTTTCTATCTTTGTATTTATAATTATTCGAAATAAGATAAGGATGCTAAATTTTTGTAATGTTTGTTTTTGGCATTAACATACATTTGATACTTAAGATTTGATAGACATATTAAGTGCATTCATTGAATGTTTGTTTTACCATGTAACTTTATCCATATCGAACTGATTTACAAAGTAAACAAGAATTAATGTTTATTGCTTGTATAACTCACTATACTTTCTTTAGGCTATATTAATGTGCCAAAATCTGAATTTTATTAAAATATTTATCGTAGTTTGGAAACATTCATCTGCCATTTCGTAAAATTCGTGAAAACAATTCGTAAAATTCGCTAAAACGAATTTCTGAAAATTAACATACCATATCTTTTCAATCATTCTTGTTGTATTTTATAAAAACCATGTAAAATTTGAGCTAAATATACATAGAAATGTAATATTTCAAGCTTTGGATAGTATTTCTTTATCTGATTTTATCCACTGTTTAATTGAATAATCCACATTTTCATTTAAACCGAAGCCAAATACTGGTAGTTCAAACTCTATCTGAACCCAGGTGAACGGGCTGCATGGAGGGAGGTTTTCGTTGTTTTCCTCATGTTCAGCGTGAATACGAGTCAGTTTTTCGCAGAAATTCCTCCACAAAGGCATTTTTCTCGGTCAGCACACTCGTCGCGTATTCGAGAGGTCCGTGGTTCGAGTTCTGGCGACAGCATTGCTCAATTTTCACGTCTCCTGCTTCGAAATAACTAACCTAATGTCACTACAAACCTAACCTTTAAAGCCCCCAGTGAACCACCGGAGAAGACCTCTAAACTGTGGTATTTCATATCGGACTCGAGTCATAGTAAATAGACTGGCTGCATGAAGTTTCTATGCGAGATCATTCCGCGGGAACTAGACTCAAAGTACAAAAGCTAGTGTTTGGAAGTCATAAACATTTCAGGCGTTTGGTGAGCGATTTGGAATTCAGAAACCTGTAGTAGGTGAATTTAGATATGTACTGAACAGATAACTACTAACAGCCAAAGAACAGAAGTAGAAACGCTTTGTTAGTTGCATATTTAAGGAATTTATCTTCAAACATTTAAGATCCAATAAATAATATAATACATTAAGCGTAACTGAAGCACATATGAGTGCTTGTTGGAAATATTGAAAAATTGATGCAGATGAAGCGGTATAATCCAACTGCGCGGATCAAGCGAGGGGGGGGGGTGGAATGATTCATGTGCCCGAGAAATTTAACGACCTCATAAAGCGGGAAGTTTTCCTCTCCTCTTAGACACTATAAGGGGTATTCACACTTTCCAAAGAAGACATCTAACAAGAACCCCCGTTCTTGTTAGTAACGTTATTTACCCCCGTACTTTATTTTCGAAGACAATAGCAGCCAACACGAAAAGAAAAACAGAGAAATAGAATTAAGAAGAAATAGTAGTACAATAGTTTTATAAATTAGATAAGCATGCGAATTATATTTCTTATAGTTTACATCTGTTAAAGCTATTACTAATTTAATACATTTCTTTGATTTTAATAGTCATAGTGTCTGAACGAGGTCGGAAACTTTAACATACTTAAGCGGCGTGCAAATAATTATTCGATACTTAAGCGTGTAAAAATGCTCTAGAAATAGTTTTTGTCAATTGAAAGAATCATGTTAATGTTTACAGACATTACTAGTTAGATAAAAAAGCTTAACATGAAATCTGTTACAGCAACGTTCTTATATGTTTGGAATAATATATGTTTAATCGCAAATTTTAAATAAATTTAAATTGTTATGCTAAGAAGATTTTTCTAAATTTATCAGAAAGAAAGAATTAGATAAAAGGGCTACAAATTAGTATGATTCTTTTCAATATATCTGATCTATTTAATAATAATTTAATTTTTTTAAACCGAAAATTAAAAATCGAGATGCAAAAGTTTTTGTAATAGAACTGAAACTATTTGAATAACATTAGCAGTTGGTTTTAATTTATGACTTTTTAAGAATGATAAAAATATAGTATAAAATTTAAAATTACTTTTCTTTTAACACGTTCCAAACTTTTATTTAATTTGCTTTCTATATACAAATATTTAACAACATCTGAAAGACGAAAATACTGATCTCTAGGCTGAAGTGAAGCTAGATTTAAAGAAACAAATAATTTTTCATAAAGAAATCTTTCATGAATCAGGAAAATTTGAAAATCGTGAATTTCTAGACAGGTTGTTTCAAACGGTGTGGAACAAAAAGCAGCTGAAGGTACATCTGAAAAACATCAGAAGTTAATCAGGAAAGAAGTGACTAATATTGTAGCTCGTTATTCAGATATTATTAGCAGCTGTGATGTTCACTGCATTCGGAGAGAAGTACATACAGAACAGAACAGAGAAGGAAAGAATTACCTTTATTTCCAAAATGTATTTCTGATACACATTCTGCTTTAAATTCAGTGCAAGTGATATATTACAGACATGAAAGTCTTATTTAGATTAGTGACGATAAGACATAGAGTTTGTTTTTCAACGAATTCAAATTTAAGGATCTTATGTGATACAAAAGAAAAAAAAAATTGTTAATGACATTTTCACATTTTGCCCAGAATTTTTCTTTCAGATGTTTACATTTCCTACAGAGGAAAATGGAAATTATATCCCACTTGCTATTTTTTTTGATCAGAAAATTCAGCAGCAATATACGAAATTATGTTTCAAAAACAGAAAAAATTATGTTCTAAATTGAATTTAAATATTCAGCCCGAAATTATGTTAGCAGATTTTGAATATGCGATCCTTGAAGCCGTGACATAAATTTGGACTGAATGCTCTATTATAGGATGTATGTTCCACTTGACTCAAGCTTGGTGGCGAAATGTTCAGCAGTGCGATTTGCTTTTACAGGAACAATATAGGGATGCTAATTAAAAAATTAGTCGATGGTTTCGACTGGTATTTGGATTTCGACTGGTATTTGGATTTCGACTGCTATTGAAGTTTCGGATAGCTTCGTTGAAGATTTGATGTCACACCAACCACAAGATGCAAATATCACACGGTTCACTGATTATATAACAGTGAAGCTCATTTATGAGGATGCAAAATTTCTTCCGATACTTTGGGCTTGCGCTAATGTTTCATCGGAAAAACAACAAATGTATGTGAAGTATTTCGTTTAAAATTCGATGCGAATTTTTACTATATCCATCTTAATATATTAGTCTTCACAGGTATCATTCATGAAATTCAGGTAGATATATATGCTGCAATAAATGGTGTGAAGCAGCATAAAATAAAAGAGAATTAACCAAACAGTAAAGCAAGAAATTAAGGATTTGTTGAATAAACTCAGATATAGAATGATTTCATGATTAGAATTCCTAAGACGCGTTTCATGTTACCTCAAAAATGCACGTTAATTATTGCATTCCATTGTATTTAAACAAATGAATATTAAATGTCTTAATAAATATGGTAATTTTAAATTACAGAATTACTAAGAGTGTACTACCGTTATACTACGAAGGCAAGCTCAAGAAGGAGTAAGAAAATGTCCAGGTCTTGTAAAGTACCTTATAAGACATATATTTGCATAAAACTAAACAATAAAATTTTATTTGACATGTCTAAAGGCAATCACTGCACATTTCTATTTTAACTGAAATAAAATAACGAAATTAATATAAGAAATATATAACTAAATTAATATCGAGCTTATTAACAGTAACATTAAGCTTAATTTTATTCAACTTAAAGCAATCGATCTGAAGGATAAATGAAGTCCTCATAACTGAAGTCCTATTACTCTTTTATATGTAAATTGCCTATAAAATAAGTAGTCACACTTAAGAAACATGTGAAGAATATGCTAATAATTAACCAGAATTAAAAAACAGGGCTTAATATGATCACTTATCAGAAGGTATAGATAGTTGTCACAGCTAGAGGAATTGAATGATTATAGAAAGTAAAGCCTATTTGTTGCTTCAAATTTCACTTTTAAGTCATTATTGAATGTCTTAAAACTCTATTGCTACTTTCATAATACTTATGAAGTTTTGCTACAGTTTTATATATATTATTTTGCAACGTTTCCATTTTATTTAACATGTGTAACAATTTTGACATAGTAGTTTTATTAAGCTAGTTTCTGAAATACTGTGTGTCTGAATAACATGTGTCACAGATAACATTCATATATATCATCTTAATTTTAGCTTCCGAAGATCAAAACGGAAGAAAATTCCGGAATAAAAATGTTAAGCAAATTAGGTGGGAAAATGATCCATATTTTAATGATATCCCCATAAAGTCTATGCTTTTAGAAAAACTTACGGATAGTCTGCAAGAAGGTATCAGCCATAGAAACGTAATTAATTTCTATGCTTATTATTTTCTTATCAAAGGGATTTGCAAAGAGATACGCTAAGGTAAAAATGAAAATTACCAATAAATGAAACTTTGCAGTATTTTTAAAGAATAAATTTCAAAAGTATTGTTACGGATTTGGTATTTATTTAGCTATTTATTTAGAATTGTAATTAAAACTGTTTTATTTTCCAGTGCAACGTAGACGATTTTTGAAGAGAAAGCTACATCGGAAAAATAAAAGTACACGAGCTGGTGCATTTAATAGTTAATAAATAAATATCTCGTAATTGCTGTTGCCCTCCAGAAAAATCCAGATATTTATAGATTTTACCAGAATGTTCTCGTGAATAATTAAAAAGCTTTATAAAAACCGAATTAAAACACCCCAACTCAGTTGTTGCTGTTTTAAGCGAACTGTGTTGTTTACTTAATGTCATTGATTGTAGCGAATTCGCTGTGAGATTGGATTAACTTTCTCTATTTTGAATTGAGTTCTGTTTAACGTTTGAGATATTGTGATATTGCACGAATATCTCTGATGAAACATTTAAGCCTTTTGTTTTTATTTCTTACGAAAAGAATAAATTTTATTAATTTTTTAACGACTTGTGCATTCAATCCATTACGAACCCGTACGCACCCAACAGTATTTTTACTTCATAAACTGGAGTTTCTACAGCTTTTTCCCCCATATTATATATGTAAAGAGAAAGAAAGAGCTCTTCGACAGATTTGCTTATACCAAAGCACTCGAAGAATATGTACATATGGAGAAATATGATATCGTGGAGAGCATGAAGATCATGATAAACCATGAAGATCAACTACGCAGCCATTTTGTTCGCCTAGAACTGAACCCAGCATTAAGTGGTCTTTAATTCGGTCGCTTGTGGGAGTAATTTTTTTCGGGAAACTGTCTCGTATATGCGTCGCATATGAGAGAAAACCACGAAAGTGTCATGCAATCAATCCGTTCTCGGGTATTTGAAACCTGGGTCAATCTGCCAGCATTTAGTGACGTTACCGCTTGGTTACTGGCGAATGGAAGACCTCTTGAAATTAGACTAATGAGATGTTATGCATTAAACAATATCTTAAAGGTACAGTACGAGTAAACACAAAAGTGTGCTAAATTATATATTTGCGTGTTGGTAATATTTATCTCTATGCCATTATGAAACATTATATCATAAAATTATCAAGCAAGAAGAAAATATAATCTAAAGAACTCCAATCTAAGTATAGAGCATTAGGAGCATTTGCTATTAATTCCAATACGGCTGAATTTTTTTTATAAAATTTGTAAATGAGCTATACTATTAATCATGTTAACTTGCTGTATTATAAATTCCAAAAGTTAGAGACATTATTAGCTTAACTTAGCGGTTATCTTTCTTTAAAAATAATTTCATCAAAACCTAAACCTAAATTGGAAAATAAGGTGCCTGCTATAGATTAATCAGCACGAAGACGTTAGGAACTGCTTCTGTTAACTAGAAAATAAATGGGAAAATTTAAATGCCAGTAAAATGTTGAAAAAGGCCTAACAGAAGGATGTACGATAAGGTACAATAAGATCTGCTGAAATGGTAACTTAGTTTAAAGAAGCTGTAATCTACCAATATCTGGATAAATGCTTCAGAAAGGCAAATGAATCTGCCAAACATTTCGGAGAGATTGCCTTTTCGTGTTCAAATGGCTGGCGGGATAGATTCAAAAAGTGGAACAGCATTTCTTCAGGGAAAATTGTCAGAGAATCAAGAAGCATTTCAAAATTAAATTTCGATAAATAAAAAAATAGTTGCTCGGGGATGACGTCTGTCCCAGTACAAAGAAAACGATGCTTTTCACGTCGATGAAGCTGTGTTATTCTACAAGATGATACCGAATCAAATGTTAAATTTAGAGACCAAAGACTCACACAGTTCTGTGAGCAGTATGAAAGAAACCGAACATAGTAGGCTTTTGGAGACTAGAAAGTACCAAAGTCAAGATGCTTAAGAAATATGAAAATTCTTCTTGTTTTCTGCAAAGATTATTGTAGACAAGAATGACTTGGAAACTGTTTGGAATTAAGAATGTCCACCAAAAAGCGGAAAATCCTACTTTTGATCGACAGCAGTACTGCACGCAACAATATCGAAAATTTAGAACGGATTAATATTGTTTTACCTCCTCTTTGAACTTGAAATTTACACATACATTAGTTAAGTACTTAAACGCGAGTATTCACACGATTTTTATATTATTATGTCACCGATGGCCCTGTGCAGATATTTTGAGATTTAATTTGTCGCAGTTGGTATGCAAATGATCAAAGCTGCATAGCAGCCAGTCAGTTTTGTGGTTGATCTAATGCAAAACCTAGAGAACGGGTTGTAGAACATTCCATGCACATCTGCTGAACGAATCACCTTTACAAATCAAATTATAGGTAAACCTTTTTTGTGAAGGCCAACTGAAGTTACGCAAAATGCCTGAAATCCGTCTTTTCAAACAATGTATGCAGCAAAAATATTTCGAGAAGGGGCCTACACTTGGCAATTTGATTAACTGGATTCTTCAGGGCACATTTGGACAAAGATGGCACAATGCTCCAGCGATGAATTCAAAGGTGTACACATCTAGCATGTTGAGTTTGGAACACAGAAATTAACTACTGAGTGTGAGAAATGTATTATTTGATGAAACATTCTAGCTACTTCTACAGTCATTCTTTCGGTTGTTAGAGGAACGATGACATTTGTCATCATTCAATTTCATTATTCAGCAAACCATTTCCAATCGCCTTGCGGAAGAATAGTTGCATACTCGTAGCTCACATAGCTGCTTATCATCGTTGCTTGCGCTTAATCGGTGCCCGACTAATATGCCTGACTGCATATGATATTCTAAATAATACTGCTGACTATATTCTAAGGTATGACTGACTATATGTAATATTTATATATAGTCAATATAGAATATTTCTTTTAATTTCGCACTTGTTAAATCATTATACATATACTTTCTATGTTCCCCATGGTACATTTAATTAAATGCTGTTATCCCAATAAATAAACTTTGGAACTGACAAGGGAAAATGACCAATCGATTATGTTCGTTTAACAAAAACTGAGGGAAAGATTATGAGTTGTTAGAGGCAAATATTAATCCACACGGAATAAAATGTACTATTTGTTAAAGTGCTTGTAAAATCGGATGTATGGTGTATTTAGCAATGAAACAACATAATTATTCGGATTATCATAAAAATAAAGGTCGTGCATTATCATCTAATTCTTTAATCGGCAAAGTTTATCGTTAATGCAGCTCTGAACTGCTTCGGAAATAGCTTAAGTGTACCATGTAGTTAAATACAATCAATCCTTTAACTCTCTCGAGTGCAGTTTGAAATCAAATTAATAAATTTACCAAGATTCCAAAGTAACTGCAAAAATATGTTGTGGTAAACTAAAATCTGCCGCAATAGTTACAAATATACTTGGGGAAAAGGCGCTAAGAATAGCTTTGAATGAAATAAAAAATTATGATCAATTTATTTCTGTTTTCAGTTGGATTTTTAAAATAAAAAAAAATCATGAAAATATTTCCAGTGGATATTCAGTGTTTTAATATCGAATTCTGTATGCTAAATTATACAATTGACTATTTTGTGGTTCCATATCTAAGTACAGATGGAATGTTTTTTGAAAAATACTGTGAACAATTTGCTGTTGGAATAGAGAATTTTTTTTTTTTTTAGTAAAGATAATACAAACTGTAATTTTGGAATAACGCATTCTCTTTATGCTAACATAGTAACATTAAATGAAGGTGTTGTTAAGCTAGTTACGATGCTCACATAGTACATAACACAGAAAAATGTGCTTAGATTTGAGGAGCATCCTCAAATCTAATGGCCATTTTTCAATGTCAGCAAAGAGATGTTAAATGCTTACATTTATTTGTTGAAATAGAATTCTGTAAAATTCTCAGGTTATGTGTCTATTATGTGGCGTTTTTGAAATCATTTATTGGAATAACTTTAGTTTTGTAAAAAATCCTAAGTTCTTATTTCCTAAGCAGACCGAATGATAATTCTATACTGTTATTCAAACTGCTTTTAACTGAGGATGATTCCATAAAAATTACAGCGATTATTGCAATATATTTACTGTTCTCGCGACATTTAGTGTTAGTATTCAACTTTAGTTGTTGAAGAACTAGAGATGAAGAAACTTCTGGTGCAGAGTTTTCAATATTTTGACCATCTTAAGAAATAAGTTTAAAACTCGATATGATAACGAAATTTTTGGCCTTCAATTTCATCAACATTTGAAAAAGTAGATAATGCAGAATTTAAAAAGATTACGATAATTTTAAATTATATCTTGTTTTATCATTAAGCATTTAGAAGGTTTTAATATTTCGATGAAAATTCTATCGGTAGCAAATTGTCAATTCTAATTCTGTCAAATAATTCATTTCTAGCATACCACTAATTTGCTGAAGTTATTTAGATTCAAAGCTAAAACCAAAAGCTGGATTTAAATATACGTGACTTCTTCCATAAAGATTTAAATAGGCGTGACCTTATTGATAAAGATTTAAATATCCGTGACCTTTCGCATTCAAAATTCTGAATATTTTCTAAGATTCAAAACATCAAATAGTAAGCGGCACATGATTTTAAAAGGGGATAATTATACATGTCTGAAAGCTCTAAAAACGGTTTTTATGAGTTTTCAATCCCTACAACATCAGCGTACTGTGAAAGAACTTCCAGTTTCATTTCAATTAAATGGAAAAACGAACAAAATGGATGTTTGCTTATAAAAAATTAATTAATATATATTTTAATTCGAAATTAAATTGCTAAGTGTTTGCTAAAAACGTAAAACGTAATGCATGTTTTCTAAAGGTTGCTAAAACTCAGTACAAATATAATTCTTAAAATTAAAAGTTTCTTTTAGCTTTAGTTTTTAAAAGTTTCAAATATTTTTTTTTAGTTTTTCTACATTTTGGAGTGAACATTTTTTTAATTCTAATGATTGCTCTAACAATGCAACATTTGTGTTTAATAAGTGGATATATTATTAACTAAAGTGCTTTAGTAAAATTTTTTTGATTGTTTTAGAAATTTTAAGCAGTTGTTCGTTTACATGAGAATTAAATCTAATATTGTATTCCAATAATTTACATAACAAAAACGAATATATTTTGTATTGTCTAGTGTCCTTTATCGCTACTCTATCGAGTTAGTAACCCTAGTTTTAATACTACGACGTATAGTAAAATGCATTGCTATAAAAAGTGGATCCACTTCATATTAACACAGAGATGTCTGTCTTTTCTTAAGGAAATAAATCTTGCTCTGATATGTCATCATGCGCTGTACTGGCGCTCTTCTTGGAGTGATTCTGCAGGAACAGAGGTTTTAACTTTTCGTCAAATTGGCTGTATGGGTGGAAGTTCGGCTCGATGTAATGTGGGACCTTCGAATGCTCGTAACTTGAGTGGGAGATTTAATAAATGTTTTGATAGATTTAAATAACAGGGTAAATTAATAACAGCAACAGGGTAAATTAAACAAGCTAAACTTTTATTTTGTGCCTCGTTAATTTACAGTCCATTTAATAAAACAATTTTGAACTTTAATTTCGTTTCTGGTTGGACTTTCAGAACATCCTGTTCGTTACCTAAATATTCGTATCCATAAATTTCAGATAAATTATACACAACACTTTTTTTCCTCAGCAACTTCAGTTTCATTGACTTTACTTGCACTTTTTATAATCTATATTGGATGTATTTCAGTATATGAGACAAAATTCTAGCTACTGTTTTACAGAACGAAATCGTTATATTTTTGACGACATAAAAATTCATGAAAATTACAAAACGCATAGATGATAGAGGAAATGCAGAAATTGTTAAGTCAAGCTTTCTGTGTCAAGCTTTTATTCATGCTCAAGTTTTCAATATAAATTTTTAGAATACATTACTTTTTAACACAAGTTATTTTAAAATACGTAATCGTTTAAACTAGGATTAGTTGAAAATTTAAGTATAAAGAATTTCTGTTCAATCTTAATTACTTTTAAAGTAAAATGCTTCTTACGGTAGGGAAAAAATGCTTTTATAAAATAAGCTTTTATGTAAAATTCATAAAATAATTAATGAACTAAAATGAGAAAAATAATTTATCCATCTAATGAGAACAAGAGATTAAATTATTCCTTCAAGGAATTCCCCTGAAATTTTGTATCATGAATAGTAAACTCATGGGGAGTTTTTAACAAATTTACAAAAGGTAGTGATTTATGCTTTTGACAATGCAATTCGATTAACAGATTTCGTTATTTAGCCGCTAATGCTCTAATTATTCGTGAATGTAGATGAATGAAACTGTAGATGATATAAAATTGTATTTGAATTTTGTAAGAGAAATATTTAATATTTTATTCACATTAAACAGTGCCATAAATTATTTTACTTCTTTTAGTTCATTTATTTTTTATGAGTTTTTAAGCTTATTTTATAAAAACTTCTTTCTATATTTTTTATACTCTAAATTACAGGTTATCAATCGAGTTATTCAATTTAAATACCCTTTTCCAACAATGAATAATATTTCTTTACTTCCAGCAATTCTCTTATTATTTACAGTACCATGACAGAATACTTAATTTATAACTTCACGCTAAATTTTGTGGATTTAGTCTGCGATTAAAAAACTCATGTATTATTTGATCTTGGACTATCTTTGACGGCGTGGTTGTATTCTCTTCATTTCTCCTAGCGCGTTATGATTATACTTTTTTTATCCAATCAGCTTCCCAGTTTCTAAATTTCAAATTTTGCTTGTTATTTTCTACTAAGAGCAGCATCTGCTTTACCTTATACAAGTCTTAGATAAATTAAGCCATTCATTAAGACTTACATCAGGTCTGGCGTCCACTCGTACCAGTCCAACAGTTCGCTATGGAAGAAGCTAGTTTAAAGATAAGTTCCCTAATTAGTACTTTTTTATCATTCTCATTTTAAAAGAGGCAATCAATCAAGAGTTGATTATACAACCTGTGAACATTTCAAATGTATATAACAGAAACTTTTTTAGAAGTTAAAATTTTAAAGTCCCATAAAAGATTGCAATAGAGTATATTACGTTTCACAGTAAAATTAAGGAAATCAGCTTTTAAAATGGAAAACTGTAAAGAATTTAATATATAAACTTATAGAATAGTGAAATTAAAAACGGCATGGCAGATTTCATTGCAAATAAATTTAAACGCCAATCAGTCAGTTACAAACTTAGTTGTTTTTGAGATTAATAAAAGGAAATGAATAGTACATAAGAAATCTATCTAAAAAAAGGGGAATGATATAGCTTTTATAAAATGGCAAAATACTTCCATAGTAAGCTTAATTTCGTTGCAAGTAATTCTTTCTATCAAAGGGAGGGAGGTCAATAAATAAATAAATGAAATCAATGTTATAGAAATACGTATATACAGAAGCAGGAAAACAGTGTGACATATAATAGAACTGGAACTTCCCTGTTCGCTTAAAGTAAGCAGCACTTTAAAAAAAATTACACTCTATAACAAAAAAAAAATCGACTCACCAAGAAGGAATCATCTGATTGCTTTGAAATTTCGTATGCATAAATGTTTTGACCAAATATCCAAATGATTAAAATTTGATGGCCAATGAATGAATAGTGCAATCTTCAGCGCAACGGAACTGCGCGTCCATCAGATGTATACAAGGAGCTGTTTTTGAACTGTTGTTAAAAATTTCTTTTGCACTGCGATTTAGGATACCTTTCAACGACTGAAAAGATGCCTCGATGCAGAATTCGAGCTCATTATGAACAACTGTTTGAAAGAGGTTTCATCATTGGATTGAAAGAGGCAGGTTGGGCAAATCGGAGAATCGCTCGTCATATGAGTCGAAGGGATGCGGCGATTAGAAGATGCTGACAAGAATGGGTGGACAATGGCAGAGTTCAGCGTCAAGATAGTAGTGGTTGACCTAGGGCTACTACAGAACGGGAGGACAGGGCAATTGTCGGATCAGCTGTAACAGCGCTATCAACCATTAGACGTGTGACCCGCACACGAGTGTCCAGCATGACCATTCACAGACGGCTGATAGAGCGAAATCTACGTTCTTACCGACCGTTACGCCTCCTGCGACTCACGCCTACACACTGTCGAGCCAGACTACAGAGGTGTATGGCTCGATCGGGTTGGAATGATGCTGACTGGGGACGTATAGTCTTTAGCGACGAATCCCGCTTCCAAGTATGTCGTGACGATCATCGAAGACGTGTCTGGAGACGCCCAGAGCAGCGTGCCGATCCTTTTTCACTATTGCACGCCACACAGGCCCTCAACCAAGAGTTATCAAGACACCATTTCTCTTGATAACCGGACCCCTTTGGTTGTCATTAGAGGCACTCTTACAACCCAGCGGTACGTCGACGACATTCTGAGACCTGTCTTGCTAACGTTCCTTTTGCAGTATCCTGGCCTTATTTTTCAGCAAGATAGTGCCAGATCACATACGGCACATGTTGCTATGAACTATCTTACAGCTTTTCAAACACTTCCTTGGCCAGCCAGCTCTCTCTTCCATCAAACATATCTGGCATATGATGGGAAGGCGATTGCGGCTACCAGGGAATGTTGATGACCTAGCCCGATAACTGGAGCAAATTTGGCAAGAAATACCGCAGGATACCACCTGAGAGCTTTATCAGTCTATGCCACGCCGTGTGGCAGCTTGCATCTAGGCTAGAGGTGGGTCAACAGCTTATTGAGCTCGTTACTTTGTAACCATGTAACTCTGAAATAAATCATTCAATTGTTCTGAAATCTTAACCATTTTCTATTCTGTACATAATTTTCCTATCCACCAATTTTTGTCTTCATCGGACAACTCCTTCTTGATGCGTCGAATTTTTTGTTATAGAGTATATAAAATAGCCAAATTAATATCTTTTTACATTTTTGTTTTAAATATGAGACAAGAGTTCGTTTTATAATCCGTGAAAAATTTTAAAAATTTAGAGCAGTTGCGTTTATAGATGTTAAAATTTTAAGATAATAGGCATCAAATTAGTAAAAAAAGCGATTTTTGAAAATTCACCAAAAAAACTGTAATTACATCAGAAAATTTCAGTTAAAAGATTTATTTTTTCTACTCTCTCTATCTTGTCATCCGAGTGTGCAAAAAGTAAAAATCTGAGATTTTTAGTTTATTCATTAAATAAAAATCTGGGCAAAAAATTATTTCGACATTAAGTTTTAGCAAAATCTAAACCGAATCTTGAAATAATCGTTTCACCGCGTCGTGTTTTCATCTAGAAAAGATATGCGCGCAAAATTTAAGCTTCGTAGGTTATCAGAAAATAGTTTAAAAATTGGTGACAAACTTTTTATTGTAGCAATAAACACTATGAGTGAAGTAAATAAAAGCGTGTAATACGAATGTTCTTAGATGTTTCCGATTTCAATTAAGTTATTTCTTTGAAAAGTATTTGAGCATGAAATGAAGGATAATTTTATCTTTATAAATAGGCAAAGTTAAAAAAACACTACAGCTTTGATTTCAAAAGAAAATTTTCTTAGTACTTCAAGAAAAAATCTTGATGAGTTTCTCTTTAGAATGGATATAAATGTTAGCATAGAGTATGCTACTGAAATTAAAACGAGCTGAGCTTTAACTTTGCTTATTAATGAAGTTAAATTGGCCTTACTCTCTTATACTATTTTAATTTTATCTCACGAATAAAACAGAACTAAAGTAAAAGATTTTATATAAAGTAACATCGTAGTTTGTAGCTTAAAAACCGACTAGTGGCAGAGTGGAAAAAAAGGGCAAAATGTTGCTAGTTTGAAGAGAGTTCTATTCTTTGGCGGCGAATTAAGCTCTTTTCATCAATTTCGATGGTTTTCCTTTTCATAAGTTAAATACAAGTCAGTTTCTCTTAAGAAGGTCTCTGCTAAAAATCATTCTTTCCCATAAAAAGATAATCCCATAAACAAATCACACTTTGCCATAAAGCATCTTGACCGTTTTTTGCATGATATTTCTCTCGGAGATATTTAACTAAGAAAGATATATTATTTACTAAACTTGTAGGGTTCTGCTATGTCATAAGCTTGTGCTAATGCCTTGCAGATGCTATTACACTGGAAACGAGTTATCATTTTAGTCTAAAGTAATGCAAGACTTAACAAGGTTAAAATTACCTTTTTATTTAACTCTTAAATAAACAGAAAGTCAACATGATGCAACAGATGAACTTCCGATACTTGTGGCAATTTAAATTGACATAAGATAAATTCCAGTGCAGATAATATAGGCTGAAGCTACACATAGAGTAGACTACTTAAGTTAGCTTAAGATAATTACCGTCGGATATTTTGAACTCGGCTAGCAAAACGCTAAAGCCAGAATAACTTTGGCTGAGCTGGGGATAATATGCAATTGCAAAGCGAAGCTACCAGAAGCTCTAATCCTTTTAACAACCAAACCCTCATATAAGTACACAAGTAACTGATTTGTATTCTGATGAGGACCCCGGAAAGAAGAAATTAAAGTAAAGGTTCTATTCATAATAACTGGTTAGTTAACATAAAATCCTACAAACTAAGTAAAACAGTTTAGTATCTTTAAATACTCATAATTTTATTTTGATAGCGTGATGATTTTGATTTCGAAGGCGATAAACTTGGACGTGCAGAGAATATGTATTTCTACGAATTTCTTCTCTTTCCTTTTAAGTGTATTTAGATTGAAAAAGATTAGGTTACAAGCAATCTTATCACTGACCCCGAAACCAAAGACTTGAAACCTCTGCAATAACCATCAAAATATCGCATTTAAAATGCAATTTGGATGGGTTAAAATACATAATTACCGATAGCAGTATAATTAGTTGGAAAGTTTACACACTAAGAGGCAATCGCACAAAATTTCCACTATAGGTGTAGCATATTATAATCAAAATAACTACTTTTATAATTAACTCTGGCTTACTTGTCTGCCTTCAGCATGTTATCACTTCAGACACCAAACTGTTTGAATAAATACCTAAGTTTCTAATACAAAGCAAGTTTATCGAAAACTTTGAGTTTACGAATTGAAATTAAGCATAAATTGCTATAACTTAAGGTTAAGCAACACTCTACATTAAAAATATGTACAATGCTACGTATCTTATCGCCTGGAGGGATAATGGTTTGGACTTTACGTATAAAGAAATGGAGTAATTACAATAATTAAACTTTTTAATTAATAATTAAATTTTTTTTCTGTTGTACGAAATCCAACACAGAGAATAATCAAGTAGGAAATTTTAAACTCATGTAAATTTTTATTTCCTGCTTATTCATACTTTAAAAACATTTTAAAATTTTTTGGTCACAGAACACGGGGTTATTCATAAATAACCTTAAAACTAGCCGAAGTAAGCTAGATGGTCCGTTATTAACTGAGGAAATCGACAGCTCTGAAATATTCTAGATTCGAAATACTCAAATGAGGTATTTTGTTAACAGATAGCGTTTAACAGATAAGTTTAACAGATGAAGGTAATATTGTTAAGAGTCACTTTCAGGAACTTCTAAAACCATTCAATTTAATCAAAGCTTCTAAATCATAAAGAACTGCGAAAAGTCCAAATAAAGAACAAAATTTATATTTCGATATTAATTTTGGGAAATAGTTTGGTTGTAAGGTATATATTAATTTTATAATCGTTATTTTAATTTACTGAACCTTTCGTATCGTGCCTTATTTCAGTTTACAGCTCCCTGCAAGAATAAGTTTTTAGAATCGCTTTGAATGCAAATAAGGAAGAGATAGTATTAAAGGAATATTCAAAGGACTTCCAGAGAGAGAGTTAGCCCCTTTGCCTTTGGGCTACGTCTCTCTAAGCTGTTGTTACGTTCGGCCGTCTTATTACGTGCCTTTTGATAGTTCACCGGCTAGTTTAGATTACAGGTCAACTACGTTGGAATTGTATTAGCTTCGGATACATCTTTTAGTTAGTCATAGTTAGTTCTTATTTTCTTACTTTTGAGTTTAAGCCCAAATGGAGGCTTTGCTGTAAGCCCGAAGAATGGGGTCGACTGTTAATCTTATTTTGAGTGAATAAAGGATAATTCTAATTAGATTAGGATTACACTAATTTTTCTTGAGTTTATGCTTTCTTTTCTTTGAACTAAGCGATAATTCGCTTAACAGTTCACTAGATTCCTCGATACTTCATCTAGCAGGATAAAAGTGAGGAACTCTATATGATATTTGAGTATTATTCTCTGCCAGTAGTTAAGTTAGCGATAGGATAACTGTGCGAGTGATGTTTCGGTTATAAAAGATGCTTCGGTTGCCGATTTGAGTACAGTCGGTTTTCGCTCTTCCCTTATTTCTTTGATGTAAAAATTAATTATTCCATTCTGTGATAACTTTATTCGTTATACACAGATGTTCCTGACAAAGCGTGACTAACACCAGTTCTTCGCATCAGTAATAAATAAAGCATATGGCTGTTGTAATATGTGTTGCGGCTTCTTCAAACAAACTTCGTACTCTCATTGTTATCGTGACTGTATGTTTCGCTGTTACTCTTCCATAACACGTTTTTTATAGTGATGTTGAGTTTCATAACATAAAAATTACATTATTTTAGATAATATTTCATAATCCTAAAAAAATACTAATATATTCCTATTTCTTATTATTAATACCCTGAACATTCATAAAGAATAAAACAAATTAAGGTTCTTCTCGGTTAATTTCAAGATAAACACAATTGAAAATCTAATTGAACAAGATTGAGCATACGCTTCCATGAAGAAGATAAAGATCGAGAATATGGTTACAATAGGGAGGCAAATATTTATTCTCAAGCTGTAGCCATTGACTCCTAAGGAATTTCATGGCAGCGAAAAATACGCAGGTGCTATAATTTTATTTAAAAACTATAACTGGTCCAACAGGGATTTATTTCAAGTAAATACCGCCAGTTAGGCTCACAATTTTCTACATGTTAATACACATTTATCCTAAAGAATACATATAAGTAGATTTTTTTAATTGTGCAGGTTGACAGAAAAACTTGCACAGCTAAAACCTTACTAGATATTTCTCAAGAAAAAAATGTTATGCCGGTTAATTGAAAAACGTGCACAGCTAAAAATTTACTAGATATTTCTGATGAAAAAATGCAAAAATGTTATGCATGTTGATAGAAAAAATTGCACAGCTAAAAACTTACTAGATATTTTTAATGAGAAAAGTGCAAAAAATGTTGTACTCTCACAGTTAAATTAGTTAACTGTACACAAAGAAGGAAGCATTTGATTGAAGCTGAATTATATTGACATAATGATCGAGTTAAATGAGTTAGAAAATCACGAAACTAGAACAGATGGACATTTACAGACGAATCTGTAGTACGCCATACTTTGACCTTCAATAGTCCGTTATATGCTGTAATTCGGTTTGGCATGAAAGTGGAACAAATATCGGATGTTGTCCTGCTGTAGAAGATGCCCCAGTTATTCAGATCCTGTGTCTCAAATCCTAGATACCTGGGCACAACAGATGTTAGCGTTTCATCTAACACCACATTTACTCAATAAAGGGCACATTCAGACAGCGAGCCAACTCTGAATGTGTCTAGACATGACGCAGGTAATTCAAGACTTCCGATCTTTGTCCGGCTCGGCATTATCGTATTAAATTATTGCAGTTAGAATACCGGTCGGGAATGGAAGCCCTTGGACTAATATAATCTGATCCGCATACCGCTAGGCCATCTTTGTTCCACTTCGAGAGTAAATCGACTGTCGTAGATTATTGCTTCCCAAACCATAATGCTTGAGGTTGGAGAAATGTGTCGTTTCATAACGAAGTTGCATATGTCGTTGACTAAAGTATTTTCACATTCAGAAATAATAATCAGCTATCTGCACTACGAAACAGACTCACTGCTAAGTGCCGCACATCGCCAGTCAGTTGCGTTCCACATTACACTGGGACTTCACCTCTGCAAACTAAGCAGTTGATGTTCTGGTGTTATAGACAGCACACGCAAGGGAACCTAGGATTGCAGATTCGTTCCGAAATAGCATTTGAAGAGGTTATTGAGCTCAAGAACTGTTGCGTCTTGATCTCAAGAACCTCTACGTGCACTTTTATAATCAGCTGGGTAAGTGTGGGATCCGCACATGTCTAAAGCACGATCCTTTGATGTTCTTAATGATGGATCTGTCCGGAGTGTTACCGCCATGATTGGACATATGGATGTCTTTATCATTACACTGCTCGAAGTACCATCAGTCGATGATAGGGTCATATTTAGTTTTAATAACAGTTATTTTAATTTTTTGGCCTGTCCTAAATTCTCTTATTTCCCTCACATTTCCTCGCCAGAATGCAAATTAAGTAGGTGGACGAGAGTATTTAAACTGGTAAAACGAAAAGGTAAGCCAGCTTGGTTTCGCTAGTGAAAATGCATGTTTGTTATTGTCTTACCCAGCAGTTAATCTTAGTACCTGCTACGCATTCTGTCTACGTCTAGTTAGTATATCGCCAGTGTAGGTTTCCGAGTCAGCTTTTTAGATTAAATTGTATTGTGTAGTCAACAACTACATCCTTACCTTTTAAATTTATTGTTATGGCTTAAGTTCTCGGTGTTTATTTATAAGCACGTAAGACTGTGCCATGTGTTACTTAATTTGTGATAAAAAAAGCGCTTTTACACCTCTTGTGTTCATCTTCATGCCTTTGTGAGAAGTCGCAAGGCTAAGATCCAAGTCGATCTAGTTACCATTTCATGTTTGCAAAACATACAGGATATCACAGATGTAGCTGAAATCCACTTGGTGGATTAAAATGCTCCAACCACTCTGAGGATTTCAGTCTGAGTCAAACACTGAAAGCTCCAACCATTCTGAGGTTTTCATATGGGTAGGTTAGTTTTAATTTAAATAAATTAACAAAGAATATAACGAATATCTTAAATTGCAGAAGATTGAAGGAAATAATTAAGAAGCAGTGGATAAAGCGAGATGAACAAGCATAAAGTGAAATAAGTTTACTCGTGGAAAACAGCTAGATTGTACATATAACATATAAAACAACAGCTAAACAAATATGAAACGAATTAAAGATAATTCACAAAAAAATTCTCTCTAGCAAACTTTACCTTTTCAGAAAATTGTAAACATTAAAAGCAGAAAATGAAGACAAGCTTGAAGAACACGTTAACAAAACGCTAGAGATCGTAGGCGAATTACTAAGAATCCGTGAAGAAATAAAATACAGTCATATTGCAACACTGTTATTAAGTAGCTTAACAAAATCTATTAAAATCTTATTACAACCTAAAAGAGGAAGAACTAACTCTGGAATGCGTAAGAACTAAACTAATCGACGAATGCTCGAGAAGGAAAGGAAGCACACGAACAGAAGAAACAGCTGCTTTCAGAAAGAATTTCAACACAACATTCTAATCCCGAAGATTCAATTATTGCAAAAAAGTAGGACACTTAAAAGAATGCATATTCTTAAAAGGATAAAAACGAAAGTAATTCGAGTTTCAAGAATGAAAAGCAAGAGAATAAAGGAAGCTATTGAATAGGTACTTGAAATGGAGAATCCATCGACATCGGACTGGAATGGTTTAGTTAGCCATGTGATATTTTAGAGCTAAGATGAGCTATAAATTACATTTAAAATCAAATTGTGATCATATTGTCAAAGCATACAGGGACGCTGATTGGGTCAAAGACATCTCGGATTGAAAATCCACATCGGGATACATATTTCAAATAAGAATCAGTACAGTATCATGGATGAGCAAAAAACAAAACTGTGTTGCCTTCTCTTCATTAGAAGCTATTGCTCTAGCCTTAACTTCGCAAGAACTGCAGTAGTGGAGATAATTAATGGAAGATCTAGGTTTCATTCAAAGAAAAGCTAACATTATATTCGAGAATAACATCTCATGCATAAATCTTTTCCAAAAAGAAGAGGGGAGCAGCTACACTAAACACATCAATTTAAAATATCACTACGTATGTGATGAACAAAACCAAGGAATCGTTAAATTAGAACATTGCAACAACCAAAGAGTTGTATGCAGACATGTTCACGAAACCTTTGCCTAGATCACAGTCGGAATTTTTATTAAAAAGAATTAAACATTTTCCGGATGGCATAACTCGTCGTTTGGATATTGTAGAATACGTTGTTAGCTTCACGCCTACTAATTGTTAACATAGACGTACAAAAAATCTCTTACGTAACTAACTCATCACACTCCGCAGATGGAGGAGAATAGGTAATGGTTTTGTCTCAGTCCACTATTTTTTTGTTTCTTACAACTGTGAATAAACACGCTTCTTGATTATTAACTGTGTTTTCCATGTTTCACGTTTGGATTACATTTCAAAGAGGTAAGGAACTTAGATCTTATCACAATATTTTCTTTTCTTCTGTTAACTGCGTTTAAATGAGAATCAAATGTACTGCGCATTCCTTCAACAATAGATGTAATATGTTGTTCTCAATCATATAGCCATCTCGAGTGCCAAATTTGATAAGTTATAGATTATCTGATAAAAATTCTTCATGAAAATCTGTTCAGAGCATCAAGTAAAGAATTACGTGTGGTTTATCAGTTTTACTCAAACTATATTATTTGCATTGCTAAAGTACTAAAATTGAAATAATGTCTTAAATACTAAAATTGAAAAGTTTTGGATTATATTTTAATATAGTTTTTCATTAAAACCTCTGGGGTTCAAGTAAAGTAACACTTCCAGTTGTTCATTAAAGAATATTATGGGCTTCCTGCAAAGTGTAACTTTTAGATGTCCAGTTTTACACCAAATCTAATCAACTCTTTATATGAATGTAAAAAACTTAAATATGGAAAACAGAAATTTTTGAAAAATTCATAAAGCGTGAACGTGTATGACAAAAGCGGAATACACATACATATACAGGCAGGCAAACAGGTATTATTGTAAAAATACTGAAAACGTGTTGTTCATAGACTCATTCACTGATTCCCTAAAACTCGTTATTGAATTTTATGAACCAAAACAGTAATCCCATATCTATATGTATATCCCATACCTATACAGGTTGGCGGGAAGTAAAAATAGTGAGTGCACTTTTTTTTTCCTTTAGCGGAGCCGTTAAGTTCATGCTTATTTCTTGGGCTCAGTGTCTCGGTAACAATGTAAACTGGCCTTTATGGGCTTCAAGCAAAGTATCAAATTTTACCCGAAATCTAATCAATTCTTTATATGAACGTAGACATCTTAAACACAGGAAATGGATCAAAAAAAAATACCTTTAAAAAAAAAAAAAAAAAAAAAAAAAAACACTTTGCACACAGACACACATCATTCTAAAAGTAGTAAAAACTTGTTGTGGGAACCTTAATTCGTATTTATTCACTAAAAACTCACTCTCAGATTTTTTAACCTAAAACATTTTACCTCCTTCATCTATGTAAACTTTGTATAGGTTGGCGTGTTGGACTACCTAAAATTTAATTATAGGAGAGGGGAGCAATTTCCAGCCACTTAAAATTGAATTTAATCTAAAACACATACATCTGCAACTATATCAGTTATTTAAGGGCAATACATATATCCATTCAATTGGTATTTGTATTATTATGTTAGGATACTGAACAAAATTTAATAAAATATTGGTTAACATTACAAAAATTCTCACATTATTTTATCTGAATGAAGATATATCTAAGAGCGATTTTTTTTTATATTAATGTTCATTATTTTTTTTTCCTTAACAAAACTTAAATCTTCTTTTTTTACAGATATATTTATGTGTGTATGCAATAAATTTAATCTCTTTACACTCTTTTCACATGTACGCGTCCTCAAATAAGATATTTTAACTTAGAAAATGATCGTTCTGAATAGACATGGCATTTGGCAATCTTATTCAAATTTTCAAAATTTCATTTATATTAGGAAAAATATCTTTATTGCAGGCCTTTAAAGCTTCTCTTACAGATAAATCATTTTTCTCTTGATGTAATTTTCTTTGTGGCAACTGATAGTCACAATTTGAAGTACTATTATTAGAAATCGCACAAATCAGAAGAATATGTATATTCTAAAGTAAACTGCGGGAAAAAAATGGGACAGTTCTATATCTCCCGTTCTAATGGGCCGATTGACGGAATTCATCTTGCGTTTTTCATATCTCGAAAGCGCGACTTAGGATAGTATATTTATATATAGCATTGTTCTAATATAGCTATTTTGACACAAAATCGGACTTTTTCTGAAATGACATGAAATTTTTTTTAAATATTTCGATTCTATGACTCAAATTATGTCAAACTGCCAAGTTTTGTAAAAATTGCACGAGTAGTTTTTAAAACATTAGCTTTCAAAATTTTAGCTCCTCCAAGTTAATTGAATTTGATATATATTTATTAATATCTCTTTTTTTAAAATTAAATTTACTTGATTTCTTCTTCCAAAATTCGAAATTTACAGTTAATCCAAATATAATTCGCACATTTTTTTTATGATTTATTTTTTAAATTGGTATTTTAAAATATTTTTTATATATATTTCGAAAACAATTTTGTGTTATAACCTATAAAATTTTTAACACCATCTAAAAGTAGATGTATTTCTAGGCACACCTGCAAAAAATTAGAGATTTCTATTTAAAATTTCCTAAGATATACATGAATTTATATATTGGCACGTATTGAAATTTGGCATATTCGTTACACGCGATAATAACGCCAAATGTGGTTTACTCACGTTTTTAAAATTATTTGAAAGTAGTGAACGTGACCTTTTTTCCGCTAGTGTACAAAAAAAAGACGGACGGAAAATAGGTTGCTATAAATTAAGAAGTTCGCCAAGTGAATTTTTTTTTGGCGCAAAATGAAAAAAAATGCCCCGAGATATATTTTTAAATTTCTCCGTAAATTTCGCACCGAATTTTACAAAATTTAATATTTAGGTACAATTTGAGTCCTAGAATCGAAATATGGAAAAAAATTGGCACGTCATTTCAGAAAAAGTCCGATTTTGTGTCAAAATACCTCTAGTAAAACAATGTCGCGCTATCCTAAGTCGAATACATAGTCAAAATACCTATCCTAATTATCCTAAGTCCGCGCTTTCGAGACACGAAAAACGCAGTTTGAATTTTGACAGTAGGCCCAGTAGAATGGGAGATACAGAACTGTCCCCCCACCCCCCTTTTTTCAGCAGTACTGCTTGTGCTATTATTGCTTTATGGTTATATTTTCTATATTCTGTTCTTGATTACTCGTAATTCGTTTAAATTTTACTTTTCAAGGGGGCGGGTTAATGCTACTGATATATATTCTCTGGTCAGAAGTGTATGGCAGCATTTTGTTCAAAAACGATGGTTTACTTTTTATGTATGTTTTGGTTTAAACTGATTGCAAGTGATGGAAATATTTGCGAGTTAAATAATAAAAGATTTTATTTCACCTAAGTAATTTAAAGTGCTTGTTGTTAGCATCAGTATTTATTGACTTCCAATACTAAGAAGCATCGTTACGTCACAAGGCCAGCTATAATTGGAAAAAAGGAAAGAGCTTGGTGTTGTTTTAGTAATATTGCATTGGATGCACAAGGAAGTTAAAATAAGCAAAAGCGACTAATTTAGCATCATTTTAAATAACGTTAATAGCAATACTGGTAATAACAAAATAAAAATTTTAAAAAAAACGAAAATCTGAAAGGTTTCAGAATTCAAATTACGTCCAAAGGGGCCTTTTTTAACATTTTTTGCGTTGCCTTTATTTATTAAATATCATGTTTTTTGCACTTCAACCATAAAATTCAGTTCAAGAGCCAATACTGCAAAATAATTTTAAATTGAGTACACCTTTAGAATTTCCGTTACACAGTCTCACGACCTGGAGATAAAAATGTTTTTTCTGTATAATGTTGCCATTGCTCGCTTTGAAGTCCTTGAGTTTGTTAATAAAAAATTCCTTGAAGATTTACAAAATATGCAGTCTATAGTAAAACAAATTCCATACTTAAAATTTCGGCTTCCAGATGCCCATATTCGCAGTAGGATTACGTCGTTCAAAATTTGATGGCTCTAGGTATCGTTGTTATATCACAATGCGAGAAACATACATACATTTATGCACATTCTTCATTATTTAATTTCTTCAAATATAATACAGGGCGATAATACTTGTTGGCAACAATTTGAAAACTGAAACGGACATTCAGCGTGATTCGACGCAAAATCGCAAAACGAAAACAATAGTCTTTCAAGGACAAAGCCCCTTTGGACTAACAAAGCTTTTTAGAAGCTTTGAAAATTAGTTTTTGTTTCATCTATCAGTTATGATATAAATAGGTTGCTTGTTTGTTTCATTTCACATAACTAAATAAATTACTAAATAAAAATATAAAAGTGTTCTTAACGCATGCCTACCACACGTATACAGATTGAATGGCATATTCAGCATATCTTCAATCAGTGCAATATTTCAGTAGTTGCAACTCAATCTTCGTAATGGATCTCAACAAGCACTTTGTGTTAAACTAAAATCTCTATAAATGACTCAATTCGAAGATCAGTGCGGTAGGTCGGACTTCCGGGGAAAAAGTGTTTATCTAGCAGTAAGAATCAGTTCATCACTTGGGGTTGAGATAACAAAAGAGATCATTGCCTCTGTGTTCACTCAGACCACAAATGGCGAAACCGCAACTGCCCTAAGTAAACTTGGTAATATTAAACGAGTAGCTTCTAAGGTTAATTTCAAGTCAACTTAGATAAACTGCCGGATAGGAGTAAAAGTAGAAACGACAAGCACAGTTGGCTTAGCTTGTTAATTATGTTCAAGCATATGATGAAAAAGAGACTTTGTATGAAACGCATTTCATAGCTGCATATGATGTATTGTGCTGTCCATTGCATTTTCAAAGATATATCAGACGATTTCGGCTGCATTTTTTTATGGGACATCTTGAGTCATAATACATAGATTATCCAGGAGTGCTAAAAATAAGTTATCTGAAAGCATATTCTCATTTATCCTTTTATTTAATACACACAAATGTAAATTTAAACGTTTACTCCCAGCACTTTGCATCTGTTCTCGATTTTCAGTTGCTAATCTGAAAAAGATATTCGCAAAGGAACATATTTTGATGTGATATTAATAAAAATGTGATATTCTGTAGGAAAAAAACCTTCCCTAAACAAGCATAATTGCCATGTGGACTTTTCAAAAACAAGAACAAAGCGTTCAAGAGTCTTATTTAATCTTATTTGATAATTTCCAGAAAATTTTAATTTAATATGTCTGATTCCATCGTACTTCACTCTGCCTCCAGACAAGAGTTTAAGTTAGAGGTTTACTGAAACTACAAAATATGATAAAGAAACAAGGATCACTTTATTTAATTGCAACTAAATAAAACTACTTTAATCATCAATTAGCACAGACGCTAAAATCATCAGATATTATAAGACTTATGAAAAACTAGTTAGTCACGATTTTACAACAAAAAGGGCTTGGAAATTATGTTAAAATTAATGTTACACTATAAGGTATTTCTCCCGCCTTCTTCGCGTGCCTTTGTGGTGTAGTGGTCAGCACGCTCGACACGTATTAGAGAGGTCCGTGGTTCGAGTCCCGCAGAGGGCATTGCTCATTTTTCACATGTCCTAATAACATCCAAATAACCTCTATCTGAATAACCTAATGTCTCTACAACACGTATTAAAAAACAGGTAATAATAATTCAAGTCTTTTTTATTAGGTACCATCATTTTTAAAAGAAAGGAATGAGGGGTTGTGTCCCGTTGTATCCTTCAATTCCGTCCCAACTAACCCCTAAGTATCCGCTAAGCACACTCTCCCCTCGACCCACGTCGGCTACACTCACGACATTAAGAAAAAAAAAATGCAGTTTTGTAATTGAGAACGAAAATGAACTAATTGTAGAGATCACATCAGTTCCATTGTAAAATCTGTATAAATTGCAAATAGTTTCGTTCTGTATAACCTTTCATGTGGCATCATATGTTCGTAAATAAATACAAGACCAGTTGGATGAGGTTAAGAAATAGTATTTCAGCCAGAGGACGTATTCAGTCCGACACATCCTTAGCCGTTACGGCTAACGGCTTGCATGGTACTATCGTATCGTCGGCAGTCTATTTTGGCAAATTTTCTGCAGCAGGTGTCTAAATTTAAGCTTTTAAGCAGTTTTTAACTGAAAGGGCTGGATATCAAAACTTCTTAGACACCCAATCGGCCACTGGCATCCTCAAGCCTAAAGACTCAGTGATATTAAGGTTCCTTCTTAACCAAAACCATAAATTATACTTACAACGGAATTAATAAACTTCTTCCGAAGCACTAGTCAAAGAAAACAGCAAGCAATCCAGTTGGAAACATTATTTAGGGTATTTTATCATGCCCAAACATTCTTGGATAGTAATGTAAATCGGATAACGAGAGAGAAGCAATGCATTATAATTCTGGCGATTTTGTTCAAGACGATTTTATATACTAGTACTGGAAATATCATATTCCTCCATCCGAGCTCTCATTGTGTCATGGTGGATTAGTCCTTCCAGTTAAAAATTTAAATGATTCATGGTTCGAATCCCAAAAAGAGCACAATTGATCTGTCTTGTTTGATGCTTCAAAAAGCCTAACTGTCTGTGAATACTTATATGCAAATTCTTACGGTTCCCACCATTTTCAAGGAAAGCACAACAGATATGAGATATCATCCCGGTCGTTGCACTAGTAATCGTTCGGCTGTTAGGCCGTTGTTTAAACTCTTTTTTTTTTTTTTGCTATTTTTTGGAGTGTCCTTTATTTATTCAAGTTACATTAGCACCTGTTACGCTTTCTTTACTACATTAAGTTTGGTGTTAGTAGATCTTTTTGTTAGTTGAAGTTATCTTATTTTACAAATATTTACAAAGCGTGGGTGTTTGACATAGGGGTCTTTGCCAGGCTTTCGCCTGTTACATAGAATCTTTCACTTCTTTTTGATGAACTGTCCTTTGTTGACTATTGTCATGATTGCCAAGATAATCTTACGCAGTAGTAATCTGTGGACAGATGCTTGGATCTGATGTACCCCCCCCGAAGGTCTGCAGGGAAGTACTTCGTGTGAAACTCTTTTGTCTCTGGTCACTTCCTTAAATAATGCATTGCGTCTCCTTCGCATCCTACAGTGCCGCAAACGCATTTAAAATTAGCATTTGGCATTACGACGCAAGAAGCGCATATAATAAGAAGGTAAATGGTCGTGGTTGGAGCAGGCTTAAACGTAGAGGTGTTTGTGCTATACACATGAGAGGGAAGGATCTGGGAAGGTATTATAAGTGTATCTCTAGCTCTCCATCTTTCCCGCCAATCCGCCATAAATACTTCTCTGATTAGTATCTTACAGGCCTCTTTAGATACTGGGATTCGACTTCCGTTTTTGTCATGGCCTGTTTTGCTAAATTGTCGGCTGTCTTATTTTATTCAGGGCTTGTGTGGCCCCTTTCCTATTCAACTGCATTTTCTGGCTTGTTTGAAACTTGCCAAAACTTCTAGTAGCCTTTTATATGACTCTCATAATGTCTACATGGAATGTTGTGTGACCTAGCTTTGTAGGTGCCTGCCCAGAGGACCGTCTTTGTGACAGCATATGACTCGATTTGAAACACCGTAGATGAGGCGGTATGTTTCGTAATAAATTTCTTTCCTATCTTCGTAAATCGCAAAAGCGGCACCAGCTATACTATCCGATTTGGACCCATTTGTGTACATTCCTGCCTTGTACTCATTGGTGGGGCCTTTTTCCTTGGTGTGTCCGTTAATTGCGCTGGATGTAGGTTCTCACTATTCTTATTTTCGATACCTATGTTCGTAAGCAACACTTACGTTTCACGTCTTCCCCATAATGGAAGAGACGATACTGCGTTTACTGTATTTGTGCTCTGAAGTCCAGAGAAAGAGTATCTGCGAGTAATTGTAATACTACTGTTAAGGTTGTAAAATAAGCCGATGTTACTTTTTGTAAGCAATGCTTTGGATCTATTGCAATTTTCGGCAGACTCTGGAGGCATTGATCATTCAGACTGGACAACCGAAAAGAATCATTCGTTTGATGGCACGCAGGTATAACATTTTTATCAGTTTGCCTTTTAGGCCCGATTTGCTGTCAACTATCCTATTTAGTCTGTTGAGGATGCTCTTGTTTTTTATCCAGATGTTGGCTAAATGAGGAATCCATATTAGCATTTTATTCAGGAAGAAGCTCAGATATTTCATCGTGTCTTGTTTCCTAAGGAGAACCCCTGCTGCTTGACGCGAGGCGGGTTCATTTCGATTTTTTGCTTTTTTGGAGAACATTATAGGTTGCGTATTTTCTACGCTAAATTTAAATTTGTATCTGCCGCTCCAGATCGTTAGTTTTTCTAGAGCATTTTTCGCCTTTCGTTCTCTGTCAGAGCAGCTTCCTCCGTTATTAATTAATGTAAAATCATCGGAATAAACCTGGATTTCTGCATCGTCCTCAAAATCTATTTTCAGGGCTTATCGGCTATAATATTCCAAAGTATCGTCCCGATGTTTGAGCTTTGTGGAGTTCCTTTACTCTATTCTTTTGTTATGCAGAGCGTGTCTCTTTTATGGGTTATTCTTTTCATTTCTCTAGTTAGCTATTTATAATATTGTTACTGATTTCATATTTATTTGGTTATTTATTTAGAATTGTAATTAAAATTGCTTTATTTTCCAGTTCAACGCAGACGACTTTTGAAAAGAAAGCTACGTCGGAAAAATAAAAATAAAAGAGCACGTGCATTTAATATTTAATAAATAAATATCTCGTGACTGTTGGCATCCAGAAAAATCTAGAAAAATCGAGATTGTTCTAGTGATAATCAAAAAGCTTATAAAAGCCGAATTGAAATACCTCATCTCAGTAGTAGTTGTAGTTGTTTAAAACGAACTGCTGTTTCGTTATTTAATGCTGTTATTGATTGTAGCGATTTCGCTGTGAGATAGAATTAGTTTATCTCTTTTAAAGTGAATTCTACTTAACGTTTGAGATATTGTAATATTGTACTAATATCTCTGAAGAAATATTTCAGCATTTTGATTTATTTTTTGTGAAAAGAATAAATTTTTGTTAACTTTTTAACGACTTGTGCATTCAATACAGAACGAACCCCTACGCACGCAACAATATGAAAGAGATTCTTCGGGCATCTTAGATCCTTCAATCTGGCCTTGAGAGCGGTCATCATAGTTGGTTTAAGGCCGGCGCTATGTCAAGGGAAGTTTTGCGCATATGCAAACCTTTACTATGTTATCAAGTATTATTTTTTGGACTTTGTTTAATGCGTCAGTTTCACTTCCTTTGATGAACCCATACTGGATCACGCTCAGGAGCTGTTTGCTTTTCAGGAAATATGTTAGTCTATTTGCAATTGACTAACATATTTCCTGAAAAGCAAACAGCTCCTGAGCGTGATCCAGTATGGGTACCTTGCCCCACGCTGATAGTTGGAAAATTAACCTGTATGAGTCGAGCTGTTTTCATCCTTGCCATCGTTGTAGAAGAGTACCAGTTCTGCATCCATCCATATTTCTGGAAAGTACCCTAGCTTTAGGCATTTATTAAAGAGATTTAACATGTTATCACTACTTACACTTCACAAATCCTCTATTATGTTGATTGTGAGATTATCTAGGCCTGGGGCCTTGCCTCGCTTCATAGTGTGTATTGATCATTTAAGCTGTGAGTGAGAGAACGGCGTATCATTATCCGCGTCGGGCGCTGTGCTCGAGTAAGCTGTAAGAGCTCTCTGCTGTTCTGTATCTAAAGAAGAGTCCTCTTGTGGAAAATGGTAGTCTATTATTTCCTTTACTGTGTCTTCCACCGAACTGGCGAGAGTACCATCTGTTTTGTTCACAGTGCTTATATGTCATGGACAAAGGCTCTTTCGTTTTACAAAGTGAAAATAGATGCCGAATGGCGAACTGACTTTTATGCTTTCTCACATGGCTTCCCAAAAGCGTCTTTTAGAATTTACTTGGTACACTTTTGATTTTTCGATTTTATAGCGCTTGGTTTCTTCCCCCGCTGCTTTCTTAGAGTCTTAATGCTCTGACTCTGTGTCTCATCTCTATTAACTCATTTGTCCACCATGGGTAGGTGATGGCTCTACTGTGTGTTGTTTTCTTTTTGGTAGTGTTGACATAGTACTCTTGAAACTCTTCGGTTGTTTACCGAATGTGACTATCTATATCTTCTCGGGAGTTTAGGCTAATGTTTTCCGCGTACATTTAGTAGACCCTTTGCTTGAATTGCAACCAACCTGTATCTTTTATTGAGATTTTTGTCTTTGCCTTCATTTCGCAGTTAATATTAGTGAAATCATATGCAATAGTGTGATAGCTTCCGTTTTCCTCGTCTATAAACTGCCAAACTTGTATTTGCATCGTTCCTCAATTTTGAAAGGAGTTAAGTCAACTCAGGAGTTCCCATGTGCTCCAGCAATGGTGGGAATATCACTCCTTTCATTTTAGCTGAAGCTAGCAATTCATACCCTTAATGTCTTCGTAGATCAGTTGTGTCTAGGCCCCAAGCGGGCTTTTTTGTGTTAATGTCTCCATTCACTAAAATGGCGATGCCCATTTGTAACCCATTGTCTTTAATTATCCTCTCTATTGTGGCTAGCTCTGGCTCCATGGCTTGAGTTGAGGAGCAGTAAACCATTATTAGAAGAAATTTTGACTCTGCCCTATCTTAAGGGCCGTTACTTTGGAAGTGCTCAACACCTCTATGCTGGGATCACGTTATAGGAAATTATAATTGCTGTTTTTGCGTTTATCGAATGACAGAGTTTTTTATAACTAATTGGAAGGTTGCATAGTTTATTCTTTACTTTATCCAGCTCCTGTGAGCGTGCTATCTTTATTATGTGTCTTCTAAGGTAATTTTAGTTTCTCTGTTGCAGTCTTTGAGTGCTGAAAATTTATCTGTAAAATTGTGAAACTAGTCTTAAGAAACAAGTAGTAGAATTACGCTACTAATTAAATAATAATTACTACTCTATTTTGTAAGATACTGAATTCTTGTTGATAACATGGGCACTTATTATTTCTGGTGTCATGGTGAATGCCATGATTTAATCTGAATTGTTGGCTTGCTTTAATACAATTTGCGCATTTTTTTTTAGTTTCCTTCTGTCCTTTCTTTTTAGTTTCTCCCGTGTCTTTTTCTCAGTTTCTTCTTAGTACTTTAAGTCGTTGTCTTCGGAACCACATCCTGCACACTGTTTGTTTTTTGCTACAATTTTTCGTCTAGTGAATTTAGTCGAAACATTTAGCGCATTTCGAGACCTTAAGGTATTCTCTTACCTTGTTTCGGGTCCACTGTACATTAATCTTTTTGTCTTTCATAAAAAATTTAAATGTGACTGGGCACGTTGAGCTTACCTAGCGTTTTGCAAACTCAGCTTGCATAATGGAAATGTGTTTTAATACAGTCTTTCTATCCCGTGTTTCACTTCTTTATGAGCTTTATTAGCTATTCTTGATCTGTGTTTTTATTGACATAGTAGGGATTTATATTTATTTTAAATAACAAATTTAATTCAATTTTAAGTACTTTCCTATAAGCTTCACTTCCCCTAATTGTCAATGCCAGAATATTTAAATTTGGTAGCGCGCGTGAAGTAACTCAAATTCTACCTTGAGAAGAAAAGGTTTAAATACTAAGTTCTAGAAAGGAAAGTTAGAGAGTGTGGACGAACACTGTGCTTTTGTAGAGGGAGTTTCCGCTTAGCATTTATTGCCGGTTAACGTGGCGTAACAGCTGTTACTTTTCTGCCACTAGATTTTTCATCGCTCTTTTAAGAAACAGGATAGTCTGAGCCCTGTAGCGTAATTCTACTACTTGTTAATATCTTGAAATTTTTAGTTTAGTTCTTGCTATTTGAGTTATCGCCCGAGTGAGACGTAGTTTGTTAGCGTCAAGTCGGCGCATTGTGAATTTTAAAGAATGAATTAATTATTTAAAGTTAATGAAGGGTTGTTTTTATCCTTCTCCTGTGTGGTTTCTACAAGTACTTCAGTTGTCACATCAGAAGATAAACAAGGAGATCTCACAACTTAAAACAGATCATTACTAAACGTGTTTCACTTATTTAACTAGAGTATGAATAAGAAACTTTTATCATACATTTTGTTACAATTATTTTAATAAAGCAATTCGAATTTCGTATCACTATTACCATTATTAGAAATATTGTTTCCGATATTACTTCTATGGGAGAATATCGGTGTTTTACAATCTTAATACCACTTATCCCAGGATCAGACGAGCTATTTTGTCTTAAATTTTCTCCAACAAAATTCAAAATTTTAAAATTCTTTGCCTTAACCTTTGATATTTAAAAATTCCTTTTTTGTTGCGTTATAAACAATAAAACTAATCGGACAAGGTCTTATCTTTTAAGGTATTTCTCCCGTCTTCTTGGCATTGTTATGTATTACTTATTTCAGTTGTGATTTAAGTTGTTTTAAAGGTAATGTTTAACTTATTTTGCTTCAGACTTAAAGTTTAATTTGTTTTAATTTTTGTAGTTGAACTTAAGTTTCTTTGGTTTGTTTAAAAGTAATTGTAGTCATTTAATTTGTTCTCTTGACAGTTTTGGTTAACGCTGATTTTAAGTTGCTTGTGTAATTAATTTTTCTTCTTTACTTTTGGTTGGTTAACTATTTAAATTCTGTTTAGTTAATTATTATTTTTCTTAACCTTGGTTGTTAATGTTAATCTCTTGATAGGTTGATCCTTAAGGTCAATCTTTTTAAAGTTGTTACACAAGTTGGTGTTTAAAGTTTAATTTAAGTTTTAATTTTTATTATGCCCCCTTTTCTGCTAAATTTGGGATCCATATTTTCTGACTTTGGTGGTCGTTTTGGTGTTGTGGAGAATATATAAAAATTTTCATACTTGATTATTGTATTTTAACTGAAGTAATTTTTATTTCCTTACTATGGTGGTCGTGTTTGGTGTTGGAATAAACCCAAGAAAATTATCTATGAAATTATTATATTTTTATTTAAGTACTTATCAGTATTGAAGTTAATTTGTTGTAAAATCAATAATTAACACCTATCCTTTCAAAAGTATTCCGTTGCCCTTCCAAATAGATTTATTGACTTGTTTTCGATTTCTTCGCCCGCTAGACGGTAGTCTGTGAAACATCTGTCAACGTGAGTAAAGTTGCACCCTGCGAGAGAGGCTAGATCCAACACTACTAACCCTGCCGCAAACTTGGGGGGGACGGGGTGTTTTGCTTACTCGCAGGCTTTTCCTATGTTGGAGTGGGACCCTTCGTCGAGGCTAAAGGTGACTGACCTCGTGGTATCAGCGAGGTTCGCCAACTTCTGGAGCTCATTCCACCTTGGGCTGCACCGTCCTGCGTGTTCTTCCCCTGGGGTTGCCGGGCTGTTGGCGGTTTTCCTACCATCTACAATCGCCAATCGAGCGGTCTTGGCGTTTTGAGTAAAAAGGCTTGGGAGCTGGCGACGTGGGGACTGACGGAAGACTGACACGCAGCCATTTTTGTGGACGGAAGGAGACGGAGCTGAAAGCGTCAGCATTATCAAAGAACCAAAGATGTCGGAAGAAATAGACGAGAGAAGGATACTATGGAGGGCGACGGAAATGTCCAAACTTATCCTTAACTAATCACTTCCTTTTTTTTCTCTCCTTATAGAAAGCAAGAAACCATATCTACAATGTATTCTCTATGTTAACTTCACTGTTTGGAACGTCAAATTGAAGTAGCTCTGTGACGTTGGCCGAAGTTGTTGTCGGATGTCGGTATCTACAATGTTAAATTCCCTGTTTGGATCGGTATGAGCTTCCTTTTATATTTTCCACTCCACCGCCACCAATGTAAAATTCTGTATTAATTCAGTATTATCTTAATAAATTCCATATTTAATTTTAACTTTCTTGTAATGTTTTCACTTTAATTTAGAACACTGGACCTGTCTACATATTTCACAACGCAATAAATTTAATTATTCTGTTGGAGCTCTTGGTCACTATTTACGATTGATTTGAACACTAATTTTACAGTATATATTGTGTTTATCATGTTGTCACAAACCTTACACATTCATGTTATTGAGAATTGTTTATCCAAATATTGACTTATCATTTGGTATTGAACTTAAAACCTATACACAAACTCTTAAGAAATTAAAGCTCCAACAAGAAAATGGTGCCGTGACCTCGCGAATTTTGTTATATGCAATTTGTATTTTATGTTGTATTTGGTATGCACAAAAAAGGTGCCATGTATTCTAATTTATCATTTTTGGTCCAGTGTAATTTTTAAAATTGCTTTTGCTAAGAGTGGTGGCAGTGTTATTATTAATTACTGGTAATATTTTCTTTATGTTGATAATTGATATGAATGATATTTCATAGTATAATATTTTTATGAGTACTGTTAAAAGTGCTGTTAATTGTGTAATTAAGCTACACTATTTGCTTATATATATTTTGCTGTACTGTTTACCAGTGTTACATTATTTACACAAAATTGGTAGTTTATTTACACAAAATTAGTAGTATTGTATTATATTGTGTTACACATTTATGAGTTAAATTGGTTAATATGCCTACTAAAAGGAAGAGTTTAACTCCAGCGGCAACTAGAATGCCTGTAATTAACCGTTTAACTGGGGGTCGGAATCCTCAGCCAACTGCAAATAGAATCTCAGTTTTTGGGGCTGATCCTTTGGTGTCAATTCCCACTTTTACTGGGGCAGAAGGTACTACTCAACTTAATGATTTTCTTGACAGAGTCAATTTAGTTGCAGCACATGTAGGCTGGGCTGACTCTGATAAGTTGACTGCTATTCGTGTGAAATTAGATGGAGAAGCTGCTGCGTTTATTCGCAATAACCCTCGTCTCAAGAATGAGACTAAGTTGGAAATTGTGGTTGAGGCTTTAAAGGACAGATTTGCTACTGTTCAAAATTTACATGCTAATATTAGAGCATTAATTCAAGCCTTTCAGAAGCCTAGAGAAAGTGTTAGGCAGTTTGCTGCTAGAATAGAGGCACTCTCTTGTAAAACAGTACCTGTCGATAAAGTGGAAGATCCCACTGTGGAAAGTCAGAGACTTGATTTACTCTTGTCTGTTTTTCTTGAGGGCCTTCATTTACATTTGAGGCGACTGTTATTACCACAGAACCACAAAACATATGTAGCAGCTAAGAAACATGCTATAGCAGAAGAAGAAGTTTGGTTTAAAACCCATGCAGATGAGCTTAATAATGTTCACTCTGTAGAAGTGAATGCAGTTTCCACTCCAGGTGTTACAGTTAAGGCTGCACAGGCTAATAGTTCCAAAGATGAACTCACAGCAGCAATTAAAGCACAACAGGAAAACATTGTTACTTTAACTAACATGTTAGGAAACTTGCAAACTCAAGTACAATCATTGATGTCTAAGTCTACAGCTAAGAGTAGACAGGTTGGTCCTCGTTGTTATAGATGTAATAGGTTAGGCCACTTAGCGAGGAATTGTATGGTAAATCTATCTCAGGGTACTAACAACAATGTTAGAACTAGACAGTATGGTAATGCTCGACAGCTAGGAAATGCTAGTGTAACTCCCAACGCACACCAGGTTGCAGGGCAGGTTAATTCGAGGAACACTACTCAGTTAAATCCTCAGGCTCCAGTTTTTAACCAGAATTTAAACTAGTAAGGGGTAGGGAGAGCAATTCCTTCAGTTCATCCCATGAAGCCCTTTTGAAGGTACCATCAGTGTATTCAGTTTCTTTAGGTGAAGCACCTCTTCCTATAGTAAATGGCTCAATTTTGGGTAATAAACTCAAATTTTTATTAGATTCAGGAGCTACTGTAAATTTACTAAATGCTAGGTATATGAAATGTTTTGGCAAGAAAGTAAAAATTGAAACATGTGAAACTTATTTAAAAGGCATTTCAAGCAACAAAGTGTTAGTTAGGGAAAAAGTTTTGTTACCTGTCAAATTTCAGGATCAGATTTTTCAAACTGAATTTCTTATTATTGATAGTTTATCTGATCAATATGGTGCACTTTTAGGAACACACTTTTTAAGTCTAAACAAACTTTGTATTGATTTCAGTTCATCAAATTTGATAGGTCCACACATATTGGTGCCTTTGCACCTTCACATGTCTGCGCCAAGTGCTGATGCTTCAATTAATTGCATGTCACCAAATAACTCGACTAATGATATCTTTTGCTATTCTGTGAAAAAGCATAAACTTCCTCCTTTCTCTGAAAATATTCTAAAAGTTTCAACTTCCCTTTTACCTTTTTCTCAACCTTCTGTACTTATTGAACCTCTTCCTCACCATCAGCACGCCAAATTCAGTGTAGCACGTTCAGTGAATAGTAAACAACGTTCAAATGAATTTTTTATTAAAGTGGCAAATTTCTCTCCTGATATTGTACACATTAACAAAGGTATGAAACTAGCCACCTTGGCTCCTGTTAATGTTAAAACACCTGATATTCAGCCAGTATTTTCTACGAGTCTTGAGACTGGTGAGCAGTTTGAACCCTGGGGAGGTCAGTTTGACTTAAGTCATTTACCTGAACAACAGAGACATGAACTTATGATTCTTTTAGATCAGTACAAAAACATTTTTGCTTCTTCTGTCACTGAACTTACTGGTTGTGATACAATTTTACACAACATTAATTTAAAAGACAACATTCCTGTCAGACAGAAACCTTACAGAGTTCCTTATCATTTAAGGCAAGAATTAGATAAGCAGATTGCTGAGCTGTTAGAGGCAAAAATTATTGAAGAAAGTGATAGTGCATATTCTGCTCCTGTGATTTTAGTTAGAAAGCAAGATGGGAGTTATCGTTTAGTAACAGATTTTAGGAAATTGAATGAGAAAACAGTTGAGGATAGTTTTCCATTACCTAACATGATAGAATTGATTGAAGGTTTAGGGAATGCTACTTATTTTTCCACATTAGATTTAACTTCAGGTTTCTTTCAAATGAAAATACACCCTGATGATATTTATAAAAGTGGTTTCACTACTCCTTCTGGACATTATCATTGGACACGAGTCCCATTCGGGATGCGTAATGCGCCCAGTTCCTTTCAGAGACTGATGTCAATAGTTTTGGCAAATCTATCGCCTTTACAGATAGGCATTTATATAGATGATATAGTGATAGCTTCAAATACTTTCGAGGAACATTTAAGCAAATTAAAAATTGTATTTGATAGACTTACTGCACACAACTTAAAACTGAAACCTTCTAAATGCAATTTTCTCAGAGACCAAATTACATATCTAGGTTATAAAGTATCTCAAGGTAAAGTGCAGCCTGATGATAAAAACCTTAAGGTTATCAGTAGTTTTCAGGTGCCTAAAAATAGAAAGGAAGTTAGAAGATTTTTAGGTCTGGTAGGATTTTATCGTAGATTTATTCAAAATTTTGCTCACAAAGCCTTACCTTTAACTGAACTGACTAAAGATAAAGTAACCTTTAAATGGACTGATGAGGCTCAACAGGCTTTCGACAACTTAAAAGCTGAACTTTTAACTCAGCCTATTTTGGCTTTACCAGATTTTACAAAACCCTTCGCTTTGTGTACTGACGCTTCAAATTATGCTCTAGGAGCCATTTTAGGTCAGGAGGATGAGAATAAATTTTTACACCCTATCTGTTTTGCCAGTAGAAAACTAAAGGGTCCTGAAATTAATTATAGCACTGTGGAGAAGGAAGCTTTGGCTGTTGTATGGGCTACTGCTCATTTTAGGCAATATCTTTTAGGCAAAAGTTTTACAGTTTATTGTGATCAGGCTTCACTTTCCCATGTATTAAAGTTAAAAGATCCAACATCTAGGATTGCTCGCTGGATAATGGGGTTGTCTCAGTATGACTACAAAATTGTTCATAAACCAGGAAAATTAAATTCCACTGCTGATTATTTATCCAGATCTGTAAATGTGGCTGAACAAGTACAAACTTCTACCACCCCTGATCTTTTACACACCATTAAAGAACAACAAGCTGTTGATCCTTATTGTATGCAAATAAAAGAAGATTTAGAGAATAATAGAATTCCAAAACCTCCTTCACAGATCTTCTTCATTGAAAATGATACTTTGTATTGTAAATTTAAAAATCCTAAGGCTCGTTGGCAAAAACAAAACAGAATAGTGTTACCTAAAACATTAGTTCCAAAAATTCTGCAACAAAATCATGATTCACTTGTAGCTGCTCATTCTGGTTTTCATAGAACCCTTCATAGAATTCAGAAAGCATTCTTTTGGAAAAACATGCATAAGCAAATTCTTAATTATGTGAAATCTTGTCATTCTTGTATACAGAAACGTGGTTTTAAGGCATCACACAAAGCTTCATTAATGAGAGTTCCAATAGCAAATAGACCTATTGAACGTATAGCCATGGACATTGTAGGCCCTCTGCCCATGACACTTTCTGGACATAAATATATATTGGTTATTACAGACTATTTCACGAGATGGCCAGAGGCTTATGCTTTACAAAATTGTTCATCTGAAACCATAATTGAGAAACTTGAGCTGTTTATTGCTTCTCATGGGGTACCACAACATATAATCACAGACAGAGGTACCAATTTTATATCACAGGCTATTAATGAAGTTTATCAGAAATTAGGAATTTGTAAACACACCACTACAAGTTATCATCCACAATCAGATGGGGTCGTAGAAAGATTAAATGCAACTCTTATTAATTCATTAAGTCACTTGGTTTCTGAAACTCAAGAAGATTGGGACAGGCATTTACCGTTTGCTTTATTAGCACATAGAACTGGAAAGCATCAGGCATTAGATGAGTGCCCAGCGTTTCTCTTGTATGGCCGAGATTTAACGTTACCAGTGGATATGTTGACTCAGTCTAAATTTAAGACTTATGATGATACTAAAACTTATGCGAAAGATTTACTCGTCAGACTGCAAAAATCATTTCAGGTAGTTAAGACAAATTTAACTACTGCAGCTGAGAAACAAGAAACTACTAGAGAGTCAAAAGCTTATCATAAGGACATACAGCTAGGTGATACAGTTTACTTATACACTCCTGTAGTACAGCCAGGAACGGCTAGGAAGCTGTGTAAATTTAACAAGGGTCCTTACCGAGTTGTTGAGAAGTTATCAAAGGTTAACTTCAGGATAGAGTTAGTGACTAAACCACACACACGACAGGTGGTACATGTTGATCGTTTAACCAAGGTGCCAGCAAGAATTATATTTCCTACTTTAGAGATCTCTGATCAAGATCGTTCTTCTGCTGGTCAACCTAGTGACACTACTACACAATTGCCTTACAATTTAAGGCCCAGAGATGCTCATGGATTTGTAACGAGTAATTGAACTTTATACTGTTGTACATATTGGTAGGGTAGGAAAGTTTCTGCCTTAATTGAAGTTCTAGATTTTGTAACAGTTCTTATTTAGTTTTGTTTGTTTATTTCTTTTGTTGCGCTGCGTGACTTGTTTTGTTGACTTGGGTTGTTTGACCTTATCTAGTTCATGTTTTGTCAGGAATTGCAACTTACTGCTCTTTATATCCTGGTTTGTTTTTCTTTGAGAGCTTAGTGGCTGGTCCACTTTGTTTTTCCTTCACGTTAATGTTTCGAAATTGTTTGTTTACCTTACTAAGGGACGCCTTAGTGTCTTTCGGCTTATTATTTTTGAGTAGTTGGTTGTTATTTCTTGCTCACACGTGTATATTGTGTTTTGGTCGATTACACTTGCCTACTTATTTAGTTTTATCATTTGTGGGCTTGTTGAATAACCTAAGTTCAACTGTTAGTTAAGTTACGTTACTTACAGTGGTAGTTTTCACTTATGTATTGGGGTGTTGCTTTGATTTAAGAAGACGTTTGTATCTCGTTTCGGGTAGAATTTTTGTCTTGTGTTTTTATTTAGTTTTGCTTCACCTTTTGAGGTAAGGTGAAGGTAGTTTGCACTCAGGTGATTGTTCAATTTCTTGTTATTGAAGGCCTGTTTTGAGTAACACGCCTCTGCTCGTGTTAGAGCTCTGTTTTTTTGGAGTGTTTATTTGTAAGTTTTTATTGTATTGCTCGTATTTTTGTGTTATATTTTTTTTTGGATTAGAGTTGATTGTTGGTTTACATTTCTCAGGCTTAAGCTTAGTTTGGAAGTGTTTTATTTTGTTGTAAGTAGTATTGTGGATTCTGATTCTGAGTTTCCGGTGGTAGGGTTATTATTTTGTTTTACTTAAAAGTTAATTGGTAAAAATCCTTTTTGTATTTAGTATTCTTTCGTCAGTTTAACAGCTGGCTCTGGTTCAAGTAATGAGTAATTTCTGCCATTGTCACCACTGCTTAGGTTTAACTTTTTATGTGTTTTGTAAAGTCAGAGGTTATTGATTCTTTTCCGAAAAATTTTGGTAAACCAAAATTTTTCTTTTCGGAACGGGGGAGGATTGTTATGTATTACTTATTTCAGTTGTGATTTAAGTTGTTTTAAAGGTAATGTTTAACTTATTTTGCTTCAGACTTAAAGTTTAATTTGTTTTAATTTTTGTAGTTGAACTTAAGTTCTTTGGTTTGTTTAAAAGTAATTGTAGTCATTTAATTTGTTCTCTTGACAGTTTTGGTTAACGCTGATTTTAAGTTGCTTGTGTAATTAATTTTTCTTCTTTACTTTTGGTTGGTTAATTATTTAAATTCTGTTTAGTTAATTATTTTTTCTTAACTTTGGTTGTTAATGTTAATCTCTTGATAAGTTGATCCTTAAGGTCAATTTTTTTAAAGTTTTGTTTACACAAGTTGGTGTTTAAAGTTTAATTTAAGTTTTTCTGTTATGCCCCCTTTTCTGCTAAATTTGGGATCCATATTTTCTGACTTTGGTGGTCGTTTTGGTGTTGTGGAGAATATATAAAAATTTTCATACTTGATTATTGTATTTTAACTGAAGTAATTTTTATTTCTTACTATGGTGGTCGTGTTTGGTGTCGGAATAAACCCAAGAAAATTATCTGTGAAATTATTATATTTTTATTTAAGTACTTATCAGTATTGAAGTTAAATTGTTGTAAATTCTATAATTTACTCTTATCCCTTCAAAATTTCGATTCAGTCCGTTGCCCTTCCAAAGAGATTTACGACCTTGTTTTCGATTTCTTCGCCCGTTAGACGGTCGTCTGTGAAACCTCTGTCAACATTTGGAAAAATTGCACCCTGCGGAGAGGCTAGTTTCTACATTACTAACTCTGCCGTAGGGTCTGGTTGGCGCGATGTTTTTTGCTTACTTGCAGGTTATTCATATGTTGGATTGGGACCCCTTGCGAGGCTAGCAGCGATGATCGCCAAATGAGGAAGCTCTTTCTATGTGGAGCTGCACCTTCCTGCGTGTTTTTCCCCTGAGGTTGCCGGACTGTTGGCGGTTATACTACCATCAAAAATCGCCAATCAAGCGGTCTTGGCGTTTCGAGTAAAAAGGGCTTGGGAGCTGCTGACGAGGAGGTCTGACGGGAGTTTGACATGCAGCCATTTTAACGCAAGGAGACGGAGCTGAAAGTGTCGGCGTTATCAGAGAAACATCGTTGTCGGAAGAAATAGACGAGAGATGAATACTAAGGAGGGCGACGAAAATGACCGAACATACTAACATTTATTTTTTTCTTTCCTTTCTAGAAGTAAAAGAATCTACATCTTCCATGTATTTCACCCTGTAATCTTCACTGTTTGGAACTTCTAATTGGAACGTCAATGTCGTCTGTATCCTGAAATGTTAAATTCCCTGTTGGGTTGGGTATGATATACCTTTTATATTTTCCACCTAACCGCCCACCATGTACCACTCTGTATTAATTCAAAGTATCTTAAATAAATGCTATATTTAATTTTAACTTCTTGTAATGTTTTCACTTTAATTTAGAACACTGGACCAGTATTTACATTTCACAACGCAACTTTAATTATTCTGTTGGAGCCCTTATTCCACTATTTACAGTTTATCTAAAACCTGTTTTTCTACCAGAGATATTGTGTTATCATGTGTGTCACAAACATTATACATTCATGTTATTGAAAATTGTTTATCCTAATATTGACTTATGATTGGGTATTGAACTTAAAACCTATACACCAACTCCTTAAAAAATTTAGCTCCAACAGCATGCCTTCGTGGTGTAGTGGTCAGCACGCTCGGGGCGTAGTTGAGAGTTCCGTGGTTCGAGTCCCGGCGAGGGCATTGCTCATTTTTCAAGTCTCCTGCTTCAAAATAAACCTTATGACCCTATTTACCGTTTACTTGTAACAGAAAAAATAATACAAAAAATTAGGTCTGTGGAGTTTTCCTGTTTAAATCTCAAGTTCTAACTTAGAACTCCACGAACACTGACAAGCGAATAATCGCTTAAGTGTGTGAACAGAACACGTAAGACATAAGAAGGGTTTAAAACCCTTTATTTGTCAGTATATTTACAATCATTTCCGACTTGGAACTTTACACAAAGCCGCCACTCGGGCTTGCACTTATAATAATTTAAACTAAAACTATCTTAACTAAGCTATTTGAACGATATAGCCGAAGCTATCAGAATCTAACTAGTTGGCACCTAAGTATTAATTAAATCGGCGAAGCCCTGCAAGTGCTCAAAATATGGCTGAGCGTAATAACAGCTAAGAGAGACGTAGCCAGAAGGCAAACGTCGCTAATCAGGGAATCAGATTCTCTCTCCTGAAGTCGGTTAAGTCATGACTTAAACAGTACTCTTTCTCATTTGCATTACCCGCATTTCTGAATTTACATTCTGGCAGGAAATTGTAAGCTGAAATTAGAATAAGAAAGGAAAGATATAAAACTTAAAATAACTGTTATTTAACTTAGGATAAACCTTACAGATTTATAAAATTTATGAACATTCTTGATCTTCAGGCTATTTTCAAATAGCTATGAAACCAGAAAACGTGAATAAGACGGCGTTTATTATAAAACCTGGCACTTATACGTTTTTACATATGCCGTGTGGACTTTGCGGGACCTCGTCATCTTTTCAACGCACTAAGGACGTTATTCAACGTCCTGTCCTCGGGAAGTCCACTTTGATTTATCTGGATGATATCATCGTAACAAGTGACACTATTGAACAACATGTGGAATATCTCCACGAAGTTTTTTCATTATTAAAGGAAGCAGGGTTAAAGGTTAAGGCTGCAAAATGTAAGTTGGCAACTAATGAACTAAGATGTCTTGGTTACAAAATCTCAGTTAAGGGTATCGAGGCTGAGAATTCTAAATAAAGGCAATCAAAAATTATTCTCCGCCAAACACGGCAAACAAACTTGTAGGGTTTCCCTTATTTTGCATAACAAATTTATTTTAAGTTTGATACCTTTGCTGAACATTTCAACTTCCCCTTGTATTTTCTCGCCAGGATGTAAATTTAAAGCTAAGTAAAGTGAGTATTTCAACGGGTAAAACTCTGAGTTTATTCAAAGCGTGTTTTCGCTAGCCAACGCACGTTTCGTTGCTACCTTGCTATTACGCCAGTAAGCCTTTTTGGCCATTATGATTATCATCACGCCTGTTAGGTTTTTGAGAGTCAACCTGTTAGCTGTAAATTAACGTGCTAATCCAGCACTATTCTACCTTAGATTGGACTTGGAAATATATTCTACATTTAAGTTCCCACCGCAAGTTGACAGTGTTTTGTAACGCACGTAGGTCGTGCCTTTCTGTTAAGCTTTGAATTAATAAAGGGCTACCTTTCACCCTTCTGTGCTAGTATTTATTTACGCCTGTGCGAGAATTCCCCAGGTTCATTGTATGACCTAGAAGTAGTTTATGTGGAGTAGCAGAGACAGATCTTATAAACTTTCATCTTTCCTTGGCATGTCCTCGTATTACTGTTATTTTACGCAAAATTTTCCCGATATTGTTAAACCTTTATTAGTTTTAAATCGAAAGAAATCTAAGTTTGCGTGGACAGTGGAGGCTAACGCCGCTTTTGGAAAATTGAAAACAGCTCTAATTAATGCCCAGTGTTAAAATTCCTGGAAGGGGACGAGAACTTGGAGATCATGGCTGATGCTTCAGATTGCGCCGCGGGTGCTGTTTTAATGCAAAAAGGGGCTTTATTTGGCATTTGTTACTAAAACATTAAACCCAACACAAAGGAATTATAGAGCGACCGAACGAGAAACTTTAGCCATGTTAATGGCAGTTCAGAAGTTTAGGGTTTATTTTGGAAACGCACCAGTTGCAATTTACTCAGATCATGCGGCCGTAGGTAGATTATGTTCTGGAAAGAATTTAACTCCAAGATTAATTGGATGGGCATTAAAGTTACAAGAGTACAACTTAATAATTAAGCACACTTCCGGCAAGGAAAATGCCATATACCACGCATTATCAAGAAATAAACTGGATTAAAATGGTGATCAAATAATATGTGCTTTTAGATTCCCGGAAGACAGTCAGAGCTGAGTTGCTAAAGGATTCAGAATTCGGTAATGCCTATGCTTATTTAAAGGATCCAGACAATTCTGAACATGCAGATCTTGCTGCAATTAGAAATAGGGCTCAAAATTACGAGAGCATCGATAATCTGCTGTTCTATACTAAATCGACAAATGAAAACCATGAATACAGGCCAGTTATCCCAGCCACAATACGGTTAAGCATTTTGCAGAAACTGCATGACGCACCAACGGCTGATCACTTATCGGTGAGGAAAACGGTGAGTAGAGTACGCAAGGCGGTGTATGTTTCATAACTACACAGAAGGTAGTGACAGCGTATGTCAGGTCCTGTAATTTATATCATTAATTAACAATGTTAATTATAGCCCGGTCTGCTATCTAAATAGTATTCGAGAGACTTTTCCAAATAAAATTTTGGAAGAGACCTTCTTGGCCCTTTACCCCAAAGTGAGTTAAATAAAAACCGATATCTTTTGGCGATTGCTGACCATTTTTCTAAGTGGGTAAAAATAATTCCGTTAAAGCGAGCGTCGGCTAAAATAGTCGCAGATGCATTCTTACGTGGGTATACTTTAAAATGCAGTGCACCGTTAAAAGTAATAAGTGAGAATGACAAACAGTTCGTTAGTCAAATTTGTGAGAATTTATGTAAAGGGCTTGACATACGGCATATGAAAATGGGTCCCGCACAGACCCTAAGCAAACATCGCGGAAAAAGTTAATAAAAACATTTTAAAAATAATTAGAAGTCATGTTAAAAATTATCATAAACGCTGGAATGGCTGCATTGATGAACTAGCATATGCTTTAAAAAGTGCAAAGCATGATGCAACGGTGAAAACGCCCGCTGAATTATTTCTGGGTAGGAAGCTTTTGACACCTTTAGATAAGTTCTTTTTCGTCCAAGAACGGGATCAGAATTTAAACAGGCAAACATTCAAAAGCTGATCGATGAAGCTTTGAAAAATTCAGATGTAACAAAAGGGCGACAGAAAGTGTATTATGATAGGAGACGCCGTGAATAAGATTTTAAAGTGGGGAATAAGGTGCTTAAAAAAATTCACTCTGTCTAGTGCACTAGAGAACTTTGTACCGAAATTCGTCCATAACTTTGAAGGGCCGTATGTACTACAGCAGATCGTCGGGGCTTTTATTTCCATAAAATCAGATTCGGGAGAAAGAATAAAGGCCAGTCCGAATCAATTATAGAAAATATTATAATCAAGAGATACTACGAACGTAAAGACGTTTTGAATCGTTTCTTGCAGGCTTCTGAATCAGAAGAGGCAGCTTCCTCAATGGTGACTTCGACACCACCAAAGTATCCACCATCCGCGAAGAGACGAAGAATAGACCAGATGATTAAGTCTCAGATAAGCAGAAGAATTCCTGAGAAAAGAATACGTCAACATGTGGAAGGTCCAGCGGGAAAAACATTCAAGGGTGAAGGATCATCGAGAAGAAAGCCTCCAGCTAGGAACAAGGATGGCCGTGCCTTGACAAGGTCTCGCAGCAGACATCCCCAGGATACGTCAAGGAGGCGGTGTACAGAAAGAATAATACAAGCAGGACCACCGGTCGGTAAAATGAAGAAGAGACCAGCCGAAGCTCAAGATTCACAGCAAGGACCGAAGCAACCAAGAATCTCCAGGCAAGAGTCCTCGACTACCGATGTTCCAACAACCAGCGTTCCTGCCAGCAAAACGAAAAGAGAGGAGACATCACCATTCGAGCCTAAAAGAAGGTTGCCCGGGGGGGGTAAAAACAAGGCGAACCCCAAACATGGGATAGAAAGCAGGGACTTAAAATTGCCACTGTCGCTAACATCACATGGAAGGACTTTTGCAATAAAAGGATGGCTGGGTGCCAAGCAACCAAAAACGAAGATGAATGATTTTTTCAATAAATCGTTTCTGTTTTGTAAACTTGCATGAAACCTTGAAATACCAAGTTACTAGCTGAAGTTAATTTGCCTCAGTTGAGGATTAAAGTTATTTTAGTTTTATTTGGCTAAAAGCACAAAGCTATAGTGTATTCTAAAAATGTAGTGTTAATGTATAAAAGTAGGAGTTCGTTTTGTTTGTCGAAAGACTGTTTATGTTAAAACGCCAAAAGTTCTGGCCTGATACAAGCAGCTTCGCATTAGCACTTGTTAATGAAAATTTGTTTTTAGGTTCGTACTTTTGGCGAGAAAAGTATTCAAGTAAAATTTTCATTTTATTCTCTATTGTGGTAAAAGTATTTGATTGTAAAATGTGAAAATATCTGATGTGTTAAAGTAAATGATACTGCAAAAGAGGTTTAAATCTCAGAGATCATATATAATAAGTAATTAGTGCTAAAACCTCAAAATATAAAGTTAATGTATTAAAAGTCAATGTATTCAAGTGAAAATCTTGAGTTCGCTCAAACAAAATGTTAGCCAAGTCAAATCATGCAATTTTGAGCGAAAGCTTGCATGTGTTTAAGGCCAAATGTGGGAAAAATATTTGGTTTGCATGTGTTTTGTAGGGCTCTCCATCGATACTCTAGTTAACTTTCATGTTTATTAGCTCATGGAGAATTAAGAATTGAGTTTAGGGTATGTCTAAAAAGGTTGTTATGTGCTAACAAGTTGATGCGTGTTTAGGTGGAACGTTTGTTCACTGTGACATATTACACTTGCGTTTTCACCACACCTTGTGGAGAACCAAAAAGGGGATTAAGTTTAAATTAAAGCATGAATGCGTAATGAGTAAATGTGACCCGTAAAAACCGTAATGCTCGGAAAAGTTGAGAAAACTACGGTAAATACAAAGAGGTTAGAAACTCAAATAAAAGAATTAATGTATTGTGAACGTAAAGTGCTATTTATTGTTTGATGCAAACACGTATTCATAAGTATTCCTTCCAGACAGCTGTAAGGAGAAGTTTGAATGGCCTATTGAGCAAGGATGAGGAAGCAAGTACAGCGGAACAAAAGGAAGAAAATTGTGTCTGCTATAATTTAACTTTAGTACTTTAGTATTGGTATGTTAACGGGGCACAGGGCGTGTAAGTTGTAGAATTTAACAGTTTGTAACAGGTCTTTAAGAACCTTTACTCAAGACTGCTAAATTCTGGAAGGAACAACTGTAGGGATTTATATTTATTTTAAATAACGAATTTAATTTAATTTTACGTACCTTCCTATAAGCCTTCATTTCCCCTAATTGTCAATGCCAGAATATTTAAATTTGATAGCGCGCGTGAGGTAATGCAAATTCTGCTTTGAGGAAAAAGGTTTAAATACTAAGGTCTAGAAGGGGAAGTCAGAGAGTGTAGGCGAACGACGTCTGTGCTTTTGTAGCGTGAGCTTCTGCTTAGCATTTATTGCTGATTAAACGTGGCGTGACTGCTATTACTTTGCTGCCACTAGATTTCTCAACACTCCTTTAGGAAACAGGATAGTCTAAGCCCTGTAGCGTACTTCTACTACTTGTTAATATCTTCGAATTTTTAGTTTATTTCTTGCTATTTGAGTTACCACTGAGTGAGGCGTAGTTTGCAAATCGACGTTTGTGAATTTTAAAAGAGTTAATAAAGTGTTCTTTTCCTCTTCTCCTGTGTAGTTCGTACAAGAATTTACTACACTTTCAGTTATCACTTAAAAGATAGACAAGTGGACCCTAAAAAATAATAAAATTACCCCACAGTTTGATAAGCAACAGCTATTAACTAAGCAGCGGTAATTAATTAAGAAAGAATAAACTAAAATGGATCACCATCTGGATTCATCTATCATCTGGATAATTCATCACCATCTGGATTGATGACAGGGTCCAGTAGTTCTTTAAATGGGGAAGAATGTAAGGGGTTTTTCCCTCTTTACCGCTTGCCTTTGTAATAAAATTGGAAGCACATCCGGCTAGCTCGGGAGGTTTAGAGCTCGAATCCCGTCGAAGGCATAGTTGATTGTTTGATTTTTCCTGCTTCGAAAAAACTCTAAATGACTCTATCTGGTAGGTGCAATGTAAAATTCATTTAATATTTAATATACGCGAAAGATAATTAGGAGTGTCAAAGAACACAAATCATAATGGTACTAATGTAAATCTTTATTTTACGTTTGTGCTACGTGTTTCACAGATATATTTTGAAAATATTTAATTTATAATAGTATATCCGACTAGTAATTTTTAGAATTAAAGATAATACTATAATTAATGAAAAATGATTCCAGTATCATATATGACGTATCTCTGAAGAGAATCTCTCCTTCCCCTGTTTAAAATAGGGTGAATTTCTTACATTTCAAGGGAAATTTACATTTTCGTACAGTTAGACACATTGATTAACAGTTAACTAGGTACAGCAATACCTCCATCGCCTTTGGTACTACAGAGGTGCTAGCTTAGGTACCTATGCCTGTATTCGTATTATTTCAGTTGCCTCTCATCCGATATATAGGTTAGTGATACTGACTGGCATTCAGATAATCCCGGCTTTGAGTCCTGGAGAAGACATGGAGGTTTTTAAGCGCGTAATGTCTGTACGGCGAGGGGGCACTCTAACGCCGAGGCGAAATCATCTAAGAGGTTGATGGTAGAGGAAGAGGACTGGGAGACTCTCGGACCGCTCCCCAGGTCGTTCTCCCTTAAATTAGAGGTGGAAGCGCAATAATTAGCAATGCTAGCGATGCCTAATATGCATAAGGAAATACATACGTGCGGACCTTGCTTCAGTATTTTCCCGTGTTGTTTAAGTTTGCTAACTACAAGTAGTAGTATTCAATAAATAATACTTAATTTAATCTGTTTTTCTCATCACTTTAGTTAAAATCATAAGAAAATGGTATAACTAGGAAATTATTATTCAAATCTCAGGCTTAACAAGCTAGATGTTTTAGGGCGTACATGATAACACTCTCCATGCAAAAGAAAAAGAAAGTTCTGCATAAATGCAGTATCATATTTAACTTTATGAATCAAAATGAAACATTGAGCAATGTAACAGCTCTATGGATTGCTTAGGAAGTCCTTTCCACTAATTCCTTCGAAACTATACTTATAATTAACTATAATTTTTATATTAACTTGTTTGGAAAAAAAATCCTACTAAGTGCCAATATCGTATTAAACTTTTTATGTGAGAGTATTCAAAAAATATATATATATGATCCCCTAAGCATATCTATGATTTATGATATTCAAGTATGTTAAAACTATTAATAGCCTTTGGATAGCATGCCTAAACATTTGGGTAACATGCCTAAATCTTTTCATTTTTAACATTTTTTCCGAACTTTTTTTATCATCAGCATGGATATTTTAATCATCTTCTTTAGTAAAGAATAAAAACATAAATCTTAACTTGAAGATGAATTTCACTATATGCTTTCACAAATTAAAGCTCTAATTTGAAATTTAAAACACTTCATAATTATCATTAGAGAGTGTTTCATAAAATTTTATTTCTCATAACGAGCACATACACTTATAGAATGACCAAACTGATTATTATAATTGATATTTCTGGCGTTTACACATTACTCAGCTTCAGATGACGTGATCGATTTTCGGAATGATGACTAAGGTTAATCATGACCTGAGACTTAGCTGCATCTATTATGCTAATCGTTACAAACCTCTTACGCTGTTTCTCCTCATATGCATATTTTTTTGTTTAGTGGCTTTCATTAAGGCAGTAGTTGTTCTCAGCAGAATATTTAGCACTTGCTCAGTAACGATAGGGTTAGATGTCCAAAATTTATACCCATAAAGTATCTGTCTATTCATGTCAGATTATTCCTCTTTTAAATTTACTTACAATGTAAGAAATTAATAACAAATAAATCATGATATATTCCCCATGTTTAGTACCGCTTTCATTCCCCACCCTTAACTGCCCTTTACCATGGCTTAGAAAATTAAATATCATGAATATATGAAAAATATTAAAGCTCCTGTAAGTATCATATTATTTAATAACAAACATCAAAATATTTAGTTGAACCTTTGATCGTTACTTTGCTAATACATAGATAATTATTAAAATTGCTCCACGATGAAGGCGATATATAACAAACGTCAAATGTGCATGAAAGATACTACCAAGCTGGAATGTGCGAATGATTAGCATTTTAGCGCATGCGTACAAAAAAGGTATGACTAGCATCGTCTGCATTCTGTTTAAATAAAAATAATTGCACAGCGAGTTTCTTTAGAAATTTAGAAATCACATATCAACGCTGATTATTTGCGTAAAGGTCCTGATATACCTCGATTAATAAGAAGAAACTCATACCAGCGCGTGTTGGAATTCGACGATATCTGGCCCCAGGTCAATAGCGCATGAGACGACAGATTTGTTGTTCTCTCGGCCTTGTGGGATTATACAGCCACTTCAGAACCTTAGCTCTGTGTAAGACGGCCAGTGTCCGCTGACGTCTGCAGCATTACGGACTGTTAACACGACTATCATTGTTGTGGCTTCTCTTGGCGCTGCAATAGATACAAGCGTGCCTGCAGTAGCGCGACGAATAACACTGGGCATAGGAGTTGCATCGTGATCTCTTTTCAGATGAATCTTAGTTCTGCGTATAGCAACATGAAGAGAGTATCTGTGTGAGGGCATCGAAGAAAATGAAAGCTGCCAGCTTGCATTCATCATTAACACAAGAGCTATCACCAATTCTAGTGATAAGAGTTGCCACACGGTACACACCCCAGTCTTTTCTCGCTCGCATAGCCGGTAATGTATAGACAGCCGCCCTTACATTTCTGACGTGTTAAAGGCCTGTAGATGTGTCTTATCTTCGAGGCCGCGTGGCGTCATCTTTCACCAAGATAATAGACGACCTCATGTTACCTATGCTGTCTTAACCTTTTTCAATGTAAGGGTGTTCGACTGCTGCTTTGGCCTGTACCTGTTACTTTGGCTGAAAACACAGTAGAGGTAAATCAGAAAACAATAGACATAAATCTTTTTTAGACTTTATAAAGGAAAAACATTTTGCAGTCTTAAATAACCCAGCTAACAATTTAAATTTCCAAACTCTGACATCACAAAAGATAGATTGATCTGAATTTAGCTCTTCAGACTTATCACTCCTTCTCTCAGACTGAACTATCTTGGACAAAGAATCTTCAAGTGATCATTGATATATCAGCTTTCAATTAAATCAAGGACTATGTTTCACAATAAAAAAAGATTCAAAACCAATTATGGGGTTCAACCAGCCGCTTTAAAACAAAAATTCTTAATAATTCATAGAACTTCATGAATTCCTTTAAAATGCTTCAACGAAAGAAGAAGTCTTCAACAAATATTTTTATGAATGCATTTAAGGAATTTTGTAACATTTCATATAAATTAGGATTTACTCATAAAAGTCTTAATATAAACTGGCAGTGCCAAATTCTAACAACAGAAAGAAGCAAAGTCAGAGCTCTTAGACAAAATATAAGGCTTGCACACAAGAAGTAGGAAAAAAACAAAAATTAAACAATTCAATAAAGCAAGAACCTTATATAAAAAAATATCTGAATTCCGAAAATAAATAGCTGGCATAACTTTTACTCCAGCATCTCATAGGTTTTTGGATCAGCCTTTATAATAACACATGATAAAATTTTCATACCACGCCAGCTATCAATGTCAAGCTTTTCTTGTACCTCCTCTTGAAGAGAAGTTAACTTGAAAATAATTTCACAACTATTCCCATAAGATGAAGATGCTTCTATAGAAAGCATAGCTCTTGACTTTTCAGACAGCATTCAGGAATCTCATAGAATTACAATGAGATAAAATTTACCAAATCATTCAGAAATTAATTATATCATCAAAAATCTGAATAACAATAAAGGATCCGGGTTCTGATAGTATTAACAGTATGATATTAAAACAAATCTACTCTACCAATAAACAAATAATTAAATCATTTGTTAACGCCTGTTGGGATAATGCTGCTGTTTCAAATATTTTGAGACAAGCTGAAATAGTATTTTGCCTGAAACAAAATAAACCACAAGAAAGTCCAGCCTCGTATTCCTCAGTCCGCCTCTTACTGTCCTTGGGCAAACGTTTAGAAAAACTTATTCTTACAAGACTAGACTACCATATTTACAATGATAAAATTATTCATGAATATCGGCTTGGCTTCCTAATGAATAAATCGGTCGATCATGAACTGCAAAAATGCAAGAAATTTTACAATCAGTGGAACCAACACCCAATATTCCATACTTATTTCTCTTGATATAAAAATCAGCCTTTAACTCCATGTGTTTAAAAGACGCTTAT